>BGPR01000295.1:36396-517806 GCA_013235015.1 Araneus ventricosus
TTTAAACAATGCGCAAGAGAAACACACAATTAAATATTTGTTTAAACAATGAAAACGGTTTGAAATGCGTTGCAACAATGAAAAGTATTGTTGTAAACTATGCCAAAAAATATTTTTAAATGGTTCTTAAAATAAGAAAAAATCTTGCAACTTTATTGATATAATTGAAAAGCTAATTTTTTGCGCTTTCAGATGGTGCAAAAATTATTTTTGTGCTGTAATAGCTTCGAAAGTTATTAAAGAAAAAATTTCGCTTATTTTTTGATTGATTAAAATTGTAAGAAACGGATCCAAGGTGCTCATTCTCACCCTCCAAATAATGTTCGTGCCAAATTTCGTAGCTCTAAGTCCAGCTCTCTGCCTTGCAGAGCGCCAACACACAGTCACATTCTGCTTTATTATTAGTAGAGATAAACAAAATTTGTGAAGCCGAGTACTGTAAATTTTATTCATCATACATTACTTTATGTAACTTTCACTGATATTGTGTATTTTTTAATTCTCACTTCTCCAAATACTCATGAAAATACGTAAACGAAAAACACATTTTATAAATCGAACTCCTTTAATTTGAAATTTTTTCGAGTTGCAAGTATATTCTATGGTTGAAATTAATAAAGGCACTATTTTCTATGTCATTTTGATCGATTTCTAAAGAGAATAAGGCTTATGAATTTTTTTATAGTAATCAACAACTACTGAGCTTAGTTTTCCTTTAGTTGTATTAACGTTCCATTTTGAAGCAACAAGAGCACTATTTTGAGATGGAGCTCGTAATTTTGGACCGCGTTCACATGACGAGGACGACATCTGAGCTGGCACTCCCTCTCCAAACTTCGCACCACACAAGGGGGAGGACTTTTGATCCCCTACACATGATTTAAAGTGCAACGGGCCCAATACACAGAGGATCTTCAGTGGAATCGGGTTTCGAACCTGGAACTGATGATGGCCCCATCAGTTTCTGAGAATGCATTTTAATTTTGTACACTTTTATTTACTTGACTGGTTACTGAATACTTATAATTCTATTTTTTAATCTTACATTGTTCGAAAATATTCTAAATTTCATTAGACTTATTTCTTTATTAAAATGCATGTGCAATTTATTTGTTGTTCTTAAACAATTCCTCTTAAATTTGATAACGTCTATACATTTTTCGCAACTCATAAATTTGTTTCATTTATGATAAAATGTAATGTTGAGAGAAGTCTTAGATATTTCTGAAACTAAATTATGATTTGTATGTAAAGAGAGAGATACATGAAAGCGAATTCCCTCTTGCTTCTTTTCAATTATTTTAACTATCGTTAGAAATTCCTTTTCGAAAGTATATGTTCAAATTATCTTTTCAAACTATGCTGCTCCTAACAATGTTGCCAAACAGTTATGTGTGGGATGGTTTAGAGAGGCAATTTTATTTCTGGCTTAGTCAAACTTAATTAAAATATGTAACAAATAAAAGCAGAGCAAGGATTACCTAATCTGTGAGAAAAAGGCGTGCAAATACTTTAACCAGGTGAAAAACAATTATTTTGTTTCCCTTTTTATTTTGAAAAATTTGATGAAACAATGAAATTGGTTTGAATTTCATCAAAACAATTATGAGTAGGAAAGTATTCCCCTCTTGCACTTCGACTACGTGACCCATTGTGAGCTTACCTTCGCCATGTAAAGAAGATGATCGAATATCAGTTTTAAACAATATCATTTCCTTTTATCGGATTTCATTCAAAATTTGACATTAATCTACTATTTTAGTCATAAAACCATACGTCTAATGTAATTGATCCAGATCATTGAGTTTTTGAGTAATCGTTTTTATATGCACACTAGCGGGAAGATGCTCCTGTTGTCGACGGATTTCATTCAAAATTTGACAAAAATCAACGATTATGATATAAAGGCCTCCCAGTGGATTTCATTATTTTATCTCGCTGCGTTTTTGACCTATTGGTTCACAGCTTGAGCTCACAGACTTAGAGACTCTATTCTGCACGCCACAGATCTTAAAATAATACGAGGGTAAGTCAGTAAATAGGTTACAAAAACAATGAAAAAAATGGGAAACGCGATGATCTCACTTGCAAAGCGTGTTTCTTTCTCTGCATAATCGCCCTTTGCATTGATACATTTATCCCATATCTTTATCAGTTTCCAATACCTGCTTCATAAAAACCTTTGGACAGCTTCCTCAGCCGCTTATGTACCTTACATTCCACGTCTGCCTCAGTCGCAAAACGCTTGCTGCCCTGGTGCAATTTGACTGGACCAAACAGGTGATAAATCTTGGAGCTAAGTCTGGGCTGTAAGGTGGATGTTGAAGAATTTAACATAAAAAATCTTCAATTTTATCTTCAGTTAATCGATCTGTACGAGGTGTAGCATTGTCGTAATGAAACAAAATTCCTCGTGTAAATAGGCCTGGATGTTCTCTTCGAGGTATGTTTCTATAGACATCTTGACGGGCCAAACAATTCTCACTGTAAACAAAAAGCATTTCCTTGTGAATTATTCTTTGCCGGAAGTCCTTTCGCCCACAAGAAATGCACAACACTTCAATACTCTTCTAGCGTACACTCCTAGAGCACAGTCGCCATTTTCAATTGTAGCTGCGCATGTGTACAACTGTTATGTCATAAATTCGAAATAATCATCATGCAGTTGAATTTTGCTGTCACTTATTGACATATTTGAATACAATTTACTAATAATTCCCAAACTCTTATATCGGTTTGTAACCTACTTATTGACTTATCTTAGTAGCGCATAAATTCTATAGCTATTAGAAATTCTATATTAATGTTAAAATTTTGCTTTCAGAAATGTAATTTCAACTTCAATCATCATATTAGTATAAAAGAATTATTAAAATAATATTTTTGACTCCTTATCGAATTTCTTAATAAATTATATTGGGCAGTTATTATTTTTTTTGCCCGCTCCTAAAAAAAACTTGTCCATCTCTGGCTTAAAACATATCTCTAGGTGTAGGATGTTACCATGTTAGCAGTGTTCTATTATATGCGTTAAGATGCAGTGGTAGTCGTGTTGTACGTGACCAATATTGGTTTTTTTGACATTTTAAACATCTTCAAGCGTATTTCTGATTTGGAATAATAAGGAAAAACTCTTTTTGAATTAATTTATTGGTAAATTAGATTTAATCCCACGTATTTGTTTTTATGAAATTAAGGTAAAAGAGGTTAGGAAATATAATCAAGAAATATTACACATGAGAGCTTACTTACTATTAAACAGTCTTAATTTAAATGAATGGTAATTTAAACGGTAATTTAATTATTTACATGAGCGGTACCTTTTAAAAATATCTCGAATGGTTTTGAGGAATTGAAAGTGTTATGTAGATTTACATCGAGCGGAAACGAACCTCTTTCAAGAAGTTAATTTGAATGGAGATTTACCTCTTTCGTATTTTGATTAGTATAATCATTTCTCAAAAGGCAAGAAAATCTGAGAAGCATATACCTGTCACCAAAGCATGAAAGAGAAAACGCAATCCTCCCAAACTGCTAAATAATTATACGAAAAGTGTTTTTCTTTTATATTTTGAGGAGTTAAATATCAGATTAGGCTTCAAGCACAACGTCATAATTATGATCAAACTTCATTCTTGAAATCCCAGAACATTTCATTAAATATTTCCTTTCTGAAAAGTTTATCACGAAATGCGATGAATAAATGGTTTTAATCAAGCAGAATTCCTGCGGGATAGAAAGGAACTTTCTTAAATAACAAAATATACCTTGAGAAAGTGTTTCTGCAATAATTATTTAACCAAAGTATTACAATTAAGAATTTTTATAACTTATTCCGATTCCGCCTACTATTGAAAAACTAAATAATTATTTTAAACCTTATGGTCTTTCTGTGTCGTCCCTTCAGTATCCTGCGATAAAGAAGGAATACAATTGAAAGAGTTAAAGTAATTGGGTTATAACTTTATCTAATATTAAGTGAATAATAAACTAAAACCTTAGGTAAAATATACGATATTATAGTAAACAGAAATGAATACTGTAATGAAATGTAAGTTTAGAAAAGATAAGAATCCCGTCACCTATAGAGGATCTGTGACGGACGATTACGGAAAAGATTATGCAAAGAATAATAAAAAAGTGACGTTTAATTATCAAAGATCAAGCTGCAAAAAATGGAAAGAATACCTGACATAAATGTATAGAAAAATGGAATTTCTTTAAATAGTCAAGAATGAATAGTGGCACATACCACAAAGCAGAGATATGTTTGCTAAAAATATCTGATACCAGATTAACAGTATCATTCTGATTCACGTCACTTTTTTTTTCATTTTGGAGCTATATTATTGATTATTAGGAAGAGAATTTGGAAATTTAAAACTTGGCTTCGAAACAAGTATTCGAGTAGGTGATTTGAGTTTCGATAACTTATCTTTCAACTATACAACACAGCAATACCAATATATTTGCCCCATAACCACATATAAAACAATCACTACAGCGACTTAGCGAACGGGGATGGCAAGGGTATACATGCCTCGGGTGTCAGTCTTCGGGAGCGCCATGGAGAAAAAACATTCCTAAGATATCCTAACTAATATTTTGTTGAAAGTTTTCCTAAGATATCCCAACTAATATTTTGTTGATAGTTTTCCTAAGATACCCTAATTCTTTTTTAAAGTTTAACCCACTGGTTATTTCCGTAATTAATATTTAATTAAATCGGGTAAGCGACATTTTATTTAAATGGTCTAATTCTACTAAGGAGAACACCTAAAATCCGATTAGTATAAGTTATGTTTGAACGTATTGTTTTATTATTGAAGTTTGTTTCCTTGGTGAATCAAAATGAAATCTTATCAAAGATATGCCGATGCTTATACACATAATCTATGTTGTATTTCATGAATATTGAATATACGATGCTCAGACAATGGTGAAACCAATGCGAAATAAATATGAATGAAGCAATGAAACATATGAAACCAACATAAATAATAAAATGAAAGCAACAGATGTTTACATATCAGAAAACCAATCACTAGGTGCATCTACAGTGTTAGATCTTCTACCATAGAATTTAAAATTTTCATTTCTTGAACTTAAAAATGTATATTTTGAGAAGAAAGAGAAAATTTATAACACATTAAGGTAGAAATTAAGACGTAATTAAAAGAAAAATTAGACAAAATTTATTAAAAAATAAATTAAAATAAACAAATTAAATTGAAGATAATTCATTGACCTATCTGATAACTAATGCTAATTAAAATTCATTTTATATTTCATTGTCATCTGCTTCATTACTGTTAGAATTACTATGCATTCTTTTTAAAGAAAATACTTTCTAAATGGAGTAGATTTTTATGTTTTCTTTTCATAGTTTTTTTAATTTTGCGATGATATAAATTGTTGTTTTGTCAAATGTATAAAATCTAATTCTAAACTTAGTAGCATTGAACTTATACATCATATAATCAACTCAATTACCTTAAATTTAACTGGTATTTTACTCGATTTTCTTTTAAAATTACAGCAAAGGAATGGTTCAGCTAATTAAATCAATAATAGCTAAAAGATTACTCAAATCAAAATAATTTATGCGAAAGGGAAGCATATAGTCTTTCAACGATTCATTCAAACTTTCTTTAAAACACGAAGTTTACGATAAATTATTTATTTTGATGCAATATACAAATAAATCGTTAGGAATTTATCCGTCAAGAATTTCTTAAATAGCATACATAAATAGCTGTTCATCAAATGTTAAATAAGAACGAAAATTTATTTCTATAACAAATATTTTGACTTTAATTGGAAAACAAAGCAATTCCTGTTTTTAAGATCTTATTTGCATACCTATGACCTAATTGTTATCACAAATGACTTTTTATATGCAAAGTATTTTTGAAAACTGCATTGACTTGTTTTATTCAGTCATTTAAAGAAATAATTGATAGTCTAAAGAAATACAGTCTGTTAAGAAATTACTTAACTTCGACCACTTAAACTTCGGAAATTATGAAATAAATAAAGGTTCTAATTATAGTGTAAACACATGAAATATTATATTACAACATATTTATAACTAGCAGTACGCGCACGGCGTTCCCCGCAGGAATCAGGACTTCAACAAAATGAGAAAAACAAAAGAAACGCCCACAACGACACGAAAAAGTTACACATTATTGATTTTCCCGCTTATTTTTCTTCAAGAAGGGTGAAGGTTTGAAGGGTAGGAAAACAGTACAGAGTACGTTAATCCAATACAATATTAAAAAATTTCAACTTAAAATCATTATAAAAAAAGCCCAGAATGACACACACAGACATTTCCTTTTATAAATTTAGATTTATGATTGTCATGATTTTACTTTGATATTACTTCGTTTTTTTATAACGAAATGAGCTTAAATTTTTAAAAAAAACATACTTTCACATCTTTATTATAATCATGTTTTGAGGTACAGTGTACATAATGTTTATGTTTTATCAAAAATCAAAAGGATATATCTGTAAAATTTGCTTTATTTCAGCATTGGCATTTCATAATTTCACGATTTCAAGTCAGAACGTTCCGATATTGCTTGCTTTACGTCTGCGTCGAGCGAAATGATTTCTAATTATTCTGTGCGGAACGTAAACAGGGAATAAATCACGGCTGTTTTTTTCCGCCATATAGACGTAGCCAGGTTGAAATCATGACCTTCAGTATAAGCAGATTTATATCGTAGGTCACGGCGAAACGGCGTGGTTCTTCACTGTCGGCATTCGAGAAAAATCTTTGATCCCATTAGGAAGTTTTAAGAATTCAGGATAATTTTTTTTTGAAAAGTGAATATTTTTTTAAAAAATTCCCAAACTTTAGTAAATTAGGTTAGACGTTCGAAACAAACTTCATTAGAACGGAAATCGTTTGCTATTTCTCATGGTGTATCTATTTTTTCGTATAATAATCCGAAACCATTCTATCGATAAATTAGTGCGAAAAATCATCCAGAACAAAACATTAAATAAAAAATTTTCTAGTGAAAATTTTAAAATTCCGGCTTCGAGATGCATTGAGTCTCCATTACGACTACCTGTGTTCCAAATATTTCATGGCTGTAAGTGCGATAGATATCGCACACACACACGGACACACTCACACAAACACTTCCTTTTATAAGTATAGATAATTAAATTTCGATAATTTTGAATGATGCAATAAATGATTCATTTAACAAAATATTAGAAATAAATGAAAAAATGCAGTGTTAACAAATTATAAGACCATTTGTCTGAAAGCCCCAAAAAGTATGAAAATTAATATGATATTGGTCCTCCATTTTTCCTAACAACCTCAGACACAGATTTTCATTGAAATGACCAGGTGGTTAAGTTCAATTTCAGAAATATTGTGACATTCTCTTATAAAGGTTACTTCCAGTTCTTCCAGAGGAAAACTGTTTATTATTAGCATAAACTTTGCGACACAATATTCCCCAAATATTTTCCATGGTTTTCAAGTCTGGGTTTCCACTAGGCCATGACAAAATATTAATTTTTAAAATTCATTCCTGGGTGGGTTTAGATGTATAGCAAAAACATTGTCCTGCTGAAATATCAAGCTCGCACCACCTAATAATGACCCAGACAGAATCAAATTATCATATAGCATAGCTTGATATTGTTCAGAGCTCATAAGTTCCGAAATTCGCTGTAAATCGTACAATCCATCATGAGTACAGGGTCTCCAAACCATTACTGATCATCCTCCCATTTATCGTCTGAAGCATTCTTTCGGTTCTTACCCAAATCATGAAAATAGTGTTTGTAGCCATCGGGACCGTCAAGGTTAAATTTCTTTTTATCAGAAAATGTAATTTGTTTCCACTCATAGCTTCATGACATAACATTATTAGCGTATTTCAATCTTTCTTCTCTATGATGTTTCAATAAATTTGGTTTATTCATCATTTTCATAAATCTTGTGTTGGTATTTGATTTAAGAATGTTCAAACTATTACATGTGAAGTTTTTTTACTGAAGCGTTTAGAAATTTCGCGAGTCAAAATATTTTTTTTTAGTTGAAAGTCGAAAAATTTATTGATTGTCTCATGTTGTCAAAACCCGTTTTCTGCCAGATCATTTTATTTTGTGTGAATTATTTCTTTAAATTATGACATCTGAAGAGCAGGTTTAAATGCTTCATTAACCTAACTATTTCTCTTTCATATTTACCATCACACTTATAAAATAAAATTTTCTCACTTCGCACTCAGGTAACCCTTCTCCCAGCGGCTTCTTTCAATAAAATCGTAGATAACACAATCAAAACCTGCACCTTTGCTTTTCAGGTAAGGCTTTCACTAAATACTAAGACATGATTTTTATAATTATTATGATATGATGTTTAATATACCGATTTTCTTAGGTGATCATATAATTTCTTAACATACACCTTATAAAATTTTTAGAAAAATAAGTAATTTTAATAGAATTTAAGTTTATTTTAAAATTTGGAATCGGTACAGGAAGTGTTTCACGATTAATTCTAAATATATACGCTCAAAATTTGAATATTCATCTTTTTCAGATATGCATCAATTCGTTATAGGTCTTATAATTTCTTAACGCTCTTTAACTATAAGTCTTGAATATCTGAATAGTTGAAAGTTGTTTAACGTGAAATCATCCATAAAACTGCAAAAATATCATAGAAAAATCACAAGCTTTAGGATAAAATTTGCTATCTACTTTCTTTACAAATGAAAGTCTTACCAATAAATAAATAGATATTCATACTATTTGGAAAATAATTTTTCAAACGGAAATTATGAAAATAAAGGAACGAAAATCAAATATAGAAAAATGGGATAACCTAAAATGACAATTTTTAAACATTAGCCAATAAATGAATAAGAAGGACAGTATTGGCTTTGCATGAGATTTTTTGCGCTTTGTTTGGGAATAAGCATGATCAATTGGCGTTTGTAGCATCAATGCCATAAGAAAAGCTGCTAAATTACATCTGCGCCGAAAAGCCACCTGAACCTAACTAAAGTTCCTCGCCTTTTCTTGTTATATAAACAGACTTTCCTTCACAGGAAGTTGCAGATTGTTTATTTTGGTGATAGTTTGTGCAAAGTTCCTTTGATTATTCTGAGAAAATATAGATTTGCAATATCTCGGATATTACTTTTCTTATAGATGCGTTAGTTTATACGTCTATAATAATCTCGAATATTCTTTATCCTAAAAATTATAACCGATTTTTTATGCAAAAGTAAAATTACGAAATATTATGTTTATTCGAGCACCAAAAGGACTGCAAATGAAAATTTAAAAATAAAAATCGGAGGTAAAGAGAGGATAAACTCTCTACATTTTAAATATTTCTTTCGTCTAAAAATATTTCGGCCTTTAACTTTGCATTGGTTGTAGTTATGATTTTTTTTCTTTTTCAGAAAAAAATATTAATAAAATAAAAACTAAATTAAAAACTAATAATAGAAATGCTATTAATGAAGCTCAGAAAAATATAGATTTAGTGAATCTAATAATAATAAAATTTTCATGCGATTGAGTTCATCACAATATTTTTGGTATGCCTATATAAATCTTTTAAAGAATATTTTACAATTTTCGTCAAAAAATTCAACTTGAAATTGAATGCGTTTTTCAGAACTGTAGGTTTGAAGTGCTTACGCCCTTGAAAGATATAACTAACCCTTTAACTGAAGGTGTGGTTTATAAACCACATATATAAGAAAGTACCCGCAGTTATAGAGCTAACTAGGGTTTTCCTTCCAATTCAGTATTGAAAAAATTCAACAGCTATTGAAGAATGACTCTATTATTAGATCACTATTTAATAAATACATATAAGAAATATACAATATATAATACATATACATAAGAAAAATACATCGCATTCAAATAACATTTCCAGACTGCATCGAACAGCACCCTTTTCTATCCATATTCTTTTATCATGTGAACACGTATTTGGCATGTAGACAGGTTGGTTGATGGCAATTTTTGAAGATTTCTTCATAAAATCCATCATCCTTATGACGGCTAACCAAAAGGTTCTTCAATTTTTTCATAATCATTTTTGTACCAATTGCATGAGAGCATGAAAAAGTAACTGCTGATTTTCACATCAAATATGCTTTTCTAAATTGAGTGATAGATGACAGGCAGATGATTGAATACTTCATCTGCAAAAATTGCCCTTTTTTCAGAAGTACGTTTGATTTATACTCCATGTTTCACATGCTTTCAGAAATACTTCACGTAAAACCATCACTTCGAAGAAATTTATTTCATGAAGAAGAAATTTATCTTCCAATATTCATCAACCATAAAAATGAATAAACGGAACCAAGGGTTTGTTTTATGTAGAAAATATATTTTCTGCTTCCTACGTGTAGTATACATACGTTTAAAGTTCACTAGATTTCAATTCTAATTGAACTTTGCAAGTCATTTTCGGTGAAATAACAAAGAAGGAAAATCTTTTTTCTGAAAATCTTAAACTAAAAATAATTTTTTTCTACTATTTCCAAGAAGAATATTGTTCAGCAATGAACCTATCCATATTTGTCCGAAATTTTGTTTTTACTTCATATTCTTGAATTCATTCCTGCATTTTTTCAAAAAACTTTTGTCGGAAGATTAAAAGTTTCTGCAAATTGGATAGTAAAAGTTATAAAATTAAACTGCACTCGTAATAATTACTCCCATCTCTTAAAAATATTTCTAGGTAATATTAACTATATGTGACACTGCAGTATATTAATCTTGCAAAATTCAACACGAATTCATTTTTTCCCAGGGTTGCATTAAAAATAAATCTTTCTTAACAAAAAGAATTCAACGCACTGTATTCTACAGTGCGTAAACAGTGCACTCTCTTATCTCATATTGCTGATAGAAAAGTCTTGGATATATTTCCCGAGTCGATGTTAGTAAAAGCTTCTTTAATTACATGATAATTGATAGCAAAAAGGAAAAAAATAAATGTATTTCCTTTTAATGTAGACTGTGTAGAATATTTGTTTTCTTCCGCGTAAGCCAGGATTTTTTTAAAAGAAATTCTTTGTCTTTTTCTTTAATTGTCAAATATTCTGCACGAACAAGTAAGTAGAATATGAAGCAGAAAATTTCTAAGATAATGACCGTCTTCTCCAGTTTCTTCCCTTCCAGTTCATTTATTCTGCACATTTCTCCAGTTTTATGAACCTAAAAGTAGGAGATATATTATTAATAAATTTATATTTAGTTTAATTAATAATAAATAAAATTGAAAGTATGCAAAATCTTATATTATTTTTCGCTTTGATATATAAAAATGAAACATCTGAATTTATAAAAGAGTTTTACTTCAAAACAGAGAATATATGACTTATTTACCCTTTACTTTATTTCAAAAACTGGTATTCTCAAACTACACCGGAGCTAAACTAATAATACCCATGAGTTCAAACAACTGTCAGAATGAATGTTCTCGTTTAAAAATATTTATATTGTTTAATAAGTAGAGACGCACTAACATTTTATTTCGAAAAAAGGAAATTACATAGATATTAATCGTTATTTAACTCGAGCAAAATTGATTCAGTACTACACATTTCACTGAAATGTTTGAGCGAAATAAAAAGTCAGTTGCGGCACATTCTTTTTTAAAGTAACTTTAAGTGCTTACAATACGGTTATTATAAGTTTCATAAGACTGTTTTAAATCGAATTAAACTACAGTACCTTATGAAATGTAAAAACGTCTAGTTTTATGAATATTAAAGATGTCACTCTATGCGGCGTTGACTTGTAGGTACTGGCAAAGATAATTAAAGATAAAAAAGTTTTGCTTACCTTGCTCGTAGTTTTCTTGTTTTTCTCCAAAAAGCTTCATTTTCTTTGCTCTGAGACTTTAAAATAACTTTTTCATAGTTAGATTAATAGACTTTGGAAAAATACATGTTGTCTTTCTCATGTAAATTCTTATACTAATTAAAAGAATGGAATTTAATATCCCAATCTATAGTTAGAAACGGACAATATGTATTTTTTTATAAAAATACAGAATATTGTGTTACAAAAATATAGTATAATGTGAAAGCACAAAATTGTATAATTGCTCAGCTCAAAAATTGCCAAAAGTAACGTATCCAAGTAACATGAGAATTATAAATTAGGTTAAAGAATAATGATGAAAAGGCAGGTCTGCACATATTAGTTCAACGAATTTCACCTCCAAATGACTAATTTTATTGTGGTAATAAAATATGATGAGATTTTCTGTCTATTGAATATTCAGTTTGAATGAAATATGTAGAAATAATCTTTTAGTAGTTTAAAATTTCTAAATAGCCATTTCAGGTGACTTAATCACGAAAATATATAGTATAAATAGATATAGTCCTAATGTATTAGTTTGGAAATAATTTTTCCTTGTGGACACTGATGTCTGTAATTAAATCTATTTTTACATACCTGCAGATATGTTCCATTCACAACAAACAATCTATTAGCAAAAATTGACTCTTCTCCAAAGTTAAGGATTTAATTTCTGATTATAAATTAATTTTTTAATAATGATAAATGAATGGAAAATTACCAACCGTTTCCAAGGAAATACTCAGTCTTTCAAAACTTTACATATTAACATCACTTTATGGCGATATAAAAAAATTATTATTGAAACTTAAACCATTATTTAAAAAATATTCCATAGCAACAAATATAAATGAAACCATTTCTAGTAATCAGAAAAACGAGTTAAAATGATAGCATGAGAAAAATGCATGTTATTCGACAATATTTTTTAAAATTTTGTATAATTTAAAACAAAAAGTCATGGTAGGAATATTTTGTTGTAATTAAGAGAAATATTCAGCATACGAACTACTTACATCATCAATCAATGTTTTCCATTTCCCCTGAATTTCATAATTCCTTATCACTGCAAAGATTTTTTTTACCAGAAATAATTAAATTCTTTGTTCCTCGTACTGATATTTGATTAACACGGAACATGAATTAAACTTTGAGAAGCAATGAATAATGAGGTGAAAACGGAATATTTATTTTTTTTATTATTTCGATGACAATTTTGTTTGTTTAAACGAGTTTCATAAAAGTTTAAAAACACAAAATAAATGAAAGAATAATTTTTATGTAAAAGTAAGCAATTAATATGAATAATTAGAACGTGAGGAGGGCACGGAACACATCATGACATCAAATTACACAGAAGAAAAATTATATAGATTCTACTAACATTTTTCTATTAACTGAAATACATTTGAATCATTGAAAGATAAATGTTATTACATAAATATTATTAAGAGTATATCAAAATCACCTTTGATTTTTAAAAAACTTTCCCTTCCGAATATTTATTAAGTGGTATCAGACAGAAAAATATATGAAAGTTGATAAATAAAGCTGTTTCTGATTTCGATTTTCTTATTAGTTAGCTTGATGTATTATTCGATTAGTAATGGGAAAACCTCGATTAAATCTCGAATTTACCGAGGATCCCGCACCCTTCTGTGTATGACAATAAAGCATTCGTTGCTCAAGTGTCATTTACACGTTCGTGGACCCTGATATCCGCCATAGGTGTTCTCAAAAGAGAGTGTGTTATAAGACCTAAGTCAGAAGGATTTTATTTTTAATTTTTCACGAAATAAATTGATAGACTTAGAATATGCTTTTATCTAAGTATTCTTATCACGTCGTTTATGATATGAGATCAGAAGAATTGTGTGTTATGTGGAATGGATTATATTCGGAAAAACATGGCTTCTTGCCCTGGAAAATTTGTGGAAATTTGTCGTATGAAATGTTGAAAATGTTGTCGGGAAAATGTGCAAATTTGATGTTTAATGAATATTAGATTCAAATTTCAAATGAAATATTAATTACAGTATTTTCAAATTACGAAGAAAATTGGAATAACTCAAATCTTTAGATAAAATCTATCGAAATAAAGTTGCAAAATGCTGCATAAATCTTGGTCTTTCGTACACTGATACCCGTTCTTTCCTGCTCTGCATACGAATTCAGTGTAAATACTGTTTTCTGATATTTAAATGAATAAATTAATCGTACTGAGAACGTTGGTAATTTTTCCGCAATGCCAGGATGGAGTGGAACAAATTAATTACAAAAGATAAAGATGAAAGGACTGCTTTATCAAAGATTTCATCCTATCTTATCGCAAAAAGAACGACATTACTGTTCAATCAATAAAGAATGAAAGTAAGCTTAAGCCTGGCCATCTCTTTTTCCTCTTCCAACAAATTATGATAAAATGGGGTAAAATGTTTCTCCGCTTATATAAGTTTTCATCTTTTGTAACACCTTGGGAAATTTTTCCTGAAAGGGAGAGTATATAAGTTTTCTTCAGGACTTATTCAACATGGCAAGAGAATTAGAGGAAAGCATCGAAACTAGCAAAATTAGGCCTATTGATCAGATGTGAGATCCGTTTATAACCCTGAAATACATGAAAAGATATGTTCGAACAAGACGTGATCATGATCTTGTATTTTTCACATTATGTAACAAGCACATAAAATAATTTTGAAACAAAATATGTACGATAATTAGTAAACTAATTCACTGAAGAATGATGTTGAAACAAAAGGTGTATTGGAATTACACGAACACAGAAAGGGATGATGGAGTAGAAACTTTCTTTATAGAAAGGAAAATAAAAATGAAAAAGTTTTTAAAAGGATACGCTTTTGTAAGTGAGCTAAAATGTAAAAAAAAATTATAACAATTTTTCGTCAAAACTCTGGCTTTTAAAACAAAAATTGACAAAAGCGTGAGGCACTCCTATTAAAATTTTAAGAAAATTCGAATTTCAATCACATTTAGAATATGTTTTAAATGTTGAAGCTTGTTTCAGAATTTTCTTTCTTTTGATTTTAATTTTGGTACAGTTTCTTTATCGTATATTTTTCAGCGCCTCACCCTTTTATGATATTTTCTTTGAACTTCAGATTTTTGATAAATTATTTTCTATATTTTAGTACATTGATAAAAGCCTGCTTCTTAAAACTTTTTTATTGTTATTATTTTGAATTTTCAGTTTGAAAAAAATTTATAAATCACTGTTTTAATTATTATAGAATCGTGTAATCTCTTTTTATCAAATTCACTACTAGTTCGGCCTCTAGTATAGCCAGAAAACTAAATAAAATTAAGCTACCGACAGATAATTTCGTTCTAAAAATTTTCTAATATTATATTTTCTTGGGCTCACACAACTGAGCAGAATTTCGGATCTCTAGCATATCAGAAAGTGGATAGAAAATCTATTACAATATTTCGTCATTCCAAACATGAAACAAGTCAAGTTAAATAAAGGCGTGTAGTAAAAATATGTGAAAGGGATAGTTTGAACATTCTTTGTTTTGTTGTTTGTAAGTTGTATAATATACATTGTCTTTATTATCATAAAAACAGTTTAGGAATAAGTTTCATTTATCTATGCACATATAAATTTAAAATTTTTGTACGACGAGATATGAACACAACACATTTTAACCGAATACTGTTGTTGTATTCTAATCATTATACTACATTTTTCAAGTAAATAAAAAATTATTCATATGCTTTTGTAATTCACTGTTGTGATTATACTGTAATAATAAAAATGAACTGCTGCCTATACACGTAAAATTTCCATAATTTCGCGATCCTTTCAAGTTTTAGAAGCAAGCAGATAAATTTACGACTGGAAGATTTGTGTCAATAATAACGATAGTCTGTATCTAAATTTAGAGTTTAGCTTTGATTCAGAACAATTTTTGTTTATTAGAAATTAACTGTGCTCCATATTATATAAAATTAGGGTAAAATGTCTCGAGTACTTCTAGTGGGAGTTATTTTCTGTGGAATGTCAAGATGCTTAAAGTTTTTAATGCTTAATTTTAGGTAAATCACATTTTATGAATAAAAACTTTAGATAAAGATAGGTAAACCAAAACAAGTATATATTGTGGATTTTATGAACAATCGTGATGATAAGTATTTTTAATACATGCAGGAATAGCAAATGCTTCAACATAACGACATCAGGGTTCAAGTTATACATTAGGATTATTGTACAGACTGCATTTGCATAATTTTGTTTATTTTTTCAGACAAATGCATGTCTCTCACATGTACCAGTCCTATGATCTGCATATGCCTATACCCATTCCTTCGTAGTATTGCAATTTATTTTTGATGAGGGGATAATAATAAATTTTTAACAAGATAATTAATCCACAATTATAGCTACATCGAAAATTCTATTTCCAATTTTCCTTCCTGAGTCAGAAAAAGAAAATTCTGATTTATTCAACACTAGCAATCATTTTTGCAATCCGAAAACCGATGACAAAAATATTTAATTTAATTTTTACAGCCGTTGAAAGAAAAAGGCGTTCGATAAAGAGATTATGTCCGATATAATCTTCACATAGTCTTGATACTGAAGAATTGGAAGAAACCGGAAAGATGCATGGAAAGTATCAAATGCCAGGTATACATATAAAAGTTAAGAAAAGAAGATTATTGGATTTTATTTGTTGGACACATTTCAAGTATTCCTGTTGTTTTTCGCGAGAAGTAACATTTCTGTATATTATAAGTAGTAGCATGAGGTATGGAACAGATCCTGATAAAAGAGCTTTTTAACAAAACATGAGAAGGCTATGCATAAGAAATACGTCTGATCCTGCGAAATGTTGATTTATCTCGTTCAATATTTTATACTTCTTTCCTTAAAAGTATTCTTGACACAATGAAGATATATTATCCTCTCACGCTGTTTCAATAATACTGGAAACGTGAGGTTTTGAATAAGAAATGAGTTAGAGATTTAATGATACCCGAGGAAAGACGGGAGGGATAAATTTATGCTTGAAAAAGAAAAAAAAACTTTTTTTTTAATGTGATAATTTCGGTCTTTTAAGTTAAATGTCTAAAAATTCTATTTTCCTTTTAATACGTATCTTTAATATCATGGTTCAGAATTGAACCTTTTAAATATTTTAGTGATACAGCTTTTTGATCTCTAATATAGCACTGTTGAAGCTATTTGATATATATCTTAAAAATAATTTTAGTAAAATATTAAATATCAAAATATAATACTTAAAAAGCTGATATATAAAATGAATGTAATTGAGATTTGTTGCATACTGTTTTATTTATGGATGGATTGCGATACTGAACATATTCCCTTTTGGTATATGAAGACTGAAAAGTCTCATGAAGAATTTAATTGAAAGCAAGAAATCTATATAGTGGTGAAATATTTACCATTCATAAAGATTTTTTTGTCTAAAAAAGAACTATGAACTTCTTGGGGGGAGGTTGAGGAGTTTGATTTATCATAAAATTATGATAGCATAAATATAAAGTATTTTCTTTGTTACCATCTTACAGAAACAATTCAAATGAAAAGTTTACACCAATTCGAATACTAATTCTCTTGATAGTTTTTGTTGACTTTTAACCATATACATATATTACTTCTAAAAAGTGAAATTCAATTATTTTTATCACATAAGACACATAATATGAACTATTAACAACGAAACTCATCCAATATTAATTTTCTAAAATGTTCCCAAAAATGCTGATTATTATATTTAAAATAAATTTAATCGTAGCTTCAATCGAATGAAAATTCTTTTTAAAGACATGGTAAAAATATGCACCTGTTCGAAGGAGGCATTAAGTACTTCACACTTCTTCATTTGAAGAATTTATGTTTCCATCGCGACAATTCGCAAATCACATTTATTAATTTGTGTGAACCCTCAGAGAACTGCAAGTGTTTTTGTATAGAGTTAAGAATAAAGTCTGAAATGGACCCCAAATAGGAAAATTTCTAAAGATTTTAACTGAAATGCTGTTGTTTCGTAGGACAATAATGATTCCGAAATCATTCATTTAAGCAACACTTTGAAGTAATTTATTTACAATTCTTCAATTAGTTTTACATTCTTCATTGAAAAAGAAAAAGTGAAAAAATTATTGGATATAAACTTTTTACCCAAAATAAATTTTACAGAAGCATTAGTTTAGATGTTTATCAGCAAAGATAGCTTCCTTTTTAAATACCGATCACAAATGAAATAAATTTAATTATTTAAGTACTTTTTTAGAAAAAATTAGATTTTATAATTATATAATAATGGATATTGGATGATAAAAGTGATATTTTTAACTATTATCTTCCTATAGTTAAGGCGAAATATTTTCATTTTCACCCTAGCAGGAAAAAACTAATAAAAAACTTCTCATTCAGATTCGAAAGTCTTTTTGTTTAATACAGCATTATTTTTATTTAATACTAGCCACCTTCGGCGACCAGCTTTTTCGCCGGGAATACAATTTGAATTGACTATCTTACGCATAATTTGATATTCATGGTTCCCTTAACAATTTTAAATTTTCAATTGTTAGTGACTTTTAACTCATGTTCTTTCAGTAGCTTTGCACCTGTTTTGTTCGTTATCTGCATTGAACGTTCCTAATAGTCATATGACTGGCTGTGTCAAGCAACATCAAATTGCACATTGTAGGCATCAACTTAACTCTTATTTTTCTTGCAAAATATGCATTTGATTTTAACTTTAAAATGGCACGGCACATTTTACTTCCAGCTACATGTTAGCTGTATGAAAATATGCTGATTAAAACATAGCATTAAACATTGAGATATTGCCTTAGCTTTCAAGAATGATACAGAAACACGCAAATAAATGTTTGTTTAAACAATGAAAACGGTTTGAATTTCATTGCAACAATAAAAAGTATTGTTGTAAATTTTGCTAAAAATTATTTTTAATCTGATTAAAATTAGAAAAAAAAATTGTAAGGCAACTTAAGGCAATATTTTGCACTTTCAGATGGCGTAAAAATGAGTTGTGTTAGAAATACTTTCGTAAGTTATTAAGGAAAACCGCCAAAATTTCGCTTAATTTTTAAGTAATTAAAATTCTATTTAAAATTTCAAAAAGGGGGCTCCGAGGTGCACATTTCCATCCTCCAAAGTATGTTTGTGCCAATTTTCGTAGCTCTATGTCCAGTGGTCTGTCCTGTAGAGCGCCAACGCACACGCACAAACACACACATTCTCCTTTATTATTAGTAGAGATCTTAGTTTTAAAAAATTCAAGCTACGAATGAGTTCAACTTTTAGTATGTTAGTTATCACTTCATATTTCTGAACTGTGAAAAGAATTCTACTGGCATTGCTTGTAACTTCTATAAATAACACTCAACGTTTTTTTATTCGCCTTGTTGTACTTAAAATTGAAAATTGTGTCTGAAGGAAACAAATTAATTGATTTTCAATATCTTCTGGCTTCTTGTTTTCTCTCAGATGAATATGAAATTTTAGTATTGAATAACAGTGCTGCGAATGTCCTTTGCGCAGAAATATAAATTATTTTTTTCATTAAACTTTCAAAACAATTATTATTTCCCATTATGAATTATTTTTATCTAATGTTTCCAGTCAAACGTCACTGAAAGCGAGTTATATTATACACAGGATTTAGGTAATTTTACCAAAGAAATATTTACTACTATTTAAGTTGAGAATAAATAAATAAGCCTTTTGCAAATCTTCTCTAAAGAGTTAACTGTTTTAAAAGACTGAAGTGCTTATTTAAGTTATTAAATAGGCATTAAAAAAAGGCTTAAAATTTTTCAAAATGTTTCACAACTGCCAGTATTATAAATAGATTAATGCATAAATAACAGTAGTAGTTGATATAAATTAACTAAATTATAATTTAAATATTAATAGTGAATAAATTAAAAATAATTTAAAAGATTTTTGCATTAAACTGAAAAGCGAATATGCTGCTACTTCAAATACAATACCAGAAACAAAATTATTAATTCGAAATTTAAGTTGAAAAAATAATAATAGAAGAAGTAAACAATAATAAAATGACAATAATACACTTTTGATAGAACAAAGAACGTTTGAAGTATCATCATGATTTCGACAGAGAGGGTAAACATTTTTACTTGATCTAGACTCTTTTGGATTTTAATTTAGGAATTTTGCCTATGGTTTTCCATAATGTTCCTCATTCTTGCGGTTGCACAGAATTCAAGCCACATAAGGGAATAAATTTTGGACTATTGTCTTTCCTTTATACAGAAAATTCGTCCAATTCAGAACTACAATGGCGTGTGGCTTCTGATGAAAGTACGCTATTCTGGTTCTTTTTCATTTATTCTTCCAATTTGATTTCATTTTAATTGTAGCTCTTACTTTCTACTTTTTCTTGATTTATTTTTATTTTTGTGTCTTGGATAATTTTGTGTTTTAAATTTTTGATCATATATGTTGTTTAAAACTTTTTTAAATGCTGATTAATCTTAAGAAAATTCTGATAATGATATCACTTAATGCTGCTGCGTTAGCGCGCAAAAAAGTGTATTATTGTCATTTTATTATTGTTTACTTCTTCTATTATTATTTTTTTCAACTTAAATTTCGAATTAACCATTTTAATGCATAAATAATTTTAATTTGATTATTTATTAAAAAATGAACACTTTATGCACAAAACTGAGCTTAAATCATGACAGTTATTAAGCTTTACAAAATTATAGAAAACGTATTGAGAAACGTGTATGCTATTTATAATTGCGTTTAAATATTTTGAGAAAAAGAACTGGAAAGATCTTCTTAATTTGTTCAAATGTTTTGAGAAGATTTCTGCACCTTTTTACCCAAAGTTACTGTTCAAGATAATAAAAGGAGTATTAATTTGCACTAATCACCAGTAACATTGCTTTCATATTTTAAATATTCTTCTGAAAAACTGAAATAGTGATTTACTAATTTCTAAGACAGGTTTTCTCTATAATCAATTACACTACCTGTTTTTGATCATTATTTAACTAGAATCGTAAAACATTCTTAGTGATTAAAAGTAAAAATATTCCTTACCAAAAACTGTTTCCTTTTTCATGTTGCCTGAGTAAGCAAATTGAAATCCCCAAGATAAAAATTAAATAGATTTTTTATTTATAATACAGTCAATTTTAATGAAAATACGATTCATGGCGTTTAAATCAAGCATTTTTCACAAATTTCATAGCAACCGTGTTTCTTAAAAGTATCGATTTTCAGTTATTCAACTTATTGAGAAATAACAATTCTTTGTCAATTTTTTTTTATAAATGGAAACTTTGGAAAATGTTTACTGTAAAATTAAGTCTTAAGTAATTTCACTATTATAATGAATATGAAAATAGTAATGATGAAATTTTGTCATGATTATTTTTTTAAAAAAATAACTACCATCCTAATGACAAATTGTAAAAAATAAGTTTCTTTTATTTGTTTCGTTGTCTTCTAGCATTTCTAAACAAGAAAAAAATTTTTACAAAAACTCATAATTATAAAGTTTGTATGCCGGACTTAAATATTATTAATGATAGATAGACGAATAATTAAATTAAAGCCAAAGAATTTTCCTAGACATGGAAGAGTTTACTTGATACAAATGAAAATAAAATACTCTTACTTTAACATTGAAACAATAAAATGTTAAAGAAATCTAGAATTGAAACCCAGTAAGTGTGTTTTGAATTCTATACATGTCTAAACAAATATATCTTAATTTTGTTTTATCACTCCTAGTTGTCTCCTGAAACGAATAATTTTTCATGGCATATTATATTTCCTAGAAGTTTGTTATTTATGGATAAAATACCGCTCTCATGTTTCTGAACTATAAGATTTCTTCATGGGAACTTTAGAACCCCATGAATATTTAAAAGTCGCAGCCATTTAAATACAGCGGCTTTGTGGCGTTACCTGTCTTCCCATATCGTCTAGATCCCAAGTGTGCGTTTCACTATACTTAAAAGGAAGCTAAAATTAAGCGGAAGACTTAAGTTATCTTGCATCTGTGAACACAAAAAGTAATGCACTTTTAGAAACTTCTATTGCTTTTCGACTCAACTGTTGGGATTTTGAAACAGCATATGGCACAAATCCCAGTGAAAGCATTAAGTTACTTCCGGTGAAATATTGTAAAAGATACAGAATAGTTTCTGAAGACAGATGTTAAATAATTCCAAACATGAAGTTTTCACGATTATTTATGACTAAAATTTGAGCCCTTCGGAAATATTCTTTGAGAAATAATTATAAAAATTGTATTTATTTAAAAATAAATTTAGTTTGACAGGATGTTTGGGAAAAAATGTTTTAACATAATGTGGAATCAAAATTACCTTGTTTCATTACATCAAAGCATAAGTATTGAAAAAATTATTTATTGCTAGAAACTTTTAATACTTAGACAGTCACGAGATTTTAATGTGATATAAGCATAAAAACCAATAACACTTTTTAAAAATAAACGGGAAAAAAGAAGAAATTTTCAATAGAATTCTTTAAAGGTCAGGTTATTCAGTGGCAAGTATTGATCAGAAAATTACCAACTAAAAATTTATGGTGATTGTTTCAATAAATATGTGATCGGCTTAATAAAAGTATTATGAACTTATATTTGCATTCATGAATATTGAAGGTCTATAAAAAAGATTCTAAAATTTTCAGAAGGCTATTTTTTAATTAAGTAATTAATTTTGTATATTCATATTATGTGGATTACAGAAATTAATTCCAGATTACTGCATCACCCATGGTCTTACAGGTCTTGAAGGCGTGCAATAAAAATAATTTTAATTTGTCTTCAATTAAAACTCTGCAATTCTCATGAGAAAAATAATCCTTAAATAAAAATCAACCTATATGAAATGGCTGTTGGTTTGTCGTATATTGATGCAAAAGGCTATAGAACGAAATTCCATAACAACTTTAATTACTACTGCAACTTGTACATTTCAAAGCAAAACTTATGTTTCCTTTTGTCATAAGTCAATATAACTTTTTCACTTTATGAGGATGTAGAGTAGGGTGGGCCGAAAACAATAAAGATTTTTTTTGGCATGTCGCTGTACTGCGGAAAAGTTGCGAATGGGTGACAAATTAAACGAGGAAAAAAGTAAGGAAATTGATTGATATCTTTCGCTAGCGCATCGGTCATGAAAATCGTAAAAATTGACAAAAAATTGTCTGTTTCTGAAAATTTTTAAATTTCTCTTTGTTTTTTAATCCTTAGCTGCTAAGTACTGATCTTCTTAAGAGTAATAAAGTTTATTTTATCAAAATTGGGCTATTGGGAACCACACCCAGTTACATTATGTGCAGGTCAGATATTGTTAGTAGATTACAATATATATATATATCCAAATTTATATCCTGTACCTTTCCAAACCCTTGGAAATAAAAGAAATAATTATAAATTGTAGTTGCCTATTTTAAAAAAATGAGTGGCAGATAACAACATGGAAAATTAAGCATGGCATATTTAATTACTTGAAATATTTCCCACTGTGAAGAAAATTGAACGCATTCATTTTATCTTATAATAAGAGTTTATGATTGCTTAGAGTAATTTTAATAATTTTTTTCTAACAAGAAGGTGGATTCATGTACTGATATCCTAATTTTTCTTTCTTTGGGAAATCACATCTTCAGACTATAAAAAAATTTATTTACGAGAGCCTAACTCCATATTTGTGCCCAGGCCCACAAATTCTAAAGATCCGTGCTGATCAAAAGCATCACAAAAAGTTTGTGGAAGTTTAGAAGCGACGCTATTACTCGCAATGTCCGAAATTTCCTATAAATTATACTTCCAAGAATCTGTGGCAACAGCTTCGTCCTGCGTGCACTGTCTGTTAGAGCTATAAAGGCTCAAGCATCATCTGTCATCTCTCTCTTGCTTTTGCTTTATGTTCCTGTTGTCGACATGTTAATTTAATTATCATTTACCTTACTTTTACTTTAAAATTGTTAAGTTTATTAAAGCTATAATTGTTATCATGAGTTAGTTTCCTCAGTGTTGCGTGATGTTTCCTCACACCTGCACGAGCCGGTATACACATGCATACGTGTCAACGGTGGTTTGTACCTTCTAACCTAATCTTCTTGCCTAATGAGATGCAGTAGCTACTCTCTTTGTTGCAGCAACTAGAATAACTTAAAGTAAATTCTGGTTCTAGTGCTATAGACCATAATGATAACCAAGTTCGCCTATTGGCCAAATCATCAATCCAAAGTGGTAACCTTACATTGGTCTACTAAAAATCATTTGGTGAGAAGAAAGAGTATAATTCCATGCAAGAAATTAAAGAGAAATAACGATGTCTTAATAGCTAAAGTGTTTCCTTAAAGGTCTGTTAAATAATCTTGTTATTTTCTGCATTCTTGCCATTCGTTCTTAAGTAACAATTAATATAGTAATTTTTGAGCTTAGTTTTGCATTGTGTTACAATAAACAAAGAAAATAAATGAAGTTGATGTATTTTCAGACCTAAATAACTTTGTTTCATGCATATACATCGATTTGTTGCAATTAATCAGCAAGAAGATGTATGAAGACTATGCTGAGGGTGAGAAACTAAAAAATGCATATTTAAATAATTTCACACATTTTTGACAACCTTGGAAGGAACGTGCCAACGGAAATAATGGACAGATTTTGATAAAATAGACTTTATTACTCTTAAAAAGATCAGTACTCAGCAGCTAATTCTAAAATAAACAGATAAAGAGAAATTTATAAATTTTTAAAATTTAAAAAAAAGTCGGATTTTTGTCAATTTTTACGATTTTCAAGGCCGATGCGCGAGCGGAAGATATCAGTCAATTTCCTTACTTTTTTCCCTTGTCACCCCAACTTTTCCATGGTATAGCGACATGAAAAAAAAGTTGATTTGTTTCGGCCCACTCTAATGTACAGTGACCAATGAAATATGTTCTTTTATAAATGAAGTCCTTCCAAGCACGTCTGAAGTACTTTCTTCCCAAGAAAGATGTGGGATATGTAGAATACTTGGAATAATGATGAATATACTCTAAGCATTCTACATTTTTAAAAGGAACTGTCTACTTATTCGTAGATTCAAAAGGATAGACTGATTATTTTGAAATAACAGGAAATTTTTGAATGCAGAATTTTTCACTTCATTCATAAATCTTTCGCTATTTCAAAAGGAACGGTCAATTTTTTGAAAGAAACAAGTGATTGAAGCCAATTGGAAATCTGAGGAAACGCTCTGAAACGCATATATTGCGAAAAAAGTCTATTTGGGGGGCTTGTTTCTATTTTCATTGGCTTTTTTAGGCAAAATTTTAAAATGAAGAATTTTAATTTTTAGAATAAAAGTTGTCCTACCTTAAACTCGTAGTTACAGAAATGATTTAAGAATAGGGAGACCGGAATTATTTTATTGCAAAAAAATATTTCATCCATCCCTATAAAAAATATCGCATTTGTAATTTACTTAAAAATGTGTTTAAATTAGAATATTGCAGTACTTGGCATACATAGGAATGAAAAATTCAGATAGATGTTCTAAAAAACAAAAGAACTTTTATATTATGCATCGTTTCATTTTATAATATAACTTTGAATGTTAGGAGAACTTAACTAGTTGAAATACTAATAAATCACGACTGCAAAATCTTAATATAAATAAAAGTCATTGTGGGTATGTATGTATGTGGGTATGTATGTGGCTATGTCCCACATCTCCTCCTAAACCAATGGACGGTTTTCAACCAAATTTTGTACACATATTATTTAAGACAAGGGGCAGACACTTATGACTTTTCTAAGTCCAAAAGTTAATTAAATAGGCAGTTAATTAGAAATTAACCGAAACCGTTTTTCCGCCGTAACTTCGGAGCAATTTGTCCGACAAAAATATCTTTATACCATCTTAAAGTTCAAAGTTTTACCTTTTCAATGATACCAATTTTATTTCTGTGACATTTTCCCTTCGATTGTTATTAAATTTTAAAAGTTCCATAATTTTTAAATACTTGCAGACGATTTTGAAATAACGAAGATTTATAGCTACTCCGTTACTAGGCAACGGTTAGACTGAACTAATTCACCTTTATTTCTGAAAATTTTGCTTATTTTTATTAATATCCATATAATATAATAAATGCGAAAGTGAGCCTGTCTGTTTGTTACGCACTTACGGCAAAACTACCAAACCGATTTGGATGAAAATTGGCAGAGTTGTAGCTTGAAACCCAGGAACGGACATAGGGTAGGTGACATCATGTTAAATTCATTATTTTTGATTACAGATAACAATTAAATAATTAACAAGCGATTTGTGATGAAGATTACTACTTTATTTTTCAATCAACTGTCACGTGATCCTTAAGGAATGCGTAAACAAAATGAAATGTCACATGATCCTTCAGAAAAGTGCAAGCATTTGAAATAACTTATTTTTAAAGTCAAGCATCACGTGACCTTGCTGAGAAAAGAAATAAATAGTTAATCTGTAGAATAATAACTGAAAAATAGACGCCAGGACAGAAAACCAATGATAGATATAATATAGTTTCAAGAGTTTTTGGATTAAAATTTGAAAACCAAAGTTAATTATAACTAAAGGAAAATATCGTTCAATGTTTACTTAAAATAAGAGCCTAATTTAGTGGAAAGTTTGCCAAAATAATTCTTTATCTCTCTTTTCATCGACATCCAAGATTTGTTCGGCTGTTAAATTTGTAACCAAACGATTTGGATAATCACTGGCGGTTAAATTCTAAACCAAACGATTTGGATAATCACTGGCGGTTAAATTCTAAACCAAACGATTTAGCTAATTACAATAATTCCATTTCGAATTTTAATGCTTTAAGAGCTTTTTTCAACCGATTTAAAAAGAAAGGATTGCATAAACTCAATGAACACGGAATTCAACGCTTTGTTTACTAAAGAAAGAACTGATTCCAACTTTGCGCTTGATACAGTTGCCAAATAGATTTGGCGATTGCTAGAGATTCAAACAGTGTATTAAATTGGGACTTTTTTAAAATTGTTCACAGCACAGATGAACTGATAAGCAAGGTTTATCCTTCCCTATAAGCTAATAAGAGGAAAAAAGATTGTTTGTTGATTGGGTAATTTTGGCACTGACTAATGAAAGTTTAGGCCAGATAAATAAAAAAAAATGCTTCACAAATGGAGGGATGTATTACAGAATATCTATCTGTAGATACGGTAATGGACAATAACAAGTAAAATCATATCCTGTAGAGTTCTTCAACCCCATAGAATTGTCAGGGATACCTTCCGACAAGCTGAGATTAAAATTCGGTGTGCCAGAACTATTCATACGTAACCTCGATGTACCGAGACTGCGCAATGGCACACGGTTTCAAATTACACACTTAGAACCAAAAGTCGTGCTCGCTACTGATATGACTGGCATAGCGAGAGGTGAGAGTGCTAAATTCTACGCATTCCGATAATACCGAAGGATTTACCATCCCAGTTCAAAATGTAACAATTCCCTTTAAAATTAGCATTTGCCAGGCTCAGGGTCAGACACTCAAAGGGGCAGGCGTACATTTGGAAAAATCATATTTTTTTCCGTTGGTAACTATGTGTGGCATGTTCCCGTGTGTCCAGCCCACTAAACATCTACATCGGTGCAAAAAACGTGAGACAAAAAACGTCGTATACAAAAGTGTGTTGTCATATATAAACAATTTACCTAACTGTAACAGGAGACACATGTACAGTACACTCCTGTTAGTCGTCCAGTTATGTATTATCAACCATCAGAACTTTTAATTTGCCCTTTCTACATATAACGAAGCATTTACATTCGTGAATTTTAAAAAGGTAACAATTCAAATTCTTCGCGCACGAAGTCACGAGTAACAGCTAGTGAATAATAAATTACTTCACATGCAGCATGATGTTAACATTTAATAAGAATATATAACATTTGGTTTATTCAATAATGAATTACTTAATTTCTGATAACATTTACTAGTTAAACTAAATACATACTCGCTTTTCGCACATAGGATATTCAAACATATTTAGGTATTATATAATAAAATTTAATTTTTCTAACATAATTGCTTTTCTGTAAAATTTATATTGTCTTCTAAATAAGCAATTTTCTGGACGGAGATTTTTAATCAAATATAGAACCCAATAACAAAAAACCGAATAATACCGATTTCAAAACACTGAAGCAAAAGTTTGGAGTTTTCAAACAAAATTGGTCGAAAAGCAAGTGTTTTTGCTTTTAAGCTTTATTTTAAAACAGAAAGCATATACTTCACTACAAATTCGGTATAACTTTCTTAAATGCTGTTTTAAATTTTTATTTTCAAACATCTGCCTTTTATTTTTCATTGTTTATTTGATAAAAAATTAATTCTAACTAACCATTTATTATATATACATAATTTGACTTGATATACATAAAGCAGGAATTGAATGATTTACAATCCTGAAGTCTGGAACATTATTCTTTTGCAAATGCTGAAAAATTCCATCATTTTACTTATCTTTAAACAGTAACAAACCGCCTTAAATCAAGTCTAAGGTTGAAATCTCAAAGTAAAATATTAATTTTTAAAAAATGTAACGAAAAGAAATAGCTTGCATACAAATTTGATTTCAAATATTTGGTCCATTGAGCAACAATTTAAACCGTATATTTCTGAGGGAAAAGAAATCGATTTTTTTAAACCACTAATGATTCATTATTTCTTTTGAAAAGGTTTTGAGATTTAAAAAAAAATGTCAAAAGATCCTAAAGAAAAGATTAAAAAAGTTACTAAAAAATAATGATGTCTTAATTTTTTGAATACGTATACATTTTCATTAAATGTATGTACTTAATTACACACGGTATCTTAAAATTGGAGTTGACTGTTCTATTAATACAGGGTTATATTAAATCAAACTGTAAATAGAAAATCTTTTTATGTCTTCTTTTTGCAAAAACAACTATTTGGCATTAAAGGCACTTCAGAGACATCTGAAATAGACTTAAATTTCTTAGAATTGATAGTGAGACCTGCTTTGAACGTCAGAAGAATGAGTAGTAGATTGCAACGTAAGGAGCAGTATTTTAAAAGGATTTTGGTGTTTTTTCTTTCTTCGAATTCATTTTTTTCTAGATTTAGAGTTCCATCTACTTCAGATTCAGTACCAAGATTTGTCTTTGAAGTTTTGGTGCACAATATGTTATTCAATAACAAAGATTATTAAATATATTGAATTTCACGACGTGTCTCTTTATCATTAATTGTTATTCTTAAAATGAAGATTCAGAGTGTTTTCAGAGAAGAAACATATTTTAATAATTGCAAATAAAAACAGATTTTTTTTCAGTCCATACCAAAATATTCGGAGCGGAAAAGGTGTAGTCTCTTTCCAGGGAGTCGTCATGATTGTAAAAAAGGATTTGGTGACGATTTTTCACTCAATCCCTAATGAACTAGAATTATACAATTTGATCAGTTGCGTTTTCCCAATGATGATACAACATTAAAACTTTTTAAAATTTAGTTATCAGTTAATTACTTATTGTTAATTAAATTTTGATTCTATAGGAGAGGCGCCATCTGACAGTGAATTTGCAAAAATTAAGATTACAAGATTCTGTAATACTTATTTTATTAAGTTTTTAATATATTAAAAGCTAAAAGAAATAAAATTATAAATAAAAAATTTTAAAAAACATGCTTTTATTAGAATTCACTTTTTACGTATTCTGCAACTTTTACACCATAAAGTGACTCCATTACTATCCCTCGTGGTTTCATGCTTCCTTGAATACTCCACTTTAACCCTTTAATAATGTGGTAATCTGAAACTTTCCATTGACTCCATCTTTAAGGTTTTGTGAAGATTCAGTGACAAATGAAGGAAAAATGTCTTCCCAATACAATACAGGGTAGATATAATTTATTCATACATATTTTTTAAATATTTCAAAAATTAATTTTAAAAAAACCAGTACAATGTAGCAACTTTGTTTTTCATTTAAATGAGAGAATACCTCAAAAAATATCTTTTTTTCAGATAGGTAACGCGCAGTCAGGCGCACTAAATCTGTGCAATCCAACGCAAGTTTCAAAATGGCTACCATGCAGCAGAAGGCACGTCTCTTGTTGCAAGAAAGAAAATCAATTCTAACACAGTTCAAAGAATTATTCGATTAGATCGTAATTAACAGTCTCCAAGAAAGAACTGAAGTGAGCAATAGGCTGAGCCGAAAAAACTCAAAATATTTTTTCATGTCACTATACCGCGGAAAAGTTGCGAATTGATGAGAAGTTAAACGAGGGAAAAAAGTAAGGAAATTTATAGATATCTTCCGTTCCCGCAACGAATTTTTCATAATTTTTAAAATTTAAAAAATTCTGTTTAGCATAGCATTAGCTGTTAAGTACTGATCTTTTTAAGACTAATAAAATTTATTTCATCAAAATCTGTTGAGAATTTCTGGTGGCACGTTCCCTGCAATGTTCCTCCAAAATATGTGAAATTACTTCAATATGCAATTTTTAGTTCCTAACCCTCAACATAATCTTCTTACATCATCTTGTCTGTGAATTGCAATAGATCGATGTACATGCATGCCAAAAAGTTATTTTAAGTCTAAAAATATATCAACTTCATTTATTTTCTTTGCTTATTGCAACACAATGCAAAACTAAGCTCCAAAATTACAATATCATTTGTTACTTAAGAACAAATGGAAAGAATGCAGAAAATAGTTTTAAAAAAATCAACACACCGTTGAAGAAACATTTCATTTATCAAAACATCGTTATGTCTCCTAAATTTCTTGCACGGCATTTTTACTCTTGCTTCTCACCAAATGTTACGTGGAAGTCTGATTTATGGAAAAACTCAGACATTATGGGCTATAGCATCGCTTCTGGACTTCCACAAACTTTTGGCGATGCTTCTGATCAGCACTGCCTTTTGGATTTTGAGGGCCTATACACAAATATCGATTTAAGCTTTCGTAAATAAAATTTTCTATAGTCTGAGGATCGTGATTTCTGAGAGAAAAATTAGGATACCAATGTATTAAACCACTTTCTAGTTAGAACTTTTTTTTACTAAACTTACTGTAAGATTAAAAACTCTTGTCAAAAGATTTAAAAAATGAATGGGTTCAATTTCATTCACAGTGGGAAGCATTTCAAATGATTAAATATACTATGAGTAATTTTTTTATGTTGTTTACTGCTGTTCATTTATTTTCAAGATAGGCAACTACAATTTATTATTTATTTTCTGGCTAATGTGTTGTAGGATATGCGGGGTTTGGGAATACAGGAAATCAATTTGTCTATGTTTTATAATCTACTAACAATTTCTGATCTACGCATTGCCACTAGTCCCCGGGAACACGTTCGGTTTAAATACACTGCTTCCTATACGAGTTTAACATATCGCTCAAGTGCCAGTAGAACATGGAAAAGTTTCATTCAGATACTTCACCAGACCGAATAGGGGAAATGATTATGTTTCGCAACAGCGGGGAACGAGTTAAACTGCAAGCATATATTTGGAATAATTTCCGTATACTCCGTAGATTAAAAATTGAGTTTTAACATTCTGAAATTTCTGATCGTTTTCCTCTTTGCGATTGAGTGCCTAGTCTTTAAAATTTGCCTAATGCCCAGTTCTCTGATGTGTTTTCTTTCATCTAGTTTCATGATCAGAATCATATATTCAGCATGGGCAAACGAATGCATTGGATTCGTTCACAGGGTCAATAGATTTAAGTAAGTTTTCGGAAAAATAGCAAATTATGTAAATTCCTTTAAACATGTGCTTTGGACTCTGTGAACTATTTCCTGCTTTTAATATTTAACAATTGTGCCAAAGACGACTTCAAAAAAAGTTCTTTTGACTAAATTAAGCAACCAAGTACTTTCTATGCTATTGTTAACCACATGGAATATGATAATTGGCACTGATCGCGAATAGCCAAGATTTCAATAACCTTTCCGATTTATGGAAGCTGCAATACCTGGAAGATACCATTGATCCTTACTGAGTGCATTTTCATCGAAATTGGGATTAGGTACGTAATTTCCGTGATTTCCCAGAAATCAGACTTCCATATATCAGCTGGTGAAAAGAAAGAGTAAATCGCCATTCAAGAAATTTAGGAGAGATAACGACGTTTTAATAGATGAAGTGTTTCTTAAAAGGTGTGTTATTTTTTAAAAAATATTTTCTGCATTCTTGTCATTTGTTCTTAAGTAACAAATAATATTGTAATTTTGGAGCTTAGTTTTGCATTGTGTTACAATAAGCAAAGAAAATAAATGAAGTTGATATATTTTTAGACTTAAATAACTTTTTGTCATGCATATGCATCGATCTATTGCCATTCACAGACAAGATAATGTAGGAAGTTTATGTTGAGCGTTAGGAATTAAAAATTGCATATTGAAGTAATTTCACATATTTTGGAGGAACATTGCAGGGAACGTGCCACCGGAAATTCTCATCAGAATTTGATGAAATAAATTTTATTAGTCTTAAAAAGATCAGTACTTAACAGCTAATGCTGTAATAAACAGAATTTTTTAAATTTTAAAAATTATTAAATATCCGTTGCGGGAACGGAAGATATTAATAAATTTCCTTACTTTTTTTTCCTCGTTTAACTTCTCATCAATTCGCAACTTTTCCGAGGTACAGCGACTCATTTGAACGCTGGATGAAGTTCTTATTTGGAGACTGATAATTATGATCCAACCGAATAATTCTTTGAACTGTGTTGCAATTGATTTTCTTTCGTGGCACCAAAGACGTGCTTTTTGCTGCATGGTAGCCATTTTGACACTTGCGTTGGATTGTACAGGTTTAGTGCGCTGTAATGGCGCGTTACCTATCTGAAAAAAAACCCTTTCAAGTACTGTCTCATTTTTTTAAAAAATGAAGTTGCTACATTATAGGGGTTTTTTCATTAATTTTTGAAATGGGTCCAATAAATTATGACCACCCAGTATTTATGTCATAAATTATATCCGAAAAATATTTTTGAATGGTTTGTTGGCATTTATTTTAAATTTTCCGATGTTCTGTTTTGTTGAAAGACAAATTCGGCATTTCTTCATGAATGGAAATATTATTTATAATAACTCAGAAAAGAATTATTTTATGTCGAAGGTCAATGTATTATTCACTTTATGGAATTGTAGTATTCCGAGTAATTATGTGCGTACTCATTTTCTCTTCAAGAAATCAAAAATATCATATTTGAGAAGATTGTTTTTGATAATTCAGGAACCATTTTTTAAATGTCTAAAAATCGATTTAAAACTTTTTTTTTCATTTTCTCTATTTTACATAATAATGATTCTTATTTTACCATTCAAAATTTTAAATTATATTGCATTTATTAGTAGTTATTTATTAGTATTTCATTTATTAGTCATACTTTCACTCAGAAATTCTAAATTATAAATATTTTATAGTACATATATCACAGGGAAAGAGATTAAAATTTTCTCTAATATTAAATTCAAATTGTATTATTCGATTACATGACAACAAATTTCAAATCACAAATCGGTTTACATAAACTCATCTCTATAATCTGATAACGCAAGTTTGACTGATTGGGAAATCTTCTCTGTACCTATTACATATTTAGCTATCGACAAGTTTCAACTGGGATTACGGAACTAGGTATTATTCTGAAAATGACAAGCCTTGTTTTGGATCTATTTCGAAATCTTACCATCGGGAACACCCTCTTCCGAAATGAGATCAAATCTGCAGAGGGGAAGTGAGTTTCTCAGATAAATGCATTAAGATAAAAGCGCTTTATATGCATCAAGTCTCTAATATTTGCAAGGAATCTGTTTATTTCCTTTGAGGTCCTGTGAGTATGTGAGGAATTCACGTGCCTATATATTGGTGCGCTCTTTCTTTTCTATTAAAGGATTTCTTTTAGATTGACAACCTCCTATTGATTGACCTATTTCCAGCAAAGTGTTATCCTGGACAGTTAATAAAATCCATTCTCAAATGAGCGAAGTAGTTCGAATTTGAAAGAAAGATAACTCTTTGTTTTTGGTTCAAAATATATGGTGTATTTAATTTTCATATGCACAAAACTAATTTAGGTATTCTTTTGGCTTCGGAATTCTCTCTCATATTATTGTAATTAATTAACAAGAATAAAGTCGATGAAGTTTTCGGGTTATATGACATCCTGTTGGTACCCTCAAAGTGTAAAACTAATAAATAGAAAAGATTTAGATATATATATTCAGAAAACTTTGGAAAGTTGAAATTATACACAACGAAGACTGTCAAAGCCATGGATTGGAAAATTGGTACATTTTCCTTTTCGTGATATCATGTCTTCTTTTTGCCACTATTTTCCTTATATCGATAAGTTTTATGGGAAGAAATGTCTTTTTAAAAAAATCTTTTCACTCCTTGCTGATAGGCTATAGAAGAGTGTACTTTCTGATTAAAAAAACACTTGTTAAAGAACAGTTAGCAATATTTTAACCTTTTGAAGGCGACTGACACACGGGTGTACCAGCTGCTCTTAGCGATAAGCATGCGGTCGTCCTCAAAGGGTTTAATTGTTTACTAATGAGATTGCAATTTATTCTGTTTATCCTCTAGAAAACTAGGTGGTCGTTTTTTGCATATTTAAACTTCAAAATATGAACTGAATCAGATCTCAACTACCGTTCCCAATGCTCTGGCGCTTCTTGATGTCAGCTACTGATCTTAATCCTAAATGTTTTTTAAAAGTTTCACTGCCAGGCATCACATAGCAGCTGCTATGAGTTTTAGAATTCAAGAATATTTTTCTTTACCTGTGCGCTGTGTATGTTAACTTTCTTAAAGGACTGAAGATACACTTCAATGAATACAACACTAGACTTCTCTGGTGCACGAAACTGAAAACTGAACTGGAAAATAGTTAAATGGAATGCATTCCAACAATAAGAAAGCTGTTTCGAATTTCCTGTTAATGCCGTCCCTGTGGAAACGGGGCGCCAAATACTTTACTAGGCACAACTACTCTTATCAGGGGCTCAGGGACTCTTCACTCCATTCCTTTTACACAGTTGCTAATTAATTTTGTCGCCCAAGAAGCGGCACACTAAGTATAGTTTTTGCATTCCATTTTTCTTACAAAAAAAGTTTCATTGGAGAGGTGAGATAGTAAATACAAAACATTGAATTCGGAAGGAATTGAATATCTATAAATCTCCCGATCGTTACGATAAGAAATATAAACAAGAAATAAATAAAAGATGACCTGTACTACTGCACATTCTCGATGTAGATTTAGAGACATCACTAGAGGTTTTATTGTTTATCCTAAGCTCTGCAAGATAAAAAGCCTTGTTCTTTTAAAAAGTATAGAAAAAAAGCTGAATGTATAGAAAAGAGTGAAACTGGATTTTTCTTTGGACAAAATTGAGTTAACTTATTGGAAAAATCTAGACGTGGAAGCATTGGTATAGTAAAGATAACGAGGAACACGTCTTCGGAAAATATTCTATTTGAATTTGAAAGACGTTTCAACAAAAGCTGAAAATGCAAATTTAAATAGAAAAACTCGATTTCTGTATTATAAATTCATAATTCTACTGATGAAAAGCACTAGGTCCTTTGCTGCTTTCTTTACTTTTAAAATATTAGAGGTCATTATTTTTTCAGTTAGTTTTTGAGTAATAAAGACAGTTTGCATGATATATTATACAACTCAATTCCTCTGAGAGTCACAATATCTAACAGCGTATATTAGGCGTATTCTTAAAAAAATTAAAGTTTTCCTCTAAATATTTCCAGGAAATCCTGTCTTTGTTGTAACATTTTCATTTTAGATACTTAAAATATATCAAGGACTTATCACAACTGAGATATAATATATATATACTATGTCTTACCGGTACGAAACATTTTTAATATTATTTACATTCTTATATTTCAAAGAATACAAGAATGTTGTACTAAAACCTTGGCAAAAATGTCAGAATGTTAATTTCACTCTTAAACTGATTTTAAAAATGCGATAATTTTATTGAAGAATTACCGGTATTTTTTTATATAAACAGAATTTGTTTGCATTTACTTGATGGCGTGAATTTACTTGCAACTGGAATGTGTAAAACATTTTTGTGCCTCCTCTTTAGTTTAACACGATTGTTCATCAGACAGTTGATTTAGATCCAATTTTTAAAAACAGAAAAATTCTTTATTAACCAAATTGGAGGCACTTAACATGTCACGTGAAGATAAAATGTTTTACTTTGTATCACTCCTTCCGAAAATCATCTTGAACGAATGAAAATCATTTTATAATTTAATAGTCAGTTTTGGCATTTCATAGAAACCGTTTTCATTCGTATTACTTATTACTCATTAATTTTGGGAAATATGCTTCTCGTTGTTCCAAGACAACAATTTGTGCTATGCTTTGGCCAGAAAGAGTAATCATCCTCTATAAATTCCATAGAAAGATATAAAAAGTTGCTAAAGAAAAGTAATCTCGAACTTCCAACTCTATTGAAACTTTCTAAGGAATCAAATGAAAGGTTTGATTAACCCTCTGAGCACCCAATTATTTTGAACATTTAGCCATCAGGTTAGGAATGAATCGCTCTTTTTTGTATTTAATTATATCTTGGAAATCTTAAGAACACTTTATCCATGGTTGTTTAAAAATATATTCATATAAATACAAGCTATCTGCTTTTGAACTGAAAATAAAAAACTGAAAAAGACGTTTGCGCCCCTCGGAGGGTTGCGCAGATGTAAAATGTAGACATTATAATTAAGTTTTTCTTCGAAGAATTAAAAAAAATCTGATCAAGTGCCAAAACAATCCCATTTTCCTGATCTAGTCTGTTACAGTTACATTGATACTCAGTTCTCTAAATCTGTTCTTTTCTTTAATTTTTGGCTTTAATTTCATGTATTACTGTATAACTTGGACTGCCATGAAAAAATTCAATATAGGTCAGTTTCAGTTACATGAATAGTACTATAACCCTTTTTATGTAAAATATTCAGATGTGTAAGTCTTATCAAGGGAATAACATAGTAAAAATAATGCTAAAATTTTAGAAGCAATGTTTTTCATTTTTTATTTTTAATTATTATAAGAAGTATATAATTTCAATGCATATATATACTGAAGTTGTATGAAGCCGTCCATAATATGTTTGATAATTTAATGTTATTTTTAAATAAATGAGATAAGAGCCTGTGTCTCAGTAAGTCTAAGATAAAATATTGAAATTGTGGAAAAATGATTAAAAATTAAATTAACTTTATTTTACTTAAACGTTCGTTAGATTAATACCAATTTCCCTCATTTTACATCCACTTAACCCATAGTCAAGCACAGATCACATCAATTCAGTCGAGCACCTTAAACTTCCATATATAATTAGCTTAGAGACTTTATATAATTAGCTTAGAGACTAAACTTTGCATAAATTGAATGTGAAACAGCCCACCGCATACGACGGATTGAATCTAGAACAGACAACCATTCGATGACGGGAGGACATTTTGACACCATATCACCAGGACCTAACCTTATCAGAAAGGGAAGAAAGTACATTTTGGTAAAAAAGTGTATATTAAGGTGAACGGAAAAAAATCAGTTTTTTTTTTTCATTTCTCTATATTCCGGAAAAGTTGCGAATGGTTGAGAAATTAAACAAAGAAAAATGTAAGGAAATAGACTAATATCTTCCGCTCGCGCATCGGCCTTGAAAATCGCAAAAATTGACGCAAATCGACTGTTTCGAAATTTTTTTAAAAATTTAAAATTTATCTCTATCTTTTTATTATAGCATCAGCTGCTAAGTACTGATCCTTAGAGTAATAAAGTTTATTTTACCAAAATCGGTCCATTAATTCCGTTGGCAGGTTCTCTCGAATGTTGACAAAAAAATGTGAAACTACTTCAATATGCAATTTTTAGTTTCTAACCCTCAACATAATCTTCAGACATCATCTTGTCGATGAATTCCGATGGATTGATGTATATGCATGACAAAAAGTTATTTAGCTCTAAAAATATACCAACTTTATTCATTTTCTTCGTTTATTGTAACATAATGCAAAACTAAGCTACCAAATTAGAGAATTATTTTCTACTTAAGAACGAATGGCAAGAATCCAGAAAATAAGAAAAAAATTAACCGACCTTTAAAGAAATACTTCAGCTATTAAGACATCGTCATGTCTCTTAAATTCCTGGCACGGAATTTTACTCTTTCTTCTAATTAAATGATACTTGGAAGTCTGATTTGTAGGAAATCTTTGACATTGATGGAAATAACGTCGCTTTTAGTCTTAAACAAACTTGTCGCGATGCTTCTGATCATCGTTGACTTTTAGATTGTGAGGGCCTGGTCACAAATATGGAGTGAAGCTTTCGTAAATAAGTTTTTTTCTCTCTGAAGAACGTGATTCCTCAAAGAAAAAATCAGGAAGACAATATATGAATCCGCCTTCTAGTTAGAAAGAAATTCCTTAAACTTATTCTAAGAAAACATAAACTCTTTCTAAAAGATAAAAATGGATAGTTTCAATTTTATTCGCTGTGGGAATTATTTCAAATAGTTAAATATTCCATGCGTAATTTTCCATGTTGTTATCTGCTGTTTATTTATTTTTAATATAGGGCACTACAATTTATTATTATTTCTTTTATGCCAAAGGGTTTGGAACGGTACAGGAAATAAATTTGGCTATATATTTCTACTAACAATATCTGACCTACACATAAAGTAGCTGGGTTCGGTGCCCACTCGCCCCTAGCATACGCCTTGTTGACCGACCTCAGAAACACTTTGCATCTCATACGAGTTTGACATATCACTTAACTACCTGTATGGAACATGGAAACCTCTATTCAGATACTTCACCAGACCTAAAAGGGGAATTGATTCATCATCACCGATGTCTTGCAACAGAGGAAGGAGTTAAGGAGCAAGCATTCATTTGTATAATTTCCGTATACTCCTTAGATTAAAAATTTAGTTTGGGCTCCTGAAATTTCTGATTGCTTTTCTCTTTGCGACTGCCTAGTCTTTAAAATTTATCTAACAACGATGAATTTTCTTTCATCCAGTCTCATTACCAGTATCATATTTTCAGTACAGGGTCAATAGATTAAAGTAAGTTTTCAGAAAGGTAACGAGTTGCGCTGATTGCTTTAAACACGTGCTTTGGGCTCTGTAAACTATTTGCTAGTTTTATTTTGCTATAAACGACCTCAAAAAAAGTTTTTCTTTTCACTTAAGTAAGCCACAAAGCAGTTATTAACCACCTAGAAAGTGATAATTGGGTATGATCGCAAATAGCCGAAATTTCAATAAATTGTGCCGCATTTATCGCAGTTGTAATATTGAAAAGGTATCATTGATCCTTGAGTGTTCTTTCATCAACATCGAGATTAGGTCCGTAATTTCTGCCTTTCCGCGTTCTCACCAAATGATACTTGGAAGTTTGATGACGTCCGAGTATCATTTTGTGAACTCCATGCAAGAAATTTAAGAGACACGACGATGTCTTAATAGATGAAGTGTTTCCTTAAAGGTCTGTTAATTCTTTTGTTATTTTCTGCATTCTCGTCCTTTGTTCATAAGTAACAAATAATATCGTAATTATGGAGCTTAGTTTTGCATTATTTTACAATAAGCAAAGAAAATAAATGAAGTTGAGATATTTTTAGAAATAAATAACTTTTTGTCATGCATATACATCGATATATTGCAATTCATAGACAAGATGATATATGAAGATTATGTTGAGTGTTAGGAACAAAAAAATGCGTATTGAAGTAATTTCACATATTTTTGTAAACATTTTAGTTAACATGCTACCGGAAATAATGGACCTATTTTGGTAAAATAAACTTTATTACTCTTGCGAAGAGTAATAAAGTTTCTCTCTAAAGTTGAAGTTTTGTTAGATTATATTAGCATCTAATGCGATAATAAACAGATAGAGAGAAATTTAAATTTTTAAAAAAATTCAAAAGCAGTCGATTTTCTTCAATTTGTACGATTTTCAAGGCCGATGAAGGAAAGCGAAAGATAATCAATTTCTTTACTTTTTTCCTCCTTTAATTTGTCACCCATTCGCAACTTTTCTACGGTAAAGCGACCTGAAAAAAATTTAGATCTTTTTCGGTCCACCTTATATATGTATATAATTTAAAAAAACATCGATCCAGACTATCGGTAAAAAATATTATACGAAGACATGCCACCTCGCATCAAAATATAGGTTTCTATTTATCCTGTATAATTGGTCTCACTTTAGTGAACTTCATATCCACCCATATGTATATAACGAGTCCATAAATTACATAGTACTACTACTTGTTATTCAGAAATATTTATAAACAACTAAATATTTTATTTGTTTTTTGATAAAAAAATATGCCTACAAATTTCATGGGCAAGTAAAAGTATCATTTCTGTAAATACTAATAGTATGCGATAAAAAAAAATTATAATGGCTTTCCGCGCACTTCGATAGTTGCATTTCCTGTTTATATATATGAATAAATATCTAAATGAAAACTAATAGTTCTAGATGCTGTTGAAATATTCCTTTAAACTGAAGAAAGAAAAACAGACAAAAAAATACAGATGATTGGTATACTACCGAAAAAAGATAATTACTATTTTACGATTCAAAAATTATCTCGTAAAATTTCATAATATAAACATAATATTGAATGAAAACGAAATTCCAAATTCATTGTTTTGGCAAATGTAATACGGTGCATGATCTTACTATGCGTCATAATACGAATAATAGAAATTTCAGAATTATGACTTTATGATTCTTCATCGCATTCCGTTGAAAACGTTTTACCATTCTTTTTTTCTGCCTAAGGAAATGGTCTTTTTGTCAGTAACAAAAAGGTATTGCCCTGAACAACAAATATAAAAGATGCTAGCATTTGAAAGCACGCATCAACTAAATTTTCTTCAAAATTCAATTTTGCGCATTTGGATTGAAATGTTTCAAAATTAGCCATTTGTTTCTAAAAATATATATTTTTTCCAGCCTTCCTCTTGTACAATGATCTGGATAATAAAAATAGCATTTATCTATCCTCATTTATATCCCAACATTTGCAACTGTAATCTATATATATAATTGTCCAGATGTGGAAGTAACACGGGAGGAGTTAAAAATAAACACGCCCCTTTGCTTTGCGTCATTAACGAACGCGCAAATCCGATTCCTGTTATGGCGTCAAACAACTCAGAGAGGTTACTTTTTTTAATTAAAGCTAAGCAAAAGATCTTAAATATCACTTATTCATGCTGGATTGGAATAAATTTCAATAAAATGACATCATCTGTTTCATTTCTTTTTTATTTTCGTTATACCCTTGGTAAAGTTATTTATGAAAACGAAAGTTCGTGGCAATTGATTCATGGCGTTCTTTATTTGTAAATTGAGCAGAGTTAGCAGCTTTGTTTCTTTTTTATTATTTTCTTTCAGTAATTTTTTTATTTTGCATTTGGTAATGCATTTTTTTCTGTTGGTTGATTTTGCATTATTTTTAATCGGACGAAACGAAAGTAATTGTTAAAAGTAAGATTATTATTAAATGAAGGTTAGTGTCAATTGATTCATCAGTTCTGTTTTTCATGCTTCCATGCTTTTTTTATTTTCTAAGCACTCTGCCAATGTGCATGACATTTTCTGTTATAACTTTCGTTAGTAAATCTGTGACAATGGGATATGAGATATGTTTGGAGGGCTAAAAGCCCGTCATAGACGGGCACAAATCTTCTAGTCTGAAAAAGATAGCTGAAATTGAGTTGCCATTCCAGATATATTCAATAAGTTTTGTTTTCGAATGAAACTATTCTTAAGATTTTTTTGGAATTATGCGATGTATTCCTCTTAGCAAGCATTCAAGCAATGCCATAAGTATTCAAATAACTTACATTACGACGTTACGTGACGACATGGTTTGTTTGTTACTAAACAATTTTTTTTGGAAAAATTTAATGGAGAGATATGAAAGTAATTTGGAAAATTTAAAAGTAACGCACTAAATATGCTTGAAAAATGTATTATAGCATTAGATTCAATACTCTAAATTCAATACATAGATACAGATTGATTGAGTGCATAAATTGAAAAATTATGTTTTCTATTTACCTGAAAACTTATTGAAAGATGTAGAAAACATAAATGGTTCAAAGCAAAATGCCTTGTTTTGAAAAAAGAAATTGTATGAGATCCCTTGTCGCAGTTCCGTTTTCCCGGACACGATTCCGAGTTCATTTTCTAAAATATCTGTAGAATATCGAAACAGTGATGCTGAAGAGATGAGTACATGCAGTAAACGTAGATTCAATACTTTTGCTTCCATTAAATTTGACCATCAAGAAAAGACTCTACAAGAAAATTATCAACAAACTAGAGGGCTGAGAAATAGTTTTATCACCAGAAAAGCACTAAGTAATGGAAAAATCTCACTAGAGATATAAGATACCACGGGGCAAACCTCAAATAGTGAACGAGAAATAAGCAGATTCTCGCCTCCTTGGTGGGAACAATAATGGTGGAGTTGCTCCTAGAGGCCTATCGCGATGACGGGTCATACCTCTGAGGGGTCATCACATAAGCTGTTCGTAATGGGGCCATAATGCGTCAGCCACAGAACACGAATTTACTATTCGAGGCAGTCGGATCATTCACGTCTTTCCGGACGCTAAGGCAGGGCGCGTTTCAATAACTGGGCAACTATAACGTCAGCCATGAAGTTGTCAGATTAATTTTACGAACATTTTTCATTATTAACATTTCATCTTTCGCTAGTGGTAGCCATTTTCTGACTTTCTCACACTTAGAATGAGAAAGGATATTTCATATTATCAGATGAAAAAAAAGAATGCTAATTTAAAAACAACATGTTTGCGTAGACCTGATATCGAATTATACTATGTTTCACTCACACATACTAAGATTTTCTGCTTATGATTATTATTGTAATCCCTGCACGCGCGAAAGTTATGCAAATGTTAAAATAATTCTAACTACTCACAAAGGGATCTTGCTTTACTATGTGTACATAATAAGTAAAAATCTACGTAGGGGAAAGTTGGGTAAGACGACGGAGAGTGTAAGATGACGAATTGGATTTTTGTCGAAAATTTCCCTATATGAATGTCCGATTCTGCATCATCAGATACCTATAGCGACCAGCTACCTGTGTCACACCGTTCCACCCGTTATTAGTGGGATTCACATTACGTGGTATTGTGTTTTTGAGTTGTTCCTACTTTACGGAGTAAATATTTTTGACTGTGATATTCGTAATCGTAAAGAGATAATCAAAACGTGTTCAATGATGTATTATTTTAATTTTTTCTGATGAGCTGATATCCTTCCATGTTTTTTAAAGTCTGGTAAGATGACGAATTGTGTGGATTGTAAAATGACGAACTCCTCCTCGCTAATTCATAAGCTCGTCTTGCTACCTGACTGCCACTTGCCCTTCATGCACCTCACTGGCACTCCAGTGAAAAATGAGCATCTCATTAAGAAAGAAGAAAAGCAAGATAAATGAAAACTGTTACAGTTAAAGAAGGCTGAAGTTAATAAAACTAAACGCAAATTCATTTGAATTTCCTTACGTTGACGCTGATGACAATCGGGACCCAGAGGACCTCGATAATGAGGAATGCATCATTTGCAGTGAGCAGGGAAAACGGAATTGAGATTCCAATGTTTTATGGGCAAGTTCTGGCCCCATTCCACCTGTACTGTCTGGGACAAAATCCTAGCCCATGGCGATGCGTTTTTGTACTTGATTTCATTTCTTAAGGTTTTAATCAAAAATTTCGATTGATAATATTTCATTTATTTTATGCTGTTACTTTAGTCCGATTTTGTTTGTTTTCTGTTATGTGCAATTTGTTATGATCAAGATGTGATCTCAACAGTTTTAAATATTTTTTGATAGCATGTGATGTCGAATTAAATTGTTATCTCAGTTCATAATCTCTCGTCAGACATCGCTCGTAATCTTACCCACACAGTCGGGTAAGATGACGAAAATTACTTTTTTTTCTAAAATGAAATTCTGGGGTCTCAAATTTAAAAATAAAAAATGTCATTTAAAAGTAAAGAGTTGCAAGAAGATTATGCTGAAACAATAATCCGACAGCAACGAATATTGAGGTCAGGAAAAATCCCCAAAGCTTAAGGTCGCCATCACACCCAACTATCCCCTATTTGAAAAGTATAGAGGAAATTTTATGAATTCCTTATGTTCGATATTGCTTTGTTAAGAAATATGAATCTTGAAAGATTCGATAAATGTTTCATAGGAATGGTAATTTTGGAAGACCTTTAGTTGTAATTTAATTTCATTTTACTCAACTACGAATTTGACCTTTAAATTAAATTATTGTGACTTCAATAATCAGCGGAAAAATTAACATTTTTTAGAATATATTGAATTTTTCAAACAAATAGTAATTTTTATTGTTAGATCTTTAGTTGAATTTCGTTAAATTAATACGCTTTCTACAGTTTGATTTAATTTAGTTATTTACTTCGATTTGCAATCTATTTTTTGAAGTTTCAAAGTTTGAAGTTTTCTCTAACAGAAATTTTAACAATTTTGTTGAATTTTAGCACGGAAATATTTTCTGTTGCTTCTTTTTTTAAATACAGGACAATTTTAAACTTAATGTCATTTTTTCATTCATACTGCTATAAATATTGTCTAAAGCATTTAATAAAATGGTGGATTGGATTTTCAAACTTAACTGAGGCTGACAGGCCTTATTTTTCTCTGAGCCATTTCAACATATTATTCAACTTGATTTATAATTTGGCAGAATACATAATCTCACAAACAACTTATTTCAGACAATAATAAGAATGAATAATGCATGAAATCGTTGATTCAAATATATATGGCAGAATGATTATATTAATAAAATGACTTTTCGGAATATATGGAAGTGCATAGACTAAACAAAACGCTCCAAACCAGCCCCTCCTTTGAAATTATTCACTACTTCAAGATTATGGGCCAAGAGACTATTCAAAATAACCCTGTAAAGCATTATTTGAGACAGATACAATAAGTTTTAAAGCCAGACGAGAAAAATACACAAATTTTATTTGCTTTAATGCACGTCTGATATCAAGATTGAAAAGTCTTCATTTGTAAGTCCTCAAATGTTGTACAAGAAATGCTTTCATTTTATTGAAAGAAAAATACTCAAGGGCAAATAAAGGTCATGACCTGGTTGAGAATGTCTAGAGTTGCCATGCGTCACGTATACACGGGACTGTCACCGCATTTCACTACTCAGTCCCGTATTACTATTTGTCCCGTTTTCTCCCTAAACTCTGCATCATTATAATTTTTACATTAATTGCAATCAATTTTATAATTATGTGAAAGAAAAAAATAATATATAATTAAGAAAGCAAAATTAACCTTAAAATACGACTGGCTTTAAAAAGGATTAGCCTCGCTTGATTGCTTAAACTTGATTGATTTTTTATCCGAGTAAAATAAACCATTATATATCCATTTTTTTCATGTTTTATTTATTTAGCACTTAAACGTCCCGAATCAATGCTTGGCAATTATGGCAACCCTAAGAACGACCCAACGTCTCGTTTACAAGTTAAATATGTATTTCCATTAACTCGACAATGAATTAAACATAATGGCTTTTTCTGTAAATTCGGATAAAATATTGCTTTAGTTTTCAGTGTTTCACAACATTTTTTTCTTTTTGCGTCAGTGGTACTAAAATTTCATGCCACTCATTTCTGCAACAGTGATTTTCCTTTATCCAATATTTTTTTCACGAAATTTGTCTCTAAAAACACAAAACAAATAATTGCATAAAAAAGTTTTTCCGTACAAAAAGTTATAACTTTTCATTTATTAACAACAGATGTGACTAACAAGATTAAAGAAATACCAAAGACGGAACAACTGAGGTGTTCTGATGTTCCCTTTCAAGCATAAAAGTTAAAGGAATCAGTCAACCATCCAGTAAATTCATTTTTCCGAGACCGAAATTTTTGATTATGCCTTTTTTTAAATATTGATGTCCTTCCTTTTTACTTCAAAATGTTTAGTGCGTTTACTTTTTTTTAACTTTCAATATTTCATAAAAAATTTTTTAAACTTACATACCAATTTGAAATGTCGTTTGATGAGTAACATAATGGCTTGGCGGATATAATTTGTGAGTAGCTTTAAAAAAATTATTTCTTTTAAGAATTCATTAATTTTTTCAGAGCGTAAATCGTTAATTATTAAAATAATTCATAAGCGGATTGATGACTGATGTGTAATTACAGAAAATATTTCATATGTTGTAGTTGAATTTTAGCTGACATTTGTACCAACAATTTTAAAATAATGGAACGACAATAAAGAAATAAACGAAGCATTTTGAGTTGGAATTATTTTGACTTTGTAATGATCTGCAAAAAATATGGGAAAAGGCCTTCAATTTATGTTCAATTTAGCCAATTATAGCATCTTGTGGCTTGTAGATGTCATTTTATTATGTAGCATTTTATCTTTTTTGCTTTTCGAAAAATAATGAAGCCTTATTCATTTTATGTACATTGATGATAGACTCTTGAGACTATTTATGATACTGGAAATATTTGTTGCATTACTCATCTGCTGTTGGTATTATATTGTGTTTCTTAAAGAATCAATAAGCTTTTTCATTCGTTGCAAATTTTTTTTGTTGGAACCAATGATTTTCGTCAGAATATTATGAACTATATATAAATAGACTTTCACAAGGGAAGTTATAGTAACTCGACATTCTTTCACCATTAACGATGTGCAAAAATAATAAATTTAATGGCTGAGGAGCATTAACATATTTCTGATCCTTGAGTTTGGTAGTTCGTGGAATCTAGTCTCAATTTTAACCTTTCATCGAACTCATTTTTGAAACTTTTGTGATAAAGAATTGGAAATGTTACTATCAGACTGGTTCCACCCGACGAAAGGTCAGTGAAGATCAGATGTATTTGCACATTTACTAGGCTTTAATGCTGTGATGGTTTAGGTGTCCTCACATTGTAGCGGTTCGAATGCTTAAAGTGTGGAGTAAAGAATCAGGTGTTATCGTTATATAACTGCTCTTCAAGTCTGTTAACTATATTCTAGAAGCGTTCCAGTAGCTTCAAGAGAGGGAGCTAGTTATCAAGTATATTAAATCTAATCAATTAGTATTGCAAGGTTTCCCTACAGATTGAGATATGCACATCACGCGACATAATTTGTAATAGGGTGGGATGAAAAGGCTTTTAATTTTCGAAATTCCATTCAGTTCTCTATGGAAGAGTTGCTAGTTGGTAACAGTAGTTCACTGATTTCGTTTTAGTTTTTCTGGTTAAAACTGTAAAGTGCTGCAAGTGTCTTGAAGTTTCAGCGTCGAGAAGGTGGACAGCAAGAGATAAACAGCATTATGAAACCTTTAAAATACTTGCCAAATACGGATGGCGAATGACTCATCACTTGAGTCGTATTGTTCTCCAGACAATGACGAGAGATGTGAGTGAGCGGTTGGGAGCAGGACGAGGGAAATGCAAGGGCTGGTTCATACCTTTGAACTTTTAGAATTGCCGACAAGAGGGGAAGAAACTAGTTTTGACGTCACTACTCTGACAGGAAGCTTGTGGGGTCCGAGAGCTATTCTTTAACTTTAAGCTATTTTTTCCTGTGTTGTTCTATGTTACGTATTATTTTGGTGAAATACTGAGAAAATCTTTCATGTCTTGTAAGTATGTCTACTTGGGCTGTCGCAACGTGCTCAAATTATTAAAAGAAAACGAAAGGCAAATGTGTAATATATAATATGTTTTCAGTATGTCCGAATCTGAATAAAATTTGGATATCGAAATGTGGAAGGTAAGATCATATAAATGCAAAATACGCTAGGATATGCATTGATTACTTTAGACCGAGCGATTACATGGATGACATAAGAAATCGCCTACTTGCTTTAAATCAAAAGAAAATTTTAAAACCTGATGCAGTTCCGAGTTTCAACTCGCCATTGCAAGATAATGGGGAAGTTGTTTCAAGTAGTAGCGATAGGAAAAAAGCATGTATCACGACAGCTATGAAGCCATTTACTACATCAAAAACTGAAAACATTTGCTTATCTTGCTTTGAAACTCAAAAAGAAAATGCATTAATTCTGGAAAGAATTAGATTTCTTGATAATGAACTTGTAAAGACAAAAAAGGAGACGTAGAAAAATCAGAGAAAAAAAATAAAAGAAATGAAAACGAAAGCGCAAATAAGCCGTATTTTAACCGAAAAAAAATTTTAAAAAGTAAACTGAAAAAAGTATAGAAAATAGAAGAAAATTAAAAAAAATATCTTAATATAAACATAGATAAATGCCGTAATAGAAAATAAAAGCAAAATCAAGTGGACAGCAGAAGATATTTCGAAACATTTAATAATTCGATCTATTTCCAGATGTCTTATTTATACTGGCGAAATCAGATAGGGATACAATATCCCAATGCTAGTACATTTTAAAGGGATGGTGTTCAAAATTTTCTTGCAGACCTGGTAGCCTTCTTGATGTCTTGCTGGTTATGAAAAAATACTAAATATATCTGCATTATATTTATTACATATTTTAAGTATAGTTATAAAATGAATACGTAAAAACGTATGCCTGCTTCTCAAGTATTTACAATCCATTATTTTGATATAATTTTTTTCTCTCGATTAAATAAAAAATGATAGAGATAAACAAATAATCCATTTTATTCAAAAGAAAATATTTAATAGTTCGAGCCAGTCAGCTTTTTCAATGAGTGGTTAGTATATGTCGACTGAAACTGATTTTCATTTTTTTCTTTTCCCGTACATATTTTGTGTCAAAAAGTCTCAAATAATTTATTGAAATGGTCGTGTATCTGATTGATATCATTCCAAATGCTGGCATCCAACTTTAAATATTAAGTGAAAAAAGAAATAACATTAACATCAAAACCCTCATAGTAAAGGGAATTTCGTATTTTCGAGCGAGGAGTGTCAGCATGGTGACGTCACAAAATTCCCCCACTGGTTCTTCGCTGAAGCCTCAATGAACCAGCCCTTGTATTTCTCTGACCCTGGGATGGGAGCACTTCAACCCTTGGACCAAAATTCTTACAAAAAATGAGTGAACTTCTCCTGACCAAAGGCAGTTTTCCCGCAGTGAGTCGAGTCAAAGTTCTGAGCGTTAATTCTGTCCACCCTAGTTTGTAATTCATTAACAAAGAATTCAGTTTTTTTTTATGTATGCTCTACATTATTATGAAAACACTAAGCTATGAGTTTTGAATATTCGTGTCTTTTGAGGGTTAAAATTCCTGAGCTCTTTTAAATTATTCACATCAGTAAGTTACAGAAGCTGAAGTGCAATTAAAAAAAACTCTTTAATGGTTTTATCTAGAAAAACCTCTGTAGCAATATTCAGAAATAATACTCATAAACTAAATTTTCACAAAAGCATTAAACAAGGGGATTTTTATTTATCATTCGAAATTAGTTCATTAAATTTTGCATAGCAAGATATTTATTGAGTGAAAGGTACGTTTACATTAACTTTGCAGACACGTACCAATTAGAAACCAAAACCACAATTATTGACTTCAGTTTTTCTACTTAAAATGTATTATGATCGCTTTAATTCGTTTAAACAGACAATTCCTTTCTGAAATCCGAGTCAAATATGAGTAGGGTATCAAGGGATTATTAGTGTGCATAAGAATCGTCTGTAATACTTTTTGCCTCTGCACACCTCTTGTAATAACCTTGCTATTCATATTAAAAATAAAAATCTAAATATTCGATTGTGTAATAATTTTTCTATAAAAAGAAAAAAATGCTACACATGGTAGATTAAATTTCATGATAATGATTTTAAAAGGTTGTTTTGAAAAATCAGGATATTATATGAAAAATGGGTAATAGATTCTCTCTCAAAAACAGCTAATTGTATTTTCGGGATTAATTTGCTATTTGAATGAATAAAATTCAGGAAAATATTATTTCGGAATAGTAAATATGTAAAGTCATGAAAGTCTATTAATGCTTGTTTTCTAATGTGAAGCTAGAACGTTTCCTAAATAATATTTTTGAACACATATCTGCTTATTTTTCCGACATAAGCACTAGAAAAACGTCTCGAGCTTCTAGATAATATCTTGCCCTATTTCCAACCAAAGTTACAACAAACATTTCATTCTATTCATATTTCCATGTAGGCATAAAAATTTTTATTCACCGACATTCAAAGAGAAATAGAATAACAAATAAACCAAAACACCTTTAATCTGCAATTTTCTTTGCTAACTTGTTCAGCAATATTAAGTAAGCTCTGTCTAGACACTCGCATATAATAGATGAATATCGACCCTGGCTTCAAAATAAAATGCATACTCTAAGTACTATAGAATGGGACCCAATGGAACAATTCTAGTATTCAACAAATTCATTATTGTTTTATTGCGAAAAATTTGATTACTTTTAACATGTGGCTATTCAATATTTTACAAGTACTTCTATATTGCAATATAATTCAGTTTCTAACATATTCATCATCTCTAAATGAAGACAGACTTCAATCGCGCAAGGAAAAATATTTTTTTGAATAACTATGACGACTTTCAGCAAAATGGGAAATATTCAGTACTAATAATATGTTATTAAACCACGGTATTATATAATTAGGTGTAGTGAATCTAATTTTATTCAAATGTTCGTAAGTAAATTATATTTATTTTCTATAATTTTAATCATTAATAATTTTTTTGCCTAGAGCTTTTTTCAGCTATTTTATGATAATGAAATATTGGCATCAACGATGCAAAATGTGTTAAATTTTCAAGCATCAAATCATGGCAGATTTAAAATTGTAAATTTTTAGAAATTATTCTTAATTTTAAATCTTAATAAGAAAACCCTGATAAATTTAGTCTAATAGGAAAGATTTATGTGCTATAAATATAAGAAAATCATAACAATAAAAACAAAAGTGTGAAACGAGAACAGAAATGGAAAAAATGGAAAGAATATCATGGAATATTGCTCATCGGGGCAGAAATTAACCCAGTGATATTCAAAAGGTGCTTTTTCTGCGTAAAAGCAAAAGCATTGACGTTAAAAAAGCCTTTGTCCCTCAAAAACAGGCTGTGAAAATCAAACTATCCTAGATTAAAACAAAGACAGATGTACATACAAAACATCGATTGCTAAAATGAGACAATCCTAGATGAGAACAAAGAAATATGTATATAAATTAAAAAATACGTATTTTCATTATATAGGGTTCATTTTGAAGATCTATAATCTATTTATGTAAATAATAAAACATAAGATGTTGAATATTTAATTGCGGTTTCTGTAAATCGTACTAAATTCAGAAAGCAGTGAAAAAAGTGAAGCTTCATTAAATGATATAGGTGATTTCAATCCTAAATGCAGATTTCATTAATCTTAATATAAAAAGATATATTTTTATTACATAAGGCTACTTAGTAAGAGCTATTTTTGTTAATATATATAATTGCAATGGTTACAAAGAGTCCAATTTCAGTCAATAATAAAAATTTTAGGAATAAAACTATAGGGGAGAATGGGGTAAAACCGGGTACCCTTGATTCAGGCGCTATTAGTTTTCCTATCTAGCAGAGAAATACTGAATTACATTCTAATAGTCAAGAAAGAGGAACAGTCTTAGTGGCGTGTTGTAGCTTTTGAATTCACTGCAACTGTGAAGGTTGATTTGTTTTCAGACGTCAATTCTCTAATGTTCCTTTGATTTTAAACTATCCTTACTTAATAAACATTACAGCTATAAAAACTATATTTAGTCCAGCTTATTAAACGTTTACTAAGGATTTATTTCTATCAAACAATAAGGGTTTACTCCAATAGTTTATCTCGTTTTTATAGCCTTTGCACTCGGGTTAAAACCTGGTACTCCAAGTGGCTTAAGACCGCGACAGTCAGTATTGATGATTCCACCGATTAAGACGATACAAACACGTCGGTTGTTTATATTTTAATGATGTATTTTCTAATTTAAATAAAGAAGAAGGGTTAATAAAATGTAGAATCTGTCTTAGCTGTGCCCACGAAAGCTACAGTGGCTCGGAGGAAGAAGACAACTGCTTCACAAGCTAATTTTTATTCTTAAATTGTCATTTAAAATAAAAATTAATGCTACTTTCCCCCTGAAAATCGATTTTCCCAATTTCCCATAAAGTTAACATGTGTTTCCGGTTTTACATCTCTAGTAGGGTAAAACTGAGTAGTTTGACTTTTTTTAATAAAAAAAATAATCGATAAAAAAGGGAATGAAACCGTGACGGTCCTGGAAAGATATATTGTACTCCGATAAACAATGATTATTTTAATACAATTTGAGAAGCTCTATCTCTAATAGTTTATCACCAACAGGCCGTATAGCCTTAGCTACCCGGTTTTACCACACATTCCTCTACGTATTTCATTTGTGATCTATTACAACGAAAATCTTGCTGCAAAAAAAAAATTGTAAAATGTAAGTTATTGCCATTACCTAAAAGATTTTAGATATAATACAATCTGTTTATCGAAGAAAATATATAATATTCTTTAGCAAACTAAAGGATTTAGTAACTTATTAAAAGCATATTATATATTATTTTAGTCTAATATAATGATAAGAACACAAGACGGATTATGTCGTGTTTACGCTGTCTGTTATAATGCATCATTGCTTTTTTCATTTGTAAACTAAAAGCTCAGGTAATATCCCCAAATTCGTTCAGAAATGTGGAAAATCAGAAATATGCTAACAGCTTTGAAATATTTCGTTGAATATGACGAGTTTTTTAGTTTTACCTAAGTAAAACTTCAATAGTTTAACTAAGAACCTAATAGTTAATGCTAATAGTTTCAACTAAGAATCACTTCATTGTTTTTGTAAGATATTTCTACATTGTCTAACAAAATCCGTCAGCACATATATTTGTTTCGTAACATAAGAGTATTTTTGTTGATAGTGCAGATCAAAAATTTTTTCTTAAATTTGTTAAGATTAATAATTGGAAATTAACAATAACTTAAGGAATGTAAAATGAAAACGACATTAGGAGAATAATGAAATCAACAATTTGCATATAATGTGAGCGTTATATCTTAAGACCTTACGCTTTCTCGGGTATATTTTAATTAGACTGCAAGTGTAAAGCATTCATACTTTCTTTACCGATTTGTATTTATATAGTTTTGGGGCATTAACACAGGGTCGTTATATTTAAAGTTTTATTACACAGATGGCTTTAGAGTCCGTTCTATGAATCCAAACAATGCACAATTTCACAACTATGTAGTGCAAGTGATGTGCTCTGTGAAAACCGGAAGAAAAAAGAAAAAAAGCCAAAATTTTCGGCAATAGGCGGCTCTGTGCTAATAACTGAGGTGAATTTTTCCAATATCAGAAATCAAGAAAAATAGTTTCGTTTTTGTTAAAATTACAATTGACTAATTCAGATAGTTCTAGAGCCAGAACTATGGCTCCAAACGTTACAGAAAAAATGGAGATAAGTTCATGCCAATTATATGCATCAATAACCAACAATAAAAACTTGTAGCTCTGAAACGACGAAAAAACAAAAACAGCTCCGCTCAATGAACTTTCTTTTATTTTTAATTAAACATTATTCCATTTTGAAAACTGAACAGAGTACAGTGCTCTGTGGGATTGAGCAGTTGTGGAGCTTAATACTGTGCTTCACATCAGAAATCGTCTGATATTTGTCTTTAGACAAAATGTCTGTCAAAAAAACCTTACAGCCAAAAATCACATGTTGTAAGATCAGGAGATCATGGTTGACAGATTGTTTGAAAATAATATATCATATCAAGGTCTTGTTTTAAAAGGGTTTTAAGACAAACAGTAGTGTTGGGTGGTGCACTGTCTTGCATAAAAACATTATTTTGCATGAAAAAAGCCTTTACGTTCTGAATTGAATTTCTGCAGTTAAACTTTAAAAAAAACTCAAATGAACTATTAAACTTTACTTCAGAAGTGAAAAAAGTTTGTAAAAGCCGCCTTAGAAATTGGCTCAGAGCCACTTATTGATGAGATGTTAACTTTTTTTTCTTTTTCCACTGCGCACATCTCTAGCGCTGCATTCAGTGAATTTCTGTTTCGTTTGGGGCCATAGAATTGGCTCTAGAACCTCCTGAATAGACGAACTTTAATTATAATATACCTGTACTGATTGAAGGTGCTTCATGGTAACGTTTTAAGAACACTTTTTTAGATTGCTGAAGTTTAATCAAAGAAATTAAAACTGAAATAATTTGATTTTTGTTACTTTTTTCTTGGAAATCTTCTTGTTCTTCCATATTAGGACAAAAATAACTCTAAAGAGAATGAGACTGATTGAATTCATATACCTTTAAAATATTTTTCTTGATTCTAAAATTCATTAATTCATTCTTTGAGTAATAGAATTTGCACTTTTTAAGAGATGCTTTTTTCAATTTTATTACTTTTTATTTCTATTATTTTTAATGTTAAGAAATCTTAATTTAATTAAAACTTTCAAAATGAGTAAATTATGTTTTCATTTTGACTGAACACCCATAGGAAAAAATCCCTAATTTAAAAGCATGCACAAAATAAATTTGAACGAGTTTGTCTTAGACTCCTAAAATTCTTAACTTGTACTCTGTTATCACTTTAAATTTAAAATTCAACTTTTTCTTTAATCAAAAGACTTTTCTCAATAAATGAAATGAAATCTTGCATTTAAATTCTAGTTTTTAAAATACTCTTTCCCTAAGACACTCATTAACTAAGCTGAAACTTCTCGTTATGAAGTTTCTTTTCTTCAATGTCTTTCTTCTTTTGTTCTCTTGTTCGAGGACCAACTAAGGAAGCTGTTTCATACTGCTTGAAGATCTCCTGATTTCAAATATCGGTGGATATAGATTGTTAGGACGTATGAATCTTTGTTCAATTGTACAAATAACTATTGTTTGAAAGAAAAATCACTCGGCTTCACATTTGCTTTTTTTGGAAAAATCACATTTGCTTCCATCCCATTCTCCAATACTTAGTTAATTTTCTCAACCCAATATGAATTATACTTCGTATTCTTGCAGCTTAAGTTGTTTTCAGCTATTGAAAGTTCCTTTAAATTCTTTGAGTGTATACCTATGTTGCATATGATTAAAAAATGCATGAAAATAGCACTGAAAAGAATCATAATCTTTAGCGTACTTTAATTATTAGGTCATTGTTTAAAGAGATTGTGAAGCGACTTTTCGTAATCTATTCATAATAAATCTATTCATCCAGCTCTTTCCAGAACTATCTTTATTTTCAAATAATAAAATGTCGAATGTTTTCATGAATTAATAATCAAGCGGCAAGAATTATTCACATAATAGTATTTGTTTAATCAACAATTCCTGTGACTATAATGGGAAAAAATACTGATTAAAGAAATTAAGCAAATACCATTTTTAATTGATAGAAATTTTTGATAAAAAAGGAATATTCTAATAAAAAGACTTCAAACTAAGTACTTATTTTTCTATCTTACAGCATTTCGTTATAAATTGATTAATTTTTGTAAATGTTATTGATTTCAAAAGCGATTTGTATTTAAATATATTATAAATGACTGAAAACTCAAGCATGCCGTGTTAGCTACCAGAGAATTGAAACATTAATTACTTAAAGAAAATTTTCGTTGCAAATTATAATTATTTCCAGGACACTCAGCTGGTAGTTGATTTTTAATTTATGCAACTATTAGCCACCTGAGTGGATACGCTGTTCACTCATGCTATTGGATGTGTCTCTCTTCTATTTGCCCACTTCCTCAACAGTCGCTTTGCTTTGAAATTGAATACGACGGAAGATAAAACCTGCCTGCTTGATCCTGCACGATGTAAAAATGTCATTCTAAAATTATCCTTATAATTAAATTGCTACAAAAAGCAGCAAAAGTTATTGTCTTATGAATATCATGATTGAAAAAAATCAGTTGAAAAATAATCCGAGCTTGAAAATAATGTAAGCTTGAAGTATCGTAATGGAAATTATTCAAAATATAATAATTATTGTTTCTTAATTTTTACAATAAAGGCAATTTTAATGATTTTTTTATTTAATGTAAACATAACAAATGAATACGGAAGTTTCAAGTGTTCAAGTAATTTATTTTCGCGTATTTCATTCCAATACCACGGACTGTCCTCTGTATACCCTATTAGCACAAGATATTGTACGATATCCTCACGATGTTATTCGCTTTTCTGAATACCGCACAATATCGTGAGGATATCGTAGAAATGTTGTACAGCATCTTGTGCTAATAGGGTATATTGGCAAAGAGAAGGTTAAATATGGATAAGGAAGAGGAGGTCCAACGTCTCAGTGATATCGTGGCATAGAATGTGGAAACATAGGGTGCTGGCTAAGATGCTGCTTTCATTATCCAACCTTGGTTAAATACTGTGAAGTCCTTGTCCTGTTCTGCCGTGTGTTTTCAAAACGGCAAGTTAATTTTTCAAATAAAATAAGTACAAAATTGGTACAGAAATTTCCGAATATATAGAATTTTCCGTAAAGATATGTAACTTTTGAAATCTTTAAAGGAAGTATAGATTGTACCGCTTCTCATTTCTAAGCAACCGACAAAATGTTTATTAAACGAATTTCTTGCTAATAAATTAATTAAAAATTAAACAATAGACATACGGATTGGACTGTGAAATATAATAGAAACTATTTGGCACGTTATGAAAATCAAAGAATAAAAAAATATTCAATAAAAGTTCACACACTTTTACTATTTTTGTTATATTTATAGAGAGATAAACATGCACAATAAATTAAAATGAATCATCGATATGCAAGTCTTTTATTGGCTACTTAAAAGTCTATAAAAATTTCTGAAATATCAGATTTAAAATAAGTTTTAAACCTGATACTAGAGTGATTTCTGTATGTTCAGATTAATTCTCCTTAAAATTCTTTTATTGAATTAATCCTTAGCTTTTGATTGACGTTAACCGCAAGAAAGATCTTACGATGCACAATAATTCCAAAATATAGTAAGCAGAAGCTATTTTTAATCTCTATCTTGAAAAAGAATTCAAAATTTGATGAAAGCTTTCGTTTATCTCTAGCTTTGAGTAAATAGCGAATTGTGTAATTTAAAACTTGCATATCGATATTAGACAAATTTTTAGGGATAAATCAACCACGCAGAAGATTACTTCTCAAGTTAGAGATTAACACCTTTTATTTTCTATAGCGTTTTAAATCCAGACAAATTGAGGGCTGGGGAAGAAAACCTTCGTTTTATCTTTTTCGCTTATTAAGAATGTAAAGACATTCCGCTATTACATATTCAGAGAAAAAGATGTTACCACATACCGCGAAATTACTTTACGATTGTCTTCATTTAATGAAAAATTATGTTTAAAACAATGAAAGATTAGAGTTAAATTTCGTGATGCTAGAAATAATAGCTCAGCTACACTCAATGATCCTACTCGGTAAGGCAAATGAATTGGATTTCCGTTTGCGTAATACCACAAAGCAATTTACCAGGGAATTCCAAAAGAATATACCCATAATATAATTTTATTAGTTACCAACACAATGTTATGGAATCAGATTAATCGCTTTGTCTTCAAGATTACTATTCATTTCACAAATGATTGATACCAATTAACTTACCAAAGAACATGGGTCAAATGGAAAGCTTTCGAAAGATTTTAAACATGCCAAATTCAGATAGATGTTGAAAAGTCTATAGAAGCCAAAAAACTTTTCGCTCATTCTCTCAGATGTAGAGATAAATCCAACAGCCGCCATGTTTGGTGCTTCACAAGATGATGTTTTGAAATTATAACGTTTTTTCAGAAAAATTTGCTTGGTACAAGATACTGAACTATATGCTTAAATTAGTGCAATTTATTATTTATTAAATTTAGTTTTGAATTTCATAGTTCCCATTAGCAAATTTTTTCAAAAGTACAATGGTAATATTGCGATATACAACAAATTAAATAAAAATTATACCTTCAACTATTTGTGAAAAGACCAGAGAACATAAAATGCTTTACAACTAAATATTAATTCAGTTTTCCATTTTAAATTTTAAAGCTTTTTTCAATGAAGAAAAAAGTTTATATAGGGATATTTATTCACAAAGCATATTTCTTAACATACAATAAATGTATCGTTGATTTATTAAAAGATGACACTGAATAATATGCATCAAATCTAGTAGCTATATAAATGATAAATCAAATGTTCCTTGCAATTCACACAACATAAAATTTTATATTCTAAAATATCGATATATGCAATGATACAAAAGCCTTTCTAATGTATTAAATCTAAATTCTTCCATAGTGATGTCTCAAATCAGTTTTAGCACATTTGCAGCACAGTGAAGAAAAAGGCATAAAATTTCAGGATTTTCATAGAATTTGACATCCATGTAAACGCCTTTATATCGCAGCCATCAAATGCAGATGCGAATCTTTTGTGGATAGGATATCTCAAAGCGGACTCTTCAATGAGTCTACCAAGTAGAGTCATAAAAATGAAAGAATGGAGCAAAAGTCCATTTTGTGTGCTTACAGTATACTTTGAAAGGATATTGATTTCAATTTCCTTTGAAAGGCCAGGTGTGGAGGAACTTTAACACCTTCTAGAGGAATTTGAAATTTTGCTTTATAGAACGAAAAACTGATAAAATTTAGGTATGGGAATGTCGTTGGATCAAAGAGAGATTTAAATTGCTTCAACTGAAATAGAAACTGCTTTTTAGTGTATTCGGAGGAATTTCTTTCATTTGCATCCATCCATGAAAACAGTTTTAAAATAGGAATTTATTGCGTCCTTTCGTAATCAATTTTCAAATTGTTGTGTTTGATGTTTTAGGTAAAATAAAGAACACCGTAAAAAAAAACTTCACAATTTTTAAGAACTGAACGCGAATCTATTTAAAAGACAATTTTTTTTTTAGCTGTGATGGAGGAAAATTCTCTAAAGGAATTGGAACACTATGTTGAAATGTTCGCATTTCAAACTAGAATTTCATGCTAACATTTACAGGCTAGAATTCAACTGGTTAAAATAAAGCATTAAACAGTTCGCATTAGATTTGAGTAAAATTTCGGTTTAATAGACCTATAGAAAGATTGATTTCTCCAAATTAGTTCTAACTACGAGGAACTGTTTCAGAGCGTCCACTTTTTTATCAGATGACTTGTCTAAGGCATGATCTTGACTCTTGTTGGGTACCGAGGGCCGTTGGGGGCCTAGTGGTAATATCTCTCTTCGGAGTCCGAGGGTTCCAGGCTTAAAACCCGATTCCACTGAAGATTCGCCGTGTATATGGCCTATTGCACGTTATGGTCTTTCAAACATAGCTCTCAATATGAGCAATACCGCCACCCTCGAAACTGTATGGATTATTTTTTTTTCATTTGCAGAAGGAAGAATATTCATGGTGTCATATATTGTAATTAGTTATATTATCTCTTACAATTTGTTTGAAAATCCTACAATTCAGACATTCTCCAATTTAAATCAATTATATATGCATTTTATCAATGGGCCCGCGGTGACCTAATGGTAAGAACTCGGCTACGGGCCGGGAGGGCTTTTCCAGGCTCGAAACCTGATTCCACTGAAAATCGGCAGTGCTGAACCCTAAATCATACGTAGGAACCCAAACGGACTTTCCACTTTAATATAACTAAACTAATCTTCTTAGGTACTGAATGTAAATTAATATTAAACGTTAGTTTTGGTTAGAAAAACAGCAGGAAATAGTATTCTAGTTGCACTAGAGATGAGAAATATCTAAACACGAAGCCTTTTTCTTGCTTTGCTTAGGTAATTCCTTGCCTGATTATCTCATTAAATAAAGCTACTTCATTGCAACTGGGATACTTGCCAGGTTGTTTATCCAGATCTCCCATCCCTTTAATACGTTTATAGGCTGTTTTGCAGGCAAAGGACCTCAGGGAAAATTCTGAGGAATTCTTCTTTATTTCCCTACATCGTGGTTAGAACAAAATCAATAGTTTGTCTTTTATATACTACTAGCCATCTTCGGCGATCTGCTTGTTCGCCTGAAATTGTATAATTTCAATTGAATACCTTATGCATAATTTGATATTCATGGTTCTATTAACAAAGTAATTTTAAACTTCAAATTGTGGTGGACATTTAACCCCTTTTCTTTTAGTAGCTTTGCACATGTTCTGTTTACATGAAGGTTCTTAATGGAGTCAAGAAACTGTCCGTGTCATGTAACATCTAGTTTTAAATTATCGGCGCCAACTTCACTTTCTTATTCCTTGTGCAAAATACATATTACATTTTGATACAAAACGGGGAGGCACATGTGCTGATAAAAAGAATTAAAACATAGCAACCATATTCATTCAGCTATTTGGATACATTTCCAAATATATTTACTGTCTTAAAAGGCGTTGTTTACAAATTTCCAGAAAAACTGGCGAAATAAAAAAAGGAAAGAAAATTCTTTAGGATATTGCCTTTGCTTTTAACAATGGACAGGGAATGCTAGGGAAATACGCAAATAAATATTTGTTTAAACAATGAAAACGGTTTGAATTCCATTGTAACAATGAAAAGTATTGTTGTAAATTATGCATAAAATATATTTAAAAATTCATTAAAATTAGAGAAAAATATTACAACAATTTAATACATGTCAATGAGAAAGTAACTTTCTGCACTTTCATATTGTGTAAAAAATTTTTTTTGTGGTATAATATTTTCGGAGGATGTTAAGGAAAAACGTTGAAATTTCGTTTAATTTATAATTAATTAAAATTCTAATAAAATTTAAAAAAAAAAGCGCTCCGAGGTGCACATTTCCATCCTCCTAAGTATGTTTGTGCCAAATTTCGTAGCTGTAGGTCCAGCAGTCTGCCCTGTAGAGAGCCAACACACACACATTCTCCTTCATTATTAGTAGAGATTCTATAACTTCATTTGTTCGTTAAAAAATAAGGGAATATGTTGCTTAATTTAATAATGAAAATAAAATATTATGTTCTGCAAACCTATTTGAGCCAATATCTATATGAGGAATTTTTGTCTTTCAAATTATTAACCAATTGCTTGCAATGATAAATTCATGCTAAATTTCACAACTTCAAACTAATGATTAGGATGCCTATGCTAGTGTACTTGATAAGAATGAGGTAGGAACCAACTTGAAAATGAAAAGTTTTTAAAAAAAAATGTACGAGAAAACGTAGCGATGCCAAATAAAAAAGAGTAAAAATGGAGGCGGAAAAGCGGAAGTAATAATGGAGCTGCCTTAATAATGAAAATAAAAAATGCCTATGAAATGAAACAGATTTATGAGTAGATCATCTTTGCTATCAAAGAGTAATAAAAAGTGCGTGAGAGAAAAGATAAAATCTGGCATCTTACAATTATACAGGGTACCACTGAAGTTCAGCTCCCACCCCACTCCTTATATGAATACGTAGAATAGCACATGCCTAAACTATTTAAATCAAGAAAGATGGTGGTGGACCGTTGTATAGTCAGTGTCCGGTACCTCTCAAACCTTTTTGGTCCGATTTTTTTTCGAATTTCCGACCCCAAAAAAAAAACTTTTTTTTTGTTGAAAATCAATATATGTTCTATCCTGAATTCGAAAATGCAAAATTATTTGCCAGTAAGCATATTTTACTTATCCTACTGGTGGTCATACATGTGATATCCCGTTCACTGATCCCAAGTTTTAAATTAAAACAAAATACTCTCTGATAATATATTTTTCAAATCCAATGCATTGAGTTATTTAAGATAAATATCTGCATGGAAAGAATTATTAATGGTATGTAAAAAATGCTTTTTAAAATGGTTTTACAACCTTACCATGAAAACAGCTTTACAATCTTTCTTGACCATCGGAGCGTAAAAATCACAATGAAATCATTAATTGCCGATTATTGTATTGATTTCATTGTCCAAATTGCGGAATATAACGAGATGCGTAAATAGCGACGAATCCACTTCAACCGATGCAATTTTTCTCTTCATGCGACGCCGACCGTACGGGCACAAAAAAGCCGAACGTATGACGTGCGATACCTACCAAGAAGGGGTTAATAACTAAATTTAATAAGATATTTTGAAGCTGGTCGATCGAAATTTATGTATATTATTTTTGTAATATACCGCTATAAAATAATGTGAATTTCCTCCGTTTTTATAGTGTGATTTTTCTCCATAAACGGATGACAAAAATCCGCTCCCAATCAATGTGGTTGTTAATTATACTTGAAAAGAATGGATTTTCTTAATAAATTTCTGTATAAAATTATTATTTATGATAAATTTATGCTCCTGTTGCTTCAGAATAGGGCATTAATATAACTGAACTAAACTAAACTAAATAAATTTATGTTACTAGAGAAATGCTTAAACAGATGATTAAATATGTTATTTCATGAGCTTGCGAAATAATCCCATGAAACATTGTATTTTTTGTTTACATTAGTGTTTAACGTCTGCTGCATGAATCTCAATGCAATTTAATTACGAAGTGCTTGAATTCTTAATTAACTTAAAATAATTGCCTTGGTAGATTAATTCTCTTGAATTAATCTAGCATAAAAGAACTTTACAACATTTTGAAAGTAAAATTAATATTTTTAGAATCAAAACTGACATTAACCTCTTTCTATCAGATATTTTCTAGAATTCAACAGCGTATTTATAAGATAATATAGTCGTATTCTATTTATAGTTAAATTAATTACATATATGTACGATACGTCTCAATAATGACTTCTGAAATACGAGACACGTTGCGAAGCGCATTCCCTTCACTGTCATAGAGCAGGCTTTCTGTTGTTCCAGATTTCGCTGATTACAATATGTTTTCAAGTTGTTTCCTTAAACTGTAATGTTCTTAAAATTTGAATAAGTAGATCATAAGTCATCCTTCGTATAAGTCCTTTCGCACAGGTTCCTAGCATGCATTGAATATTTTAAAATATTTTCTTTCTGATAATTGCAATTGGGTTTGTTAAAAATAATATCATATTTGCATCTTTAGTATCATAGTTTAAAAAAAAACCTCGCATACATTTAAATCCAACGATATTTTATCATTTTTACAGAGGGTGTTCGAACATTTTTAGACGATTTTAATGGTATTTAAAAAACTATTTAACAAAATATTTTTGTGTCTTGAATGTTCAATTTGATAGCCCATATTCTTAAAAATATTCCTACATCGTAACTTCGATGGTAATAATGATTTTTTTGTTGTCGGAAGAGGTATTTTGTCCCATTCCTTTTGAGCAGCTTTCCAAAGCCCACAAATGTTTGTAAATCGACGTTTGGATAATGTGCTTTTTAAAAGTTCAAAATCGCAAAAACTCATTGGTGATACAGAACTATTTGCCAAGAATATTAGTGAAGGGTAAAGTCTTAATACCCATTTCTTGCTCTATTTTTTCCAGGAAATTAGCAGTGGATTGTGATGCGCGGCTGATTGCTTTCTTTTAGAGAAGTTTTACTGATTGATGGCATTGTGGATAAAGAGATGGTATTTCGTATTTCAAGATTGTCGATAAAATATGCTCCTGATAGTATGCGGAGTTGATCTTGACATTTTATCTGCTCTCTTTACTTTTATTTTGCCATTATATGAAAAATCAACAGGAGACAAAATTTCATTAGAAACACTTTCTTTAGATTCTTTTTTAACATGTATTAAGAATTTTTATTGTCTTTGATGATAATAAATTGAATCTTTTCGTTCTATCATTTAAATAGACTCAAGCTTCATTTTGTTACAACATTGTTTCCATATTTGTCTAGATAAATGCTTTTCATAAAGAATTTTGCAACGTGTTCTGCGTTAAGCGATATGACTTGGAGAAAAACGATGAAAACTGTTTTTTGGGGGCATTTTTGAGGTTCAAATCAGTGTTAATAATTTTGTTTACAGTTGGTTCTGAGCATTTTAATGACTTTGAAACAAACCATTGACTTGGAGATTTTCTTTTAACATTAAAGTTCTCACCTTTGCAGTATTCGAAGAACTGCGTTTTTTGCTTAAATACAAGTTTGGAACAATTTTTCCACTTGAAACCAAACTTTGACGATTTTTTTCCTTTCTTATTAACAATATTACTTATTGTGGCTTTAGATATAAAAAACCCATGACTTTCACATCGTCTTTAAATAACTGAATAAGATGACCTCTCTTCGGATTGAGAAAAACATAGCCTTCCAACCATCGCTTTTTTAAAAGCGCCATTTTACATGCAAATAAAAATTTTAGGCAGCAGATGATAACTTATATCAACAAAAATGTAATTGTTGTGAAAATAAATTTTTCCAATCAAACGAATTTTTCCTACAGCAAAACAAAATCGTTTAAGAAATGTACAAACACCCTGTGTACTTTCTCGTATACGCAGCGCGCAAACAGAAAGTGTTGTATTTATCAAAAAATTGGACCACGACATTCTGAAGAATCTGTGAATTTCAGACCTACCGAAGCCCAAAGAAACCATATTTGAACCATATAAGATGTCTGTCTCCTGTGAATATGATAACTCAAAGACGGAAAGAGCTGGACGATTGAAATTTGGTATCTGTTCTTCACACCGAAGTTATAGATCTGAATCAAATTTTATACGAAATCCAACAAAGGGAAATCTGTGTGTCTGTTGATCCTTGTGCATGTGATAACTCGAAAATGCAACAAGGTGGATGAATGAAATTTATTTATTGGTTTTATCACCAAACGTTTAAAGGTTTGATCTTGTAGATACGTTTTAAATTTCTGACCACATCTGTTAACTGGTTGATTACTTGTTGGTCTGTCTATCATTGTGTATGTGATTGCAATAACACAAAAACGCAGAAAAGTAAGTAAATGAAATTCGGAATGGGGTTTCGATACCAAAATTGTAGATTTGTATCAAACATTTGACATAACAGGTCACAGGCAAGACGTTTAAATGGCATCTTAGATTCTGTTCACTATATGATGAGGTTAAAGCCAAAACGCGATTTAGAAATGAGTGTTCAGGAAAGGAGAAGAGAAAACACTACTGCTGTGGTTAGTGAAAAAAAATCATTCATCAAGGAATTCAAGATTTTTATCTTATCTGATAGGCGGTTGAAGAATGTTTGTAATATAGAATTATGACATTTCGACACTCGCATTTCTAATGTATTGCATTGAGTGAGTTAATCGCAAAAATCATCACATTCAACAGATGAAAAATACTGATTTTCAGAATACATCACAATTGAGTTAATTATAATTCATATATAAATTGAACCCAAGATGGACTTTTTACACACAAATATGATTTTTAATATTTTACTGAAGAATAGATTATTATTTCATATCACAAATATGCATGGACTAAATGATGTGATATCATATATTTTAATACACTATCTGTAACCCATCTATCCAGTGATTGTAATCTTTTTCAAAAGGGATCTTGTATAAATATTTCGGCCAGGTAATAAGATGATGGATTTTCTACAATTTTATTCTCCTGCATATGTTTAAACTTCTTTTCAAAATATGCAAAATGATAATATTACATTTCACATACCTATTGACTTATTATAAACTGCCCTAATAGTTCATATTAATTTGGTCATGAATGGTCAGAAAAGCAAAATAGTTTTGGTCCTGAATGTTTTATTCATCATGATCTTAATGCCATCTTTTCCAGTTTTCTCCTTTTTATGCCTACGAGTCAAGGTATTCTTACTGCGATTTTCATTTGAAAAATTATGATAATACCAAATTAGGAGAGACTTGCTTGAAATCAAAATAATATGAGTGTTTCAAGTAATGAAAAATCGTTTCTTTTGACAAATTATCTCAATGTTTACACACGTTTTGAATAAATTAAATATTATATTACAAGAATTCAAAGATTCCAAGAATTTTTAATTAAAATTTTTAAGGTAATTTTTTTATGTGCAATACGATGCTATTTTAAGTTACAGAAACGTTCTTTGTAAATTGTTCAAATATCTGAGTGCATTATCATTCTAGTTTTACGATGACTATAAATAAAAATACATCAATTTCAAGTCTTCGGTTTAACAATATTTTGTCGGAATAAGAGTATTTTTCGTCAGATGCATAAAAAGGCATGCCTGTTTATGAATCCTTTATATATGCCATATTCACTCGCAAGCTTATAATAAATAGAACAAATTCAAAAATTTTACTGCAAAACCTTTGAAGTTAATACAAAAGGGTTATAAAAATGGAAGTCAATTAAATCTTGCTCATAAAGATGAGCCTATATATTATCTTTTGGTTTAACATAAAACTATAAAGCCTTTGTATATTTGTTCCCTTTCTCATGAGGGTAGTCTTAATCTACAAAATTTATACTTTTCAATTTACTTTGGAAGGAAATTTGAGAAAAATATATCTATCTTTGCTTTTTGAAATAAACAATACTTTTTTTAATAACTCTTGCTAAAGAGACATAAATGAAATTTTGTTAACGTCGGTTTTAAACAAAAAAATACCAAAATTGAAACTCACATAACTCGAAATACGCAGGTATTGTTGTTTGCTTATGAAAAGTATATGCATCTATCGTTTTAATTAAATGTTGATTCTACAGCCCGCTTAATTTCAGAACTTCACCAGCTATAGTCATAAAAATGCTGTCTACGGGATGTGACCACTTATAGCGCTACTTAGCATCGAAATTCGAAGTTAATGTTATCGTTTCGAGAATGGCATGAGATTCGTAAAACAGTTAAATACAAAAAGTATCGACGATTTACTTTGAAAAGATAACTTGCACGCATAGTGTTGCCTTTTTCAATAAGCTGACTTAAAACATTAAATGTTAGGATTTATGTTCGTAGAAATGATTCTTAAAAGCACTGAATATCAAACATTAAACTGTCTTCAAAAGTCCAGACTCGGAGATGTAATTTGATTATTCTGCTCTTTTCTATAATCAATTTGGATTTAAGAAATCGTAAGTAATAAAATGAGACAACGATATGCTTCGTTTCAAAATTCTGGTAAATTACATTTCAGTTTTTATTTCACTTTCTAGATCTTTGAATTCCTTATGCACATGAAAATAGACACTCCACTTAGGATATCAACCATCAACCAACTGCCAGCCCGACCTGCCTAGGCATACGGGATAAATCTGAATGACAGTCGTTGCAATAGAAACGAGTACTGAGTTCGGGTCCTAATGGCCAACACAGCCTCATGGCCCAACCCCTCCCGTAGGAGGTACGTACTATCACTGGAGGGGGGGGGGCAGTCCTCCATTCATATAACCCTAGGCGGGCGAGTGCCTTCATATGAAACCTGAGCCACTCATCCACATTCCGTGGTGACCACATCAGTAGGATAATCCACTTAGGATATGTAGGAAGTAAGATGATCGTAAAGTGAATATTGCAACAGGTAAATTGCCGTTAAGTGGAGAAAATTTATTGATCATTGAAACTAAGCAACTTACTGAGATTTGCATTAAAATGTAAAACAAGAAGACGCAAGTGAGTGTCAGTTTTCATAATAGTTTTAAATAATGAAATATCCTTTGCTATTCTCGCTCGTTTCACTCAAAATATCTTGAATAATGTTATTTCTGTCATAGGTATACTGAAAAAGGGTCACTAAAAATCATAGTTGTAGTGATGGAAAGAATTACTGAAAAATATATTGCAGGCCAATATCTTAAAAAAAACATTATATTATTTCAAGTGGATAATTGGTGGAAGGAAAAAGGAACGAAAAACCATTTTTTGTATCCAAAACAAAACTGACACTGCAGCCTTTAAAATAAGCAACAGTTAAGTTTTTGCATTTTACTTTTAAGTATGACAGTTTAGATTCAATAATTTATTCATATTTACACACTTTTACTTAACTTGACTTGTTAAGTAAAAGTGATATATATATATTCGCTGATAATATATACATCACCGAATTATATATTAAAGACTGAAATGAAGAAAATAGTTAAAATAAAAAAATCTTCTTTTTAGTACATTATAAAAGGGTATATTTAAAAACTGTTTTTATTAAATTTATTTCATTGAATAAGCAAGTAAAATATTATTGCTAATCTTGATCATTTTTTATAGAAATTTATAGTGTAATAATGTGAAAAATTAAATAATTTTCTGTTTAATTGTATGTAACGTGTGACACTGGATACGAGTAATTTTTATTTCTCCACTTTGTTTTGGCTGTGTAACAATGGGGAAGCACCCAAAAGAATAATTTAATTTATCGGTTTTACATCATCTTAGCAGAAAAAATAAAGAAGCGGGATATTCTTTATAATGTTTTGACTTTGAATTAGGTATCATAGATGTAGGATTTGTTCCGTTAGGAATCACAATTTAATTGCAATTTAAAAAGGAATTGCAAAAGCTTGATCACTGCTCAAACGATAGTTGGCACCAGGAATCCTATTCATGATACGTCATGATCAGCGCCCTCTTTTTTCTTGACAAAACTGAAAAGCACGCAGAGAATGTGGCAGATTGCAGCTCGCCTTCCCTCTTGTGCCAGTAATGTAGTTCTTTTCGCTTGGCGCTTACGCGCATCTAATTTAACTAACGTTAATGATAATTCTCCGGTAAAGATGTTTCACTCCCTTTCCTTCCGAAGTTCTTAAATATAATCAACTACGTTTAATTCTATCTGTATCTATTTATAATGAGCTGATGTATTTGTTTAATCATATCATCATGTTTGGCATTAACCCTTTTTTTCTATATTTCCTTTGTACATAGTCTCACCTTGTAAAATTCCCCTTTTTGTTCTTTAATAAAGTTGTATTTTAATTAATTAGAGCCTCCTCATTATTTTAACTTAAATTAAACCCAAACTAAACCCCTAGCCATTTACCCATTTTAAGGTAAATGAGTGGGTATTCTGCACGGTTGAGATAGAAACCCACATAGATAATTGTTAACTTGGAAGATATTTCAACTTGAATAAACTTTATCAGATCAAAACATCTTTTCGTTACTAATACTTTGCTGCAAGAGACAATAATAAATAAGCTTTTCTTTGTGTGTTTTTGCTGTTTGATGATAATTTCTGCATTATTCAAGTTTACCAACCGAACTAAAGAGGAGAAAAAACACCATCTTTATTTGACCGCAGAAAGTTCGTAGATACAGAAAATTCTTTTGCATTTTATATGTATAAAATGACTAATAAGTTAAATATTTTAATTAAATGACTTAATTTAATTAAATGTCTAATAAATTAAATATTTCAGTTTTACAAGTATGAAACTGGAAATTCCGTAGAATGACTAAACTTACATACGGAAAGCACAAAAAAAAAAGAATAAAGGCTTTTGCTGAAAAGTTACACAAGAATTTAAATCAAGGTTTAAAAAATAAAGGCAAACCAGGCAGTGAATTTTACAGAATTTTTACTCTAATCAATTTTGCAGCAAAAAGCCTTATTATTGTTCTGTAAATTCTTGATGGTGTTATAAGTTTGCACAATGCATGATATAAATATCCAGTAGGAGTTTGAAGAAGTAACGAAGTTATGAATTCCTTCCCAAAGAAAGACAGCACAATATATGTTAACTTCCACAAAAGTTAATTCAACAATATATTAAAGCGCAAGAAAATGAGATACTGTTCTAGGATACAGAAATCTCGATAGCTCTACTAGCTCCATTATCAGACTTCACTAAATAAATGTTATTTAATACTCAGAAAACTAGATACTTATACACTTCAGACAAGAACCAGACAATTTTCACAACTAAAGAGGTTGTTCTAAAGCAAAGATTCAATAATTTCTATTTGATCATAGGCTTATATAAAACAAAAATAGATTGATAACTGAAGTCAGGAACAACAGTTAAAACCAAATTAAAGAATTCATGTCCAAATACTTGTTGAAATGGTGCTAATATTTTGAAGCAATCAACGAAACTGAATATGAATAAATTCGTAATTTTCCTACCAATGATCTTTACTGATTTGTACTCATTTGGAAACAAGTTCCGTATGCATTACTGAGCACCACATAATGAAAGCATTAGTGACAAGAGTATTTCATTGGTTTGTGTTTTGACACTGAATGGAATGCTTCCGAAATATTTGAAATATTCACCATTTCATGCTTCGCAAATTCATCTCGGGCATTCTATACAAGACCTAAGCATTGCATGGAATTCCCAATTTCATGCTTTCCAAGTAACATATATAATAGATGTTTAGATATTACTAGATTTACCAGTAATCATTACAATTGATTAATGGGAAGCTATTCAGAAAGGCTTTTCAAATCAATCAAAGAATATAAGCAAACGTCGGCTTCGTTGCGATTCTGGTGCTAAGAGATGAGAATAGACGAGTGATGTACGTGGAGTTTACCAGTAGGAACAGTGTCTAGTCAAAGTGATTAGTGATACTCTAAGTGCTAATAATCAGTAATTTCTCGAAATAAGCAATTGCTTCTTTAAACGTTTATAAACACGTGATTCATATAATAGTTGAAGTATTCTTTCTGTATAACATGGTCTTCATTATTATGAAATCAACAGAACAGGAAGCTTAAACAAAACTACCTCAGCAATATATTTAGTTTCTCATTCTGAATCATCACTCTTTTACTGAAATCTTAATTCACTTTCAGGTGGAAATTTATTTGAAAAAAATACTGAGGATTAAAAATAATAAATTCGGAGGAAATCAAGAACGCAGTTTTATACTATTTTATTTTGAGCTCGTGTAGGAACGAATTTCAAGCACATTTATATGTTTAAATGTAAAATAAGATATCCAGAAGAATATTATTTTAGAATTGAAGTTTAATTCTAACGTTAGTACAATTTTACTGAGTAAAATATTAATTCAATAGTCAACATCTGAAATTTTTGAAATTTCAATAAATTTGCGTATATAAACATATATTCTACATATAAATAAGTGTAAATCAAATAAGTAAGATGAATTTCAAGCATGAAAATCATATTTCTGAGGTATTGTTGGACCGAACTCAGACATTAGAACTTGCATTCACCTCAACTCTAATTGCATGGTTGAAAATATAATTTATTCATTAAATGAAGTAATTCTATTCATAACACATAAAAAGCATTAATAATTAAAGCATTTTATGAAGCCAACTTTCAAAATCAAGAATATTAAAACATGCTTTCGAAAAAAATTCACTCATGCAACTATATATGTGTATTAACAAAGCTAATATTTGAAAGGAAAACTAATCGAGTAATTTTTTCAACTTCCAAATATCGAATAATATAAAAATCTGTAGAATCAATCAGTACAATATTTACAATTGATAGTCAGCCAGATTTTGAGTTATATAACCGTAGATGATAAAGGAAATAAAATTATATCCAGAAATAGTAAGAAAAAAATTTCTTTGATGAATCGATGTTATTACAGAAGAAACATAAATTTAGAAGTGAAAAAAGAAAGCTAATGATCTCTAAAACTCCAAACTGATTTCAGGTATTATGAGGTATGAGATTAAAAATACACATGTTTAGAAATTCTGTAAAAATATATTCTTGCGGTGTACTTTACTAGAAAAATACTTTCCGAATTGCATAAAAAATATAATGTTTTCTGTTATGAGGAACAATGATTAAATGAAAGTTTAAAACTCATTTATTCATATATTAAATATTTTAAAAGTAGACATTCGGATCTTCTATCCAGAAGTTTGATTTCTCATTAAGATATTTAAACTAGTACTAACTTAATAAAATATATTTTAAAATAAATAATCAAACCTTTGTACTCCCTTTTAAAGAAAGCAGATGACTTAAAATCGATGAAACAAAAACAGAGAATAAACAGATGTTTTAATTATAAAAAGAGTAATAATGGATATCTCTAGCTAAGAAAATACTGTAATGAATGTATACATGAGAAGAAAAAGATTCATTAAGCTATTATTTTTCTTAAAATACAGTAAAAACACATCGTTTCTTTTACAATGACCTAAGTGCTCTTTTATCTTTATTTGATTTATTGGCGCAAAAAAGAGAGAGATTTTATGTGCTTATTTTAAGATTTTCAGTCCTTTACTTTTTGGAAGAAAGCACTTTTAATGACATTGTTTTCACCTTGCGATGAAAAACGGTAACTCGACTTAAAAGCCGTTTATTAAGGAATATTCCACACGAAAATCTATTTCTTTGTGCTAGGTCGTAAAAGTAAACCGTGATGTCATTAATGGTTATAATTTAAAAATGCTTTTTGCGCTTAACGGTTTCAAGTCAAATGCAAATGAATGCTGCAGATTGTTTTTATTCCCGATATGAGTCCTTAAAAGGCTGACAAAATCAAGTTACTACAGATTTTCAAATGTGATTTTTTCGCTTAAAGCGCTTTATAGTTAAAAGGAAAACAGAACATTATTGTTATTTTTCGGTTACAAGTATAAAGTCAATGACGTTATTGTATTTTACTCTCAAGTTTTCTCACCCTTTTAATAAAGAGGAAGGCAAACGATAAAAGAATTTTCTCTTCTATATCTTCAAGAATAGTTATTTTATCTCACAATTATCAGAAGGTTTAACGACAATTTGCAGTAGTATAACTTTGCTTGTATGAAAACAAAATCTGACAAATTTTCTTTTGTATAAAATGCATATTTGATGATACAGAATTTTTGTTTTGAGAATAATAAAAATAAATATATTTTCACCAGGATATGTTTTAAAAAATGTATAGCTTTATTTTTACTTTGGAAATAAACCTTTCTCTTTAATGACATTATACTTTGTATAAATGTATGCATGAGAAATCAAATGTAAGCACGTATTCATGAATATTTGTTGTTAAAATATGAATATTTAAAATTATAGCTTAACTAATTTATTAAATAATGCAATAAAAATGTTACCATTAGGTATTTTCTTCCTTGCTTTTTTTCAAGGTAAATGTTTTTTCTTTTTTTGAGGGTCAAAGTTCACCAGTGACATTTCCTGTTTTTTTTGTTAGTATCAGTGAATTTCAGCCCTAGATTTATGGCATATTTCGTTCGATAAGCTGTGTATCACCACCCCTATTTCTGCTAGTTTTCTACGAGAAATCGTGATCAACCTGCATACAATCAAAAAAATTTCAGAAACCGAGTCTCTACTTTCTAATTTCTTATTTTGTCATAAAACATTTTTCTGTTGAGGAATACATAAATATTAACACTTATGGTTTCTTACTGTTTAAAATTTGCAGTATTTTTATTAAATTAATTGGTGAAAAATAAAGTGTTTATGCAAACCTACGAATTAGTGTGAGATACTACTGAGAGGATTTTTTATACAAATAAACAGAAATTTAGTTTTGAAAATTTTCCCCTTAAAAAATTTCGCGGAAAAGAATTTTTAAAACCTTTTGAAAAGCACTGCCTATTTATAAAACAAAGGACATTCGTTCTATATATAAAATTTTTAAAGGTTCTTTTATTACGTTTATTTATCAGCCGAAAAAATAATTATTTTTAAGATTTTTTTTTTCATATGAATGGGCATTTTAAGTAGAAACAGGTTTTTAATTTGAAATCAGTAACATAATGCTATGTATTATGCTCAAGTCGAAATATTTTTTATGTTCAGATGAGCAAGTTAAGTTAGCAATATAATTGTGAAATCCAACTCAATCACCTAGTTTACTAAAGTTAATTACAAATTAATTTGATCTAAAACCTTTTTTTCACCATAGTCAACAAAGTAAAGCGGTTTTCTTTTATTTATTTTTATTTATCTTATTTTATTTCTAAATGCTAAACATAAAATAAAGCTGCAATTCTGTTATGGATTGCTTTCACATACAAACTGAATTAAATGCAAAATGACGAAATTTTTTCAATTCACGAAAACATGCAACATATGACATGCAGCGTTTTCCATTAAATTCTACGAAACTTACAGAATACTTGACAATATGTAAAAGAAGCATTATATTGAAATTTGAATTTAAAAATTTGAATATTACGGGAAATATGAGCATTTGTAGTAAATAATTTTTTAACAGTGCATGCTCGAAATGTAGCGTAAATTTTCTTTCACAATATTAATGACTGTATAAATCCATTAGGAAAAATATATGATTTGTACTGCCATCTATTTTCTTTATTAGATACTAAAAACTCATTCTTTCTAATAAATCATCAAAAGACTATAACCTGGATAAGAGAAAAGCTCATAAAAAAGTGGTTTCAGCGAGAAACCACAGCCCTTGAAAGGAATGAATCAGAACAAAGGATTCTCCACACATAGTTTTCGCTTACTAATTAGGTCTTAACAACGAATTGCAATATGAAAAAGCAATGCCAAGATTACGGCTAGGAAGAGACATATCCCTAACCGAAATTCATTTCTTTACTTTTTTTCATGCAAAAATAGTTCATTCTTTACTTTTTCCCTAAACATTGTCTATTTTGAAAACTTATAGTTAGTACTTTCATAAGCTATGGACAGCGTTAAAAAATGGCGATAAATAATAGGATAAAAATGTCCTACCAAATTTCGGGATTTTATTTATTTTTATTTGTTAATTAAACACAAAAAGGAAGTATCCCTTAACTTTTGGCAACTATTTCGCATCGTTAATAGTCAAGACCAGATTAATGAGATAGGTGACCACTGACATAAATATCGACGGGTTCCTCTGACGGCATTAGAAATCCACATTACAACTAAGAGAAGCAACAATTCTTTAAAGGTTTTTGAATTTTTATGGATACTTAAGGGTTTCTTGGTATATAAAATATACTCGAAAACCATTTTTAAGACATTCTCTCATTTTCCTGACCACCTTCCAGCCTGAGATCCCTGCCAAGTTTTTACGACTCCTTACTTTCAATTAACATCTTAAGGTAATTTGCATATTGTAAAACACAAACCGTATGAAAATAGAAATTTAAAAAAAATTATGGTTACCGGATTCTAAACATCTTGTTTCAAGTTTATGTCAGAGCGCTTTTCATTAACTTTAAGGCATTAAAAGCAGCTACGGCTAACACCTAAATGAAACTTTTAGTTTCAGGTACTTGTAGAAAAACGCTTTATCTAGGACTTAATTGGAAAAGTATTTTACTCAAGAATGGTTTCCTGTGTTGGTTCCCTCTGGCTGTTACTTTAAATCTATAATGTCAGATTCAAACTATAATTTTAACATTTTACAGGAGAGCCAAAAGAAATTCCAGAGTTCAATGTATTACAAGGCGCATTTTATTTCTTAATAGCGGTTATCTTTTGTCTTTTCGACCTACAGCTACAACACTTTGTCCATCCGTAGTTGTCGTCGGAATAATGCAAGTACAATAAAGCCCCAAAATCTGCAAAATTGGACTTAAGATAGTTCTCCTCTGAGGTAGAAAAATATTCTTGTTCTATCACAAGAAATATAATCCATCCATAGCAGACAGGGAAGTAGCTTTTCTAATCGTATCCGAGAGAATGCTTATAAACAAAGGTTGCAGATGAAGAGTGACGTCAAAAATGAAAATTTTCTTAATTTCTATCAAATGTTCATTTTTGAAATATTGAAATGATCAAAGCATTTCTGCCATTGCTCATTTATAAATGTTAGTAGAGGTACTAGACAGAAAATGATAATAATGGCAGAATTCGATCTAAAATGTGACAAAAGAGAAGAAGATACATGGCATAAGTTCTAATAACACGTTTCTTACCAAACTCAATGGCAAGCTCTATTAAATGGAAAAAGAAATTTCAGCAAATTATTGATGGTTTAAAATTAGATACAAGGTCTGAAACCAAGAAATTTGAACTGCCATCTCAATATACTAATTGTTTATCGAATAGTACTAATTAAAAATATTATATTATCACTTGCATTATATTTGGTACGCGTTTTTATTCTAGTTTGTAATTGTATCATATTTTTCTAAAAAATTTTATAAGCCAGTTTTCGAGAAGAATTACGAATGGATACAGTTTGAATTTAAAGAAAATTTAATTATTTACTATCAACTGAGTGCTAAAGAATATTATAACCACGTATACGTTTTGCTGGGGAATTAAAGTCTAAAATATCAAGTAAAAAATGTTAATTAGAATTTTTGTTTATTTGTGCTTGAATTTTGAAGCCTTAAAATTAAGTAAGTTGAACAAATGAAATATCTCAATTCGACGAGAATTAAAGTTCTTTTTGCGCGAACGAATCTGAGCCCAAACGTTTATTTCTATAAACATGTTTAATTAATCTTGATTTGAATAAAGATAGAAGGTCGTTTTAATGATGAAATGATAAAGCAAAAAATAAGTTCAGAAATTTAAATTCAGAGATTTTTATTTTAAAGAGCTTTCTATTTCCTTTAATTAAATTAGGGATACTATTTCAATTACTTTCTTCTGGCAAAAAACACAGCAGAAAGGTTTAAATATCTCATTCAATTGCTAATGAGAATATTTTTAAACAATTTAATGATGTTTAAATGCTTTTTCTGTGTATTTTTTATTTGATGCCGTTCTCTTAATTCAGTTTAGTAGTTTCATTTTACAAACCTTCATAGTTTATTATTTTTTTCGTAGTGTCTATGTCTCTTTCAACGACATTTTCTAGTTAAAATATTCCATCTTTCTTTTAGTACAATAAAGAATAATGTGTATAAAATAAATCTTATGCAGTTATGGTTTTTTGAATCGTGAATAGAAAATTTATCTGCAAATTTATAGGTATTCCCGGGCAGCTTAGAAGCGTCGTATGGATTCATTACACAGTAAAACTATTCAAAGATTCTCTATGTCACACTGATAATGAATGACAGACCTGTTTATTTTTCCATCTCAGAGGAAATTGGCTTAAAAGAGTCCAATAGTCTCTTATAAGAAATAAACTCAGAATCTAGGGAGATAGGTGGTGGTGTTTGGCTATCCTACGGCAAATAATAGTTAGTTGTTAATTATAGATGGTTTCACGAAAACGAAATTACATCAATTCAAAGAAAATTTTACAAAAATACAGCACCTATCGAAAGATGAAATGGTGATTTAAGGTTTAAAATATCGTTATGTATCTCAATGCAAGGTTGGATGATTTGAGTTGAATGACATAAAGGCCAGATTTGCCGATGCTTCGCTAAATATATAATATAGCATCGCAAAGAAAGGCTTTAATTTAAATGACATTTTAAAATTCTTTTGTTTCGGAGACAAAAGCAAGACGATTCAAAGTCATTGTCAATAAATAAAATTAAAATAGAGAATACTAGTTCTAAGAATATCTTTTAGAGTTTCCTGTTTTTCATATACTGATTTCTTTCAATCAATAAGAAACATTATCAAGTTGCATTAAAACTAAGGTAGTTGCCGTGAGCAAGGAGATCGCACAAATCCTTCGCTTAAGGAGGAATTTAAACCAAGGGAACGCAGTGGAACCCTAGGATTCAATTTCTCCCCTAACAGGTCGCCATACACGATGTTAGTACGACGTAACTTTAAGCTAAATCAATTTTTCAACTAACTTCAAAATGTAGGTTAGAGAATGTAGCTAAGCAGCTAACTTAAATATTAGCTAGACTGAATATATAAAACAGCGTGATAAGAATTCTAATCAAGACTTGCAAAGTAGGTAATGGAGGAAAAAATTAGACAAAGATTGCTGTGCGTACCGTTGCCTTTAAACCTCTTTGAGGAAGAAAAGTCCCCAAGGTTCCTCGGAAATGAGAAACTCCCACGCGCCTAAGAAGGTGAACCCCTGAGGGCTAATAGCTAAGAAGAAAACACTGAATAACTTCTAATAACAAAAGTTGGAAGTAAGCTTCTTTTGCAACTGTAAAGAGATCATCATCCATTTCATGCATTCAAGATATCTGGCAATCATAGATCAAGCGCGTATATCACTAAATACTGTTAACTAGCAAAGACTCGACATTTCAAAATTCAACAGAAAGAAGCATAGTTTAGTTCAATGGTTGTTTCATATTGCCTGAAATATTTGTTATTGAAGTTCTTCTACCGTTTTTTCTAAAATAAAAGTTCAAAAGAAAAAAATCTCTACAGAAAAATGACAATGTTCGTGACGCTTCATATGCAAAGAGCTATGATTTATCACACTTGTGAGGTCGTTCAGTTGAGCTATATATTAAATAGAAATTTAAATTTAAACATATAATCGAAAGTCCATTCTCGTTTTTCTACAGTAGATGCTTGTTTATTTTACCGCTTGGGATGAAAAACTCAGTGGAATTTCAGGTATAATAATGACGTAAATCATTATTATAATCGTAAGAATGGTTTGTAAGTTTGTGGTTTTTAATGATATAAAATCCATATGTGGCAGTGCTGCACTAAGCTATTATATCATTATAATAATCTTCTTTAGTTCAAGGACGCTTATAGCTTATTGTGAAAAATTCAAATAGTAATATCAATATTGGCAAGCTATGTAAGATCTTTTCTCAGAAATTAAACATCTTCGATGACAATTCCATGTTTTCCTACTAAGTATCCTTTGTTTTAAAAAGATTAGGTGTCAGATTCTTCAGAGCTTTGAAATAGCATTTAATTAATGATTTGTTTTAATTCATAAGCTTCTATTCAACAATTCCATTCATTCTCAAAATGTAACTCCCTTTCCATCACGTCTCATTCATCCTTTTGAGAAGCTATAGACTTCGGATATTGTCTGATATTCGATCTTAGACGAATCTTAAACTTAGTTAATTATTTATACCAGCTGCTATGTGTTAAAGTTTCCCTTTTTCCTGTTTGAAACTTTTAATTACATTTATATTGGTATTCTTACAATCTGAATTCAGTGAAGTTTACTACATATATGGACTTGGAGAAATTTTACTGAATTGTGTTTTCATGTAGAAATGAAAGATAAACTTACACAGGTGACAGCATGCGGATTGATATTATCTGGTATAGACAGCTTCAAAATTTCAAATGTTGTCCATGTTTGACGATATCTACTCAAGTAGAGTAAATGGAATTGAAAAGTTTCGAAATTTCAATTCAAATACAGAGGAATAATGAAAACTAATATTACTATTAATGAAATAACTTCATCTAAGTTCTATAAAGAATTACTTCATTCATTTTATATTTCTTGCTTAAAGGACAAGTGATATCTGCATTAGAAGCTTAAGATACAAACCAAAAGCTGTAGAAAAATTTGTGAAATGTTAAGAATGTTATGAATAACAGAGCTAAAATATTAAAAAACTGCAAGCAAAGGTATTTCATTCTTGATTTTGCTTGATATTTCCAATTTTTATATCAACGAATATACAGAAAATTTATTCTTTATTTCCATAATTTACCTTTGTAACTGATTCCGTGATGCTAGAATCAATATAAAGAATGAATTCTGTTTCAGGGATCTTACTTCGGAAAGAAAAAATCGAAGCAACAAACAGCAGATTATCGAGTTTGAGATTATTGTTTATTTTAACACAAATAATTTAAGGAAATTGAAATTTCATTGCAACCTTTCAATGAAAAAACCTATAAATAATGTTTCAGTTTGAAAATCTGCTGCGCATTATTTGTGGAAAGTGAAAGTCACTAACCTTTCCCTACATTAAATACAAATTCCGTATTCTTAGCACCTTATCCTATTTGCCTTACTCATCATAATCGTATGTTTCAGCCAGTGCTTTATAAAGGTCAGTAGGTGGGTCACAAAAATTGTTAAAGTTTCAGTCAGTTATATAGCTCAAATTAATTTCCTTAAATAGCATATTATTAACTATTTTATTACTACAGTTTCTAAGCTATGTTCGAAATAGAAACGATTCAAACTTTGATGACGAGGTAAGACAACTACTTCTCCATAAAAGCTAACATACTTTGATTAAACTCTAAGTGGTGCTTTCAAACAAAGGCTAAGTAATACCCCAGTCTGCGTCACCTTCCTCTGTCCTGTTTGATTGATTGAGAATTTCTAGGTCATTGTCTTTATCTCAGAGGAATCAATGCGATCACTCAACGACATTTCCCATTTCCTTCGATCTTTCATCCGTTGGTTAGCATTACAGCCAATGAATATCCAAGCCAGTTAGCATTAAAAATAGCAGTAAAAAGTATTTTTGATATTTCTCATCAACTAACCAGGACAAATTATTTTCACAAAAAATCAGTTTCATTCGTCACTAAAAGATAATATGGTAAAACACATTATTGCGTGTGAAATGTATTTATACTTATCGTATAAATGAAAATTGAAAAAGAAAAAAATATATAACTTGCTCTCAAAGATTGGAATGGATAAGAGGTGTAAATGTTATCAGCAGTAAGGAATTTGTAATTACTGTTCTTGAGACAGTTATGATTTCAATGTAAATATTGCACTTACAGGATACGTTATAATTTTCTTAGAACTCCATTTAGACGTCATATTCCCGAGATTGATGTATAAAATGTTGTATATTTTTCCGAAAAATAATAAATTAAGATGATTTTTACAATCACATACAGTCCTAATAATCTTTATAATTGTGGATAAGGTGGTGCATTTTAAAAGCAACATGATTAAATGATCCTATTTAGATAGTTGCTCTGTTCTGTAAGTGCATAGATAATGCTGGAAATTTAATTGCATAAACAAAGTATGCTTTTGATATACATTTTTCAATAAAATATTAACTTCTTTCCATACCTGCTAGAGGGGAAGAGAAGATACCCAGGAATGTAATGGTAGAGCCCTTCAAATCAGTGCAATATATCAAATGAATCATGTTATAGAATACGGATTGATAAAATGATTAATGGTATCATTGCAGGATAACATTTATTTTCAGCTTTTCTGACCTTTTTTTTAAAACTCAATAAAAGATATTATAGTGATAGAATTTTGTTTCCATATTGAGAATGAATCCTAATCCATTGTGTATGATGAAATTGTGTGTATGTAACTTAAGTAACTATTATGGCGACGTTTTAACCAAAAAAATATATTGAATGCAATAAAGTGAAGACATGCGTTTCTATATCAAGAAAAAAGAAAATCCATGCACCTTCACTTGTAAATAAAGAAAGGATTTACCACAAAAATAACTTCAAACTCGACTTAAAGTTCTAAATAAATTATTAAGGACATGCATTTTTTATATAAAGTAGATTTGTTCTTGCATCAAATTTTCATCTGCCAATCATTTAGATAGTATAACTTCAGAAATATAAAATTAAAAATCGCCAGAGCAGCTTAGCAAGCTTCTGATCACACATTTATATGCATGATGTAATATTTGGCTTTCCTTGAAAATTACCTGTAATTCGATAGAAATTTACGTAATCTAGTCATTTAATTGCCATAAAATCCTAACAAAACCAAAAGTTAATAGATATTTTTGTCTTATAACTGGAATTTTTCACTTGTCATATGTATAATATAGCTATTTTCCTGCTTTACACATAATTTCTCATCAAAATTCAAGTAATCTTTAGACTTTGTCGAGTACTTCAGTTTATACAAAGCAATTTTCTATCGAAACTTTCAGATTTGTTTATCAGAACCATAATTCAAACTGAGAAATAATTTCAAAGATTTATACTTTAGTTAGTAATTAGATAAATTATTTTATATTTTTATATGATATTATTTAAATAGTTTAAATAATTATAAATAATGAATTATAAAAACTATTATGATATGATAATTAATATTATTATATTAATTATTACATAATTATTTATTATAAAAAATAATAATTGATGTATAAATTACTTTAATTTTCATGGTATAAGAAAATCAAAAGATAACCTGTCTCTTTAAATTGCAATACGTGAAACTACGTTTCGCAAAATGTAATATCCACTGTAACTTGATCAATTTATTCAAAGAATTTCTGAAGCAAACCATATTAGTAAAGAATAAAATGAACGACTTTTTCAGCTGTTTTCATGAAAACTGATCCAATGATTTCACCATGCATAGTACTTGCAACTATAATAAGTTATTAAATAAAGAAAGTATTTTAATCACTTATGACAGCATTTGATTGTGATTTTATCACCTTAACATTGGACCTCACCATTACTAAGTATAGGCGTATCTAACCGATATCATCTGATTGTGCCAGACGCGATCATGTTAGGTAAGGTAAGTAATCAGTAGGAAAGCAGTAGCAGCTGCTTTGGAGTCCTTATCTGCCATCGAAAGATATCTGGAAGCATTAATGGTGAACCCTATCTCTTCGTGTGCCATCACCAGATATCTAACAGGGAGGCGAATTTGCATTCATTACATGTCTTATACGTCCTGCCATTAACACCTATTCTGCCTCGTTCTGCATTAGAATAACATGGCAATGTGCAATCATTCTACAGTTTCCTATTAGGCACGGAAGGAAATAGGTTATTGTTATTTTATGTTTCAAATTTTTCTGTTAATATTTGTAGATGCACCCACAATATTCTACAACGTTTCAACTTCCTTTGCCAGATATTTCAACAAGCTAACATTAAAAGCTGAGAGATAAAGTTCATTTAGTTGTAAAATTTCATGAAGAATTTGGTGCAGATGCTTTTATTTTCCTAGACATTTATGCAAAATATACTGCTTTAATTTTGAAAGAAAATTTGTAACACTATGCCTCTTTCTTTTCCAAGACCAGAAGTTATCACAAATAACGACAAATTTGCTACAACAGTACAAAAATGTCTACAATTAGTCTATGAAATATAAATATTATTAAACCTTTGCGTGATATCGAAAATACTTATCAAATGTGACACAGTTACGATAGATGCAACAGTTATAGTTTAGTTTTCTAATTTTTAACAAATAAATTCGACATCTCCAACTAAATTACTTTACTACATTATTTACAAAGAAGTTTATTTGTAGTACAATTTCAGTTTTTCCATATGTCAAATGTGAACTTCGAGTACAAAGTGTTAAACAACTTTAATCACAAAAATTGTATTTCAAACTCGATATTTTTTATGGGAAATAAGAGATCAGTGAAACAATTAACAGTTGCCAAGGGAAAAATGTCTAGATTTTTCGGAAACCTAAACCGAAGATAATACAGGAAGTAACTAGGAAGTCAGCATCATCCGACGTCCTACATTTCACCCGTGAAAACGATGCCAATGACAGACTAAGAAAATGGGTGTTTATGGCTGAAATAACACCATTGTAATGTTTTTTCTAGACCATTTATTACCTCCCAAAGGAAGAGGATGACGTCATTGTTTCCGAATAATGGAGTAAACAACTCACTTGGGTAAAACTAACTGTCATTTAGGACAATTTAGTGACACGTTATTTCCGGCTTAGGCAAACAAAGACTATTGCATATCTTTGAAGGAAGATTAATTCTTATTTTGTGAGGTTGGAATAGTAATTCAGACTTCTATTAAATCTCGATAATTCAAGCTTTATCCATTATTAATTGTGTTGTCCAGAAGTAATATGGAACAGTCAAAGTATTTGCATCTATTAATCTTCTGTCAGGAGCAATACAAATGCTAACACGATCGAGCGAAACTCATTTATGAGATTAAAAGTTAAATTTTTGCTCAGGCTTAAGGAAAAACTTATCAAACTTAACTATTCGGTCATATAACGCTATATTTTCGTTTTTAAATAACTTTGTTGTATTTCCTTGCAATTTCAACTAACAAAATGTCCAGGAATTCAGGAGGAAGTTGACGTTTGTTTTTCCGTAAGGCTCTTTAGCAATGGCAATTATTGTCGTTGCCAACCTGAAATAATTCGACATTTCTGAAGCAATATATTGGAAATAACGATCAATATCATTGAATTAGGGCCTGGAACAGAGGTATAGCAACTTTTGCAGGCATATAAAAAGAAATATTTAGAAAAATTTGGGAAATCAAAAATAAAATCGTTATCGGGCTCAACTCATCTACCAGATTAACGTGACTCTGACATTCATCAAAAGAGCACTACAGAAAAAAACCACGATACCCTAGTGTGAGTGGTAGGGAGCCAGGAAGCTACTAGAGCTCACACCCCTTTCTCGATAAAACACGAACTTAGGTACACAAAATATAGGTACTTCATCTCACAGATTAGATGCGCTAGCGGTAGGTTAAACAGACATACCTCATCTGACTCTCACAAGTAGCTGATAAATACAGAACTTCCCTTTGCTTTCAACCGACTAAACATAAAAATGATTCATTTTGTTTGTCCTCCTCTTCCAAAAACTATACTTCAAGAAAAAGTTATAAAACATTTTGTCATTAATATTTGCTGCAAACTATAATTACCCAGAAATTGATAAACAGAAGTTAAACTTTGACTGATTACGTTTTAAAGTTCCGTATTTATTACTTAAAAGTCTTTAAGTATGTGTTATAACTCATTAAAATACGGATTAACAAATAGAAATTTAAAGATCTTCTTCAACGAGTACAGTCGCAATACATGGAGTAAAACATTATAATTTTGCACTCTGATTATAAATCTATGCAAATTTTAAAAAAATAAGAGAAAACTTAAACTAAGAAGAACTTCATGCATATAGCCATTTACCATGGACTTAAATTTTATGTGGACAGTAAACAACAGACCCAAAATGTCAATTCTTCTAAGTATTCTTCTAACTTCTGTAAAGTAATTATAAATGTTGATTATCAGAATTTTTGTTTTTCTTTATAAAGCTTCCTTAACATCAATAATTGGAATTAAAAACCAAGAGACATAAAAAGATGCTTCATAAATGCAGAAACATAAATAGTAGCACAAAGAAACATGTTATAATCTTTAAACACACACTGTCCCCAAAGCAAAAAAATTTTTGTGGATATTTCCGAGCCGCAATTTAGTAATCCAGCAACGACGTAAACATGGTGTTCAACTCTTTAGCTAAAGATAGAAAGAGCTGCTAAGTAGTTTAGGTAAAGAAAGAGGTAAAAAAAAGAGAAGTTTGGTAAAAAGTGGAGACATTTCGCCATCGAGATTTCTTTTCTAATAAGTTTACAACACCTATTTGCTATCGCCATCTATATTATTTAATTTCTACCGTCCGCACAGAAGAATTTAACATGACTTACAAATGGCAAGAAAGGCTTTTTCTGTAGGTCAAAAGTTAGACTCCTCCTGAAAGTACCCACCATTAGCACATAATCACTCTTTCTTACCATACTGCAATTCTTTTCCAAAACATAATTCCATTCTTAAATTCTTCTGTAGACCGATGTATCAAGAGGGGATAGAAATGAAATGATGCTGTCAGCGGCAACCGATAATTGTGTTACTTGTTTTCCGGATTTTCTTAATTTACCACTGTAAAGAATGAACAGGAGGGGTATTAAGGTGGATATGTAAAATATTTAAACAAGAATAAAACAATTTTTGGATGGGGAAAAGTAAAGAACTCGAACATTAACAGCACCTTTGTTCCTATTTTTGTGGCCTATTTAGTAAATCATCAATGATTAACATGTTGGATTGAATACGTGAAAAAGTCACATGCAGGAAAATGTTTCAAAATTTGTTTAGTGTATGAACTGAGAGTAAAAACCATATAAGTGATAATACATTTTGTAGTTTTCCTCAGTCAACCGGTCACATATTTGCAACGATAGTTCAATTTAGTCATTGGATGATGATATCTGCGGTTCCTTTAGACCGCGCGCGGTTTCTTATTCTTGTCCTCCCTCATTAATAATAAATTTAGCCATCTCTCTAGCAATAATGAAGTAGGTCAAATGCGTAAAACTATCTATAAGGTGACTAGTTAACAGGCAAAAATCTCAATGGGGTTGGAGTCCCCCTCAATAAATGAGCCTAGTCTAGGGGGTTTAATAGTACATCAGCCTTACCGGTCAAGTAAAAGACTAACAGCTGCCAATGTGTTTATTTATATTAAACATTGTATTCATTACTTTCACTGATTTCTTTTTAGGCTTAACTTTTTTACATACATGTTGTTTTATTTTTATATCACATATAACTACTATAGTGTATAATCTTATTAACTTTTAGTTAGACAGTATAAAGCTCTTTTTTAAGTATTCAAGTGTCTTTGACTGATGATTTGAATACAATATGTAAGGCATTTGACTTGAAGTATCTTACTCTTTATCTTGTTTTGTATATGAGGTGAATCATTCTGGATATTAATAAGTTCGGTCGTAAGAATTTAACAAGCATGAATGAAGGTACGAAACGTTCAATAGTCTTGTTACGTCGTTTCCTCACAAATTCTGAATTAACCTGAACATGTTATCTTCTTTTACGAGAAATGCATAATTCGAAAGTCACGTCTCTACTCATTTAGAAACTTCTGTTACAGTACATGTTGAGTTTAATTAAATCAAAATACAGGATATGTAAAATACAGCTGATATATGACCCCCTAGCGAGATAACGAAATGAAATTTTGAATTCAGGTATTTTACGGTATGCTCTCAAGAATGATGTAAAAAACATTAGTCCAGCTCTCATAAATACGATTAAAGTAACACAATTTCGAAATTTCCAAATGTCGACACTTAATTTTTTTCATAGAAACGTGATCCTGACAGTGGAAAACTTAAAATTGAGTTTGAAAGGTATTTTTCGCGCTATCGGCAAAGCTTAATTATAATCAACCTGTATGCGTATAGAATAATCTTAAACAGAAACACATTTCTTCCATCTTTGCAGTTATAAAAGAAAATCTCATTTTGCTGATATTAGTGTCGCTATTCGCTATTTCATCTCCAAGCTTTATCAAGCAATCAACTCTTAGTGCAGTACAATCTTTCCAAATTTCGAAGTAGTTAAGAAATTTTAATTTAAATTGCGAATAGAAGGAACACTTATTTTTTTATGATTACTAAAGGGGGAACCCGTTTAATAACTGCATTGTTTAAGACAGTTATAGAATAAGGCGTTTAAAAATATTTTTAAAGTAGGTCACAGACTTAAAGATAATTTCCTTTCAACGCAAGACGTTGGAAGGTTATTTAAATTTCTAGAATTTGAACTTTCATTTAATTACTGCTTGGTACTTTATGCAATCGCAAGCAGAGAGTACTTAAATTGCGAGAGTAATTCCATCATTCACGTTAATGATCATATCATTTGTAGGAAAGTAATTGAAACCTAAGAATAGTTCCGAATCGAAATGTGATTTTAGCATTCTGCCGTTCGAAAGAAAAGGACAGATTCATCTATCTAACTAGTAAACCGAAAAAAATGAGCAAATAGAGCTCAAAGCAATTGAATTTTAAAAATATTTTCATATGTAAATGTTTCGGTGTCTGTGCGTTGTTTTTCATCGTCAGTAGGTAGTTTTTCGACAAGATCTCAAACAATAAAAAAATTACAAACATGTACATAAAATGTTTTCAGATTTTACTTTATTATTTTGTGATAGCTTTTTCTTTTATTAGGAAGCAATATATAACAATTTAGAAGCAATGTTATGTGCAGAAAAGAAATAAGGAGTATGTTGTAATGTAAAAATATCTACTTCCAAAATAATTCTAAGGGTCGTTAGCTTTGTACATTTAAGGGACAAATTTTTCAACGTGAAAAAATAAAAAGATTTTTATTTTTGGTTTATTACATAATTTTAACATTTTTTATGGGCAAGAATTCATTGATTCATCGAGGAAGAAAAAAATCGACACACTTTTTCTGTAATTTTATCCGGAAGATTAAAAAAATAATTTTTTAAAAACTCTTTAAAAAATCTTATTTAAATATATAAATATATTATATAAATTTAAATATATATGTTTTGAATATATATAATTTAAATATATATATCTTATACAAAATAATCCTGTTTAAAAAAGACAACTCCCACATGTGTGAAACCTCACAATTACTTTCAAATAAAGAATTATGTGAAATATTTTTCAAATTCGTGACTAGTTACATTGCCCACTAACCGCAGGACACGGTTTCTCCAAAGATCCGTGTCGCGTGCATCAAATCTTGTCGGAGAACAAACATCCTCTTGATGGAGCTATATGGAAATTTAACTTTCGTTCGGATGAATACAAGTGCTAACACGTTCGGGAGCAACTAATCTGTGAGATTAAAAGTTAATTTTTTGCTTAGGCTTAAAGGAAATCTTATCAAACGGAACTATTCGGTCATACTACAAAGCTGTATTTGCGTTTTTAAACAACTTTTTTGCATTTCCTTGCCATTTCAACTAACAAGATGTCCAGGAATTCAGGAGGGAGTTGACGTTTGTTTTTCCGTAAGGTTCCTTAGCAATGACAACTGTCGTCGTTCCCAACCTGAAATAATTCGATATTTCTGAAACACTATATTGGAACTAACGATCAAATCATTAAATTAGGACCTGGGACACAGGTATACCAACTTTTGCAGGTATATAAAAAGAAATATTGAGAAAAATTTGGGAAATCAAAAATAAAAACGTTATCGGGCTCAACTTATCTTCTAGATTAACGTGCGACTCACACACATCAAAAAAGCTCTTGAGAGAAAACACGATACACTAATGTGAGTGGTAGGGAGCCAGGAAGCTACTAGAGGTCCCCCTCCTTCTCGGTAAAACCCGCACTTAGGCACAAAAAGATATGGGTTCTTCATCTCACATATTAGTTAAAGAGAAGGCTTCCAATAACGATATCGTCTCCATTATTTCACCACAGCTCCGAATTAAAAGTTCCTTCCTTAAAACGGGGAAGGCCGCTAGCAATATGCACGAAGAAGAAACAACTAGCAGTAATCAGTTTTACTTTTTTTAGAAAACACAAAATACAGGAACAGTGTTCTACTATGGAGATTCAACCCCTCAATTATGCATTGTTTGTCTACAGAATCGGATATGTATAACTTGGTGCATCAATGATCGGAAGTCCAAACCAGAACTTACTTCTCTTAGGGAATAAACAAGCTTGTGGATACTAGACTAAATGCATCACATAGGGCTGTGCGCAATTATCACAATCACTGTGTCGAGAAATGACGTCTTTATCCTGCCACTAGTTTTGTCTACATATTTTTCAAAAATAAATGTCATATAATTCTTGATTTTTCTTTGATTGATATGTAAGCGATAAAAATAGATTGAATAGGTTTCGCAATCAAAGTAGAACTACGCCGTGAAAATCAAAATTTAAGCTGCTTTCTTTTCTAAAATAACACTTAGTGATTATATTAGTTTGCTTGGAAAAGATTGACATAGAATTGGTCAGTTATAAACGCTAATTTTGTTAAGTTTTATGTGTTTAGGGAACACAATGACAGATCTAGAAGTGATCACTTTTACGGGTAGCACATTTTCATTTTGGGTCCTAAACAGACTAAGGAAACTACATAGACACATAATTTTCTTAGGTATTAATATATCAACATTATCACAGACCAAGAACGTTGAATTCTGCAATATAATAAATGAAATAATACGCCCTGAATACTAACAATTGAAGTTCATTTCTAAGCAATCAAAACTTCATAAAGATCTATTTTTTCTTTCTTTGTATTAGAAAGTTTAAATAAATGGGTTAACATCATTAATGGAAATTAAGAAGTATTATAGATGTATTATTTCTTCAAAGTTTTGCTATAAACTCATCTAAACTGCAGAAAACGCTTTTTCATAATGACTTCGCTGTCGCATCAATTTGAGTTGTTTCAAGTGAAAGTATGACGAACAGGAAGTTTCAATCAATATGCGAACTATTTTAGTATTTTAGGAGAAAATAACGATGCTATTTTTCCGCTAATTTAAATTAAATTATCACTAGGGTAATGCCAATGTGTACTAGTAAATTTAGCAACTGGTCGATAAGACAGAAAATTAATTGAAGTTGGTAATATAAAAATCAATAGAAAATTAAATTAGCAGTGAAAGAGGCCTTTCATAATAATATAAATATAAAAGAACCTTTACGTTTAGTGAAATTTCTGAGTAAAAGTCTACATATAGGCATTCCTACTACAGTGAAATGAGATAAAATGGTAGATATTTGGTGGTCAAAGGAAAATGTCCCACATGAGCATCAGTCATTGAATGAATACCTTATTGAGCAAGTCTGACAGCAGGTGGACAAGTCAAATAATGATGGATGACTAAAGAAAAAGGAATATAAAGACAAACGAAACACATGAAGGACCATGTAATGGAGTTTAGGTTTGTGGAACATGGGATAAAAGATCAGGAAATATTTTATCAATAGTGTAGAAGCAAATGCTTGTTATGGTCAATCAACTATCCCTTTTTAGTAAGAAGTCTTGTTCAGAACTTAAGAAACTTTATTCTATAAAATATCTCACAAAAACGGGGTAAATAGAGAGCTTTCTGTATGAAGGCAAATAGTTTTTCGCTTGTCTTTAAAATCATTTTTGATCAGCTAAAAAGTAAAAAAAAGAAGTCTACCGAACATCTTTGTTTCACGAATACTATATTTGCAACAATGAAGATCTTTCTTCCAGTCATTTGAAGAGTTGGAAAAAAGCAAAAAAAAAATATGTTATTTTAGTCCATAAACGATAACAACTCGTTGTTTGAGGAGGGGGAACCCTACATTTGCCTTTTTCCTGAAAGGTTGCTTTAAATATTGTCTCAATACACATAAAGAAGCTATTTTAATAACAATTTATTAAAGATTCCATATTTGTCGATAAACGCGGCACGTGTCAGAAGAGATATTTTTCGCCTTACGCGAAACTAACCAATTTTTATGTTACCCTGTTGACAGAAAAAGGAAAACTTGCACATTAGTGGTTCAGACCTTAATTAGTGTGCGTTGTCTTCATTCAATGTATATATGTAGTCCAAAACCTAGTATTTAGGCGATAATATTTATAAACTTATGATAATTATTATTGCTTGAATCAATAAAGAATGTATGATAAAAATAAATTAGGCAGACGTATTTGCAAAATCATCTTAATATATTTTATTTAGCTTGAAGTAGAAGCTTTCTGGTTTGGACCACCTTAGTAACCCGATTTCCTTAGCTGTGCGTAAAAATTCAGGTGACTGAATGTACGAATTGTAGATCTTTGCTTTCATTCTCTTGTGACCCAAATTTGAATTAATTTCTTTTAAAACAACTGTAATTCGTATCATAAAATCAGCGGTGGTCCATACATTAAAGTTTTGTTTATAAATGAAAAACTAATTACTTTGTTCATTGTAATGTTATATAAATCTCTTTGAATGCAAATCTAGCTCCTGTAATAAGAAGTTATATATAAGAGCATTCTAAGTAAACAGGGATGGGCACTGGAATGAAAGGATGCATGAGAATATTATTAACTATTAAGAAAATTTAAACTTAGGGGAATGAAACTTTAAAATACAAGTTTTTCAATTTATTAAGAAGAAATTCATACACCATTTTTAATCAACAAATAAGAAATATTTAATGTTCATGGTTAAATTACATAATGGTTTCAAAACAAATCCCCATTTCGAAACTATACATTAAGCATTGCGGTTGGACTTAATAATTATGAGGCAGTGCCAGATTGAAAAATCAACAATGAGACAGTCCTTCATTTTTTTTTCCGCCTCAACATGAAAAAGTTTATCTGATCAACTACACGCTCATCTTTGCTGAAATAGATATTCGCATACATTCCCCTTTGATCGCGAAATCCACATTGACGTATGACCTTGAAAAAGCATGAAAGTTGAAATTTATTGATAAGCTATCTTTTAAAACGATCTATTCAATTTATAGACAAAAGACGGGACGATGAAACGTTTAATTAAGTGAGTTGAAAATTTTAAAGTTAAAGAACCTCACATAGCTGTTATATCAAACTCTTTTTTTCTAATAATATATAAGCACAGGCTAATAAATGTTTTTTCTTCCTAAATTCATAATTGGATATCTAGTCTGGCTTGTATGGTTACGATTTTTCATTTTGCTACGAGCCATTATTTGTCTGGTTTTCTACAAAAAACTCTCAACACTGTATAAAAGTCAAAAAGATGCTGGAGAATCCATTTTCTTCCATAACATGATATTTTAAACAGATACTCAGACATAATCCATGTTTATCTAAATTACATTTTTCCCGATTTCGGCCGAAATTCACGAAAAATGAAATTTAAAGATATGTTCAAAATCCCTTCGGGATGTGATTTTGGGCTCAAAATTGTGTCATATAAAGCAAACCTTGATGAAATAGGAAGCTTAGAACGAGAGATAAAAATTTTAATAAATGCTAAGTAAATCATTAGTCTCACATCAGGATATGGGACTCCTTATTCTCTGCGAAAAGGGCCCTTTGTTGCCTATTCTCTTTAAGCAAGTCCATCAATCCCAGAGATCGTTAATGCATCTTGTAATTTAGTCGTTTACAATGTACCTTTTTTATTTAGTTGGTTGACTAGGCTATCCTCACTTCCACTCGAAAGGACTAAAGTTTAATTCCTTTAACCTAGACAAATTAATGTCAAAAATAATACCCATAAATATTGTTATTTTATCACTCTAAAAAGACGCAATCTAATTAAATATAACAATTATTTTGAGACTTCTCTCACAGTTTCATCAAATAAGATAAATTTGATAATAATTATTATAATAATATCGATTTTTAAGCCTTGTTTTTAATGAAAATGATTAATTCTATAATCTTTTCATAATGTCTTAGAATACTTTTGAATTTAAGAGCTCCTACAAAGGTATTACCATAATAATATAAATAATTAATCATGGTAACTTCTGCCATGCATTAATTTAGTTTAACAAATAATTTATAAATTGCTATTGATGTGATTAGATTTTGGAAAAATTAAATGCTTCAGTAAGCTTTTAAACTATTACTTTTAAAGCAAATTCGTTATAATCTCATTTAATACTTCAATATGCAATTTTCCTGTTAAAATTATTAAATGAGCGAAAAATTTCAAATTAAATCTAATTTAATCAGTTTAGATGCAAATCGACTTAATATAAGCGAAGTTAAGGTTTCTTTATTTCGCTTAAAATATTCAGATATTGATCTTTTGTCGTGTCACTCTTTCAAGTTTTATTTAAAATTAATATATTTATTTAAAATAATAATAATAATTCATTTCATTCTCAGAGTGATTTAATTTATATGATGTTTAAGTTAAAGTAACGTAACTCTGCACTGCAGAATTTTACTGTAAAAAGCCGTGTGTTTACCACTTCTTGGTTCGAATCCTGGTTTTAAGAAACAGCACTTTAGTAACCGTCCCTTCAAAATTGTAGATTTTTCCCCGTCCCTCTTCTTTGTGCGAATTTTCTTGGGATGGGCATTGCGCTGTTTAAAAAAAAACATCTGGGTTTCCAAAATTCCTTTCCCATGGGCGGTTATTGCCTTGTTTATCTGTGAGAAATTTCACAGCTGCAAATAAATGTCCAGCAAATTCCAGATGTGTCCTGTTTTGACCCACTAATTGGCAATTCAAGCCAAGAATCCGTGAGAAAGTTGTCGTTTACGGGGGTTTGATTTTCCTAGAAAACATTAAGCGTTGGGAGCGAGCGGACCCCCTGCTGCGAGAATTTCCTGCCAGCTGGACGAGAGGGGGAGTATTCTATTAAAATGTTGGGGTCAAGAAACGAACTTGGATTGGTTGCTGGAGTCTTTCGTAGGTGGGGTTTGACCAGCTCTGACCATTTGGGGACGTGCTTTTCTGTGTGGGTGGAGTCACTAAGTTTGTTTTTGGTTTGGCGACAAAATGTATCTATAGTTTAGATTAGGATTGGCGAAAATTTTAAAAGAGTTTATTGTAGAATGTTAAATTGTGGTGGAAAGCATGAGGGCTTGGAGTATTGTTTACCTTGGCGATTTTGTGCCGCCAAGCTTTTGTATAAGAAGATTTTTTGGGAGATTTTGAAATGGATTGGAGAATTTTTGGAAGGAAGGAGCCAGAGAGAGAAAGAGACGAGAGGTGATTTTAGATGTAGAAGAAGCGGCAAGACTATGCAAATTTAGTTGAAAGACTAGTTCTTAGTTCCGACTATGTGGCTTTTGTGTTTGGGATGCCCAGTTTTTTTGCCTTTTTTTAAATTCAATGCTCTGACCGTGCTTGAGCGTGCGTGATGGCTGGACTGGTTATGGGCCACTTTGACATTCGGGCCACGTTCGTATCGTTTGGTTGTGATGACTAGCTTGCTTGCCAGGTAATCATCACAAAAGAACTGCGTGTCTGTACCGAGCTGCTGTGCAGGATTTTGGCTGAGATAGATATCCTGTTTAAAATGGCGTTTCGAAAGGGCTTATGCCGTAGTGTTTGAACTTATAAAGCCTACATTATTCCGTTGAACTTTGCCACTTGTGGTTGCAACATCAACATGCCGCTTGCCGAATATTCTACGCATGAAATGGAGTGATCAATGGATCCTGTCAAAAGCTTACCCCAGCCAATGGCTTCCGTTGAACTTTGCCACTTGTGGTTGCAACATCAACATGTCACTTGCCGAATGTTCTAAGCATGAAATGGAGTGATCAATGGATCATGTCAAAAGCTTGCCCCAGCCAATGGATGAATACTTTCTTTTAATATTTTTTCTATGCCCATGCTTTAAGTAAGGGTTAAATTTTGGGACTCATCATCACCTTGCTAAAATTTTCATAAGTTTAAATTTAAATGTTGTGTTCAAGTTGTACATCTTTGTTAATATTTTTTTATATGTGGAACTACCTTATAATTGTGCACTAAAAATGTTTCTTTCTTGGGACCAGGATTTTGAACTTAATTAGCATAATGTTGAAAATTTGATGAGAAATGTAATTCACTTAGAAACACTGAATGATATAGTTGGATTTAAATGATTAATTGTAATGCTTTGATTTTCATATTTTTGAAATGCAATGTTTTGATTGCAGAATATATTCAAAGAGCTAAATTATTAGATTGACTTTAAAGGTCATTGTTTTTTTTAGGTGCAAGAAAATTAAATCTTTAAATTTAATAAAGTAAACTATCTGATAAAGAAAAAAATATATTTTAGCAGCTAAAGATTTAGGGTATCTAAGATTTCTAAAATAAGATTGCAAAATGCTGGTGAATTTCTCAATTTCTTGTTTTTATTGTTATTTTGTTTAAAGCTATTATTTTTGAGATGGAATTTAATTAATTGCATTGTACTTAATAAGTGTCAGTGTTGAGAGTATTTTATATGATGATTTGCATTGGTGATTTGATATGATATGTATAGGTAAATAGATGGCATTACATCCTTTTAATTAATGTTGATTCTCTCACAACTAATTTAGATGTTGAAGTGTATTGATTATTTGATATGTGTTTTTTTTATTGAGGTGGCGCCCCTTTTGAATTTTAAGTTTTACTAAACACAGCGTTTGCATATTCAAGAACTTTCATGAAAGCATTGTTTAAATTTTATGTATAAAATCAATTTGCTTTAACAAACGTTAGCCTTAAATACACAAAATCTTGTGTTTGTCAAATTATTTATACATTGCTGAGGAATCTCTATGTTGTATTCATGAATCTGGAAGAACTTTAATTTTCTTAGAACTTTAGGTATTTCTTTAATAACACAACGCATTTGTACTAGGAAAGATAAAGGTATAAATTGAAATTCTTTTAATTGTTTGATCAATTGCTTGATGCAAATTTTGCTAAGAAAATGTGTGGTGTATTAATGACCTGAATCTTGATAAATTGATTAATCAAAATTGATATTCAAAATTTAATAACAACACCACAAGTTTATAAAATGCTGCCGTGACGTTACGACATTTTTGTTCACAGACAATCCTTTCCATGTTTTGCAGTTTGAAAAGCAATTGGGGCACTAGTTTAAAGAGAATTGCCGTATTCTCTGTTCATTGACTTGAAAACATAATCAGCTTTCCCCCATTTTTTCTAAAGCGTTCATTCTTAAAATAAGAATGAGTTAAATCTTTTAATAAAGTTTTCAGTAATTAAGATTTCTTTTTTATGAAAGATATGGGGACATTTTAAAATTGCATTCAAAACATTTTTTAGACACTCTCTAGCTAACCAAGACAGTAGCACACATTTAGGAATCAATACTACGAAAAATTGGATTTTGCCATTATTATGAAGAAATTTTGAACATATTTTCATGCATTCGACAAAATTTTATTTTTCTCCTTCAAGTAATCAGCTTGAAATTCCTTTGTTAAACTCAGCGCTGGTGCATGCATTGCCGAGTGTTTGTTTCACTTGATTTAGATTGCAGTGTTGCGTTTCATGGAAAACGTTTATTTATCTATGAGCACGATATCAAACATTTGAATAGAATTACAAAAATACCCCATAAAACCAGCAAAACCCTACATGCAGTGTTCACTTTCAAATATTTGATTGATGATATAGTAATTTAATCTCTAAACAAATCCATTGTCCAAAATAAATATATTGACAGGAAACTCCTAAAATCAAAGAAGCTTCGATACCCAAACACTATAAGGTACAGGGTGGGTTTTTTTAAACTGACAGTACTCAAAGTCATCTGTAGCTCGATGCATCAGCTGAAATGCCACCAAATTTGGTAAGGGAACTAATGACGACATGGGCGAAAATATTCCGTGAAAAAAATTAGTTCCTAAAGTCGCTGATTTTTGGCGCTGTTGTAGTCCACACATCTCAGAATTAGACAAATGAAAAACAAGGATGAAATTTCAGTGCCACACCGCTTTATTACAGCATATGAACTGCATCAAAGGATTAGAGAGATGATATTTCAGTACACCATAGCCCCTCCACAAGAAGGCTGTTCACATTGAAAGAGGTTGTGCTTTCATTGAATTAAATGCTATGGTGAATTGAAATATCATCTCTGTAACCTTTTGGGGTAGTCCATTTGCTGTATTAAAGCGGTGTAGGACTGACATTTTTTTGCTATTCATTTGTCTAATTTTCAGTTGTGAAGACTACAAGAGCGCCACATCTTCCTTTATCAGCGGCTTTCGGAGCTAATTTTTTTCGCGGAATCTTTTCCCCCATGTCATCATTTGTCCCCTTACCAAATTCGGTGGCATTTCAGCTGCTAGATCGAGCTACAGATGGCTCTGAGTAATGTCAATTGAAAAAAACACACCCTGTATTTAAATTTTTCATAATGATGGCAATGAAACTGTTTAAACCAAATAATACTAAAAACTCTAAAATTAATTATGCTAATAGGCAAACATTAATAACACTTATGAAACCAAGAAACTAATAATTTCTTTGAGATTTTGAAGGAATTATGAACTAAAACAAAGATAATACCACATGACATACTTTAAATGTTTACTAATGTTACTGTTTTAATTTCAGTTATGGTAAAAAGCATAACTATAAAAGTTTTATGTAGTAATCATTAGGTAAAATTTCACTATAATAATCTTCTATAAAATGTACAATATTTGTTTAAAACTTCCCAAAGTCCTTACTGACGACTACGTCATTGCATCTATGAGAACTACTTTCACATCTTCTTTACAAATTTGTTACTTATAAAAATATCTACCGTTATTACGAATTAAACATTTTTTTGGATATGAGATTAAGGAAATAGGAAATTAATTAAAAGCCGATTTATCAAATAATAAAACAATCTACACATTTGTTTATATTTTGCCTTTTCAGATTTAGTTTATGGTACTCAGATTTTTGTCTCAATTAGAAAACAGATTAACATATACCCCTTCTATATACAGCGTGATACAGAAGACATGAAAACGTTTAGAAATCAATAATTCACAAAAGAATGAAAATACAAAAATGTTGTTTCACAGAAAGGATAAAAACAAAGCTGAATTTTTTGTTCACAAGACCAAAATTTAAGAACAGCATACTTAACAATTTATACAACTAGATGGCCCTGCAATGATCACCGTGTCTTTCAACATTCAGCATCTGTAAAACGAGGCACCACACTATTCAGAGCATTATACAACATTTCTATCGGTATGACACATAGAAGCTGATGGATGGCATTTTTCAGTATTGCCAACAACGCTGATATTTCATGGTATAGATTTTATGAAGTGCTTGTCGGGCTAACCTTTATCATTTTCCCGACGCGCAACCGCGCATTTTTCGCGCAACCTTGTGAGAAGAGAATTGTGAATTATCCTCAAGTTGTATGTGTAAAGGCTGCAACTTTATGACAGCTCGCCTAGACTTTGCTAATCTGTTATTGAACCGCATGGATCAGCACAATGACTTCTTGGTCGCATATCATACTCACTGACGCTGCTGCGGAACATTATTTTAGAATTGTACGAATTCTGCCCATAAGGAAACTAAACTTTTAAATTAAAATGTTAAAATGTCAGCCAATCAAGCCTGTAGTAATGACTTTATGTAACGTTATCCTTGTTCTTGTATCTACACTTATTTCAGGAATACTGCGTCACTTTACTACTATTTTATGAGTGGTAAAATGAACCAGCATTTAATGTGCTTGACAATATATTACATTTGGAAAATGGGTTTGGGTGAAATAATATGCTTAAATTTGGGATATTCTATTACTGAAACATTTTAAATGTTGCAACAAGCTTAAGGAGAAGATTGCTTTTACTCTGTTAAGATTGATTGTAAATAATATTGTCAGTACATTCTGCTGTCGTGATAAAAATTCGGTTCCATTACCATCTCTCTGTACAACAAACCTCTTTCTATATTCAATTCTTCGAGAGTTATTAATTTTTAACTTTTTCAGGACTTATGGATCACTCTGTACTGTTTCCATCTACAATTTTAAAACTTTTAAGACTTTTATAGGCACTAAGTTAGAAGTTTCACCATTTTTTGCATTTATGAATTTGATGCCCCATCTTGTCTCTCGCATCTAGTTTATTTTTGATAGATCTTATAAACCTCCTCGAAAACTAATTTATATTTGATCTTGTTTAAAAAAAATCCATCTAAGATTTTCCGATTTTTGTAAAATATTTACGATACTGTTAGTGGGAAAGGGCTGCTAGGCGTTTGTTCTAGTCTTCGTATGTACTTTATACACGAAAGGCAAGGCAAATAAGAAATTCACTCTAAGGAAGCATTCTTGTAAAAATTAATTATTTTTCTTTTTGTTCCATAAAACTTTCTTTAGAAACTGAATATAAAAAATAATTATAAACCAAAAACTCAAGAGTCAGTAAAAATTTATTTAATAAGCATTTAAATAAAATTATTTATTTTTAGTGCGCAATGATACGTTGATTGAAAAAAATATATTGATGCTTTAAAACGTTTTCTGAAATAAATTTATTCATTATATGCAATCAAAAGCTAGAAAAAGATAAACGCTATATAAAATATATTATGCAGTGAATGAAATGCTATCATGTTAATTATCAAATGATTCGGGAGTAAAACAGCGTTTTTATTGATTTCTCTAGTACATTGCTGAAGTTCATAATATTTGCAGACAGACAAGAAAAACAGTTCTTGTAATCTTTTAATACAAATCCTTGAATTCTAAGAAAAAATATTTTAATTAGCTCTCAGACAGAAAAAAATCTTCATTAAAGCCTCAATGATGGACGGTTTCTTTTTTCTTTTTTTACTGTTGCAGTTAATTATAGTAGTTAACTTTGCTTTCTTCCCACAAAGATTAGAAATAGTAGCATAGTTCAAAATGTTTCCGTGATGGTATTTAGGGCTTTTATTAACCGCTCATTTTAGCTCACATAAAGGGAGATAATATTTAGTTAATTTTACTTCTGTTTTTTATTTCATTTTAGTGATATGAGTAAGGTAACAGCTTTCTGCTTTCGTGAATAATAAGATCGGGAAGAAAAAATATCTGATTTTGGCAGGAACAAGGTAAAAACACATAGATTAGAAATAAATGAACTTTCTTTTTATAGAAAGGATTAAAACAATTTTTGTGGTCAAATTAAACGTTGTTTAGCTTCCAAATGGTTCTCAATATGTATATAAAGAACCTGCTAAACATTCATTACAAAATATTACGAAATCAAGCTTTATAGAAGCTATACTTGGTTATATCATCATTGGCTCTAATTGTTACTTGGGTTTTACGGGTAATGATATCACCATCAGGATAATATTTGAAATGATTTTTGCTCGTACGTCCACCAATCTGATTGTCAGTTCCGCAAGTAACTGCAGACGTTGAATGTTCCAAAGCTGCCCTAATTTTCTCTATGACATTAAGAACGCGCGAATTCGCTGGAAAAGTGAGTTGTAGGACATCAGTTCATGTTCTGTGGATCATTCCTGATCATATTAGCAGCAATTTACTTAACAGCTGTCATTTTGTTAAACATACTAGGTTATAAAGTTCTCTACAAGCAGGGATTCCACTTAAGAGATGACGTTATCATCCATGATTGATATCCACCATAGCCTTTATCTAACTGTCTGACATGAACCAGTGATCTAATGCCAGTCATCCATATACATACCCTAACAAACGTTCCGCCCATCAAACATCCATCCTAGAGATGCACACGATCCTAATGATACGCTTCTACGGGCCTCCTGGTGACACAGGATCGTGTGCCATTAGCATTAAAGCAGAAGCATGATTCTTATCGCTATACTACACTTCGTCAGCATTTCATCTTCCAATATCAAGTTACTTTAACCTACTGGATCCAGGCCGGATTTACACATTTCTAAGCCCTAAGCCAAAGCATATTCTGCACCCCCTCTCAAAAAAGTAATATATAATTTTCAATTTACTATGCACTACCTTATCTTAGAAATTATAAGCACTTAATAAAATCTTTATAGTCGCTGAATCACATTAATTCAAAATCATACTGTTTATGAAGTAACGCAAGCCTAACATTTGAAAACATACTTCAACAAAATTCTTAAAATCGTCAGAAATGCGTATTATAACTTTTTCGTTCGCGCTTTTTTCCGTGAATAGGCTTGAAGGGTAGTTGAAATGGACAGGGCAAAAGATGCTAAGTTCTATAGAAGACAAATAAATGTATGGCTCAATTTATTTAATGTAGCGAATGTAAATTTCAAAAATACCATTTTATACGTCCTTTTCAAAATAATACAGAAACATTTGGGCGTTATTTCTTCTGCATATGTGCCCTTGACCATGACCTAGGTTGACTTTATGGGAAATCTGGCACTGACTGGATCGTGTTCTTCTCTGGGGCTATTGTGATCCGATACGTGGAGGTCGCAGGATACACTGTTGAATAATTCGATTCGATTCTTCTTGAAAAGGATACACTCGGAAATTGACGATCCTCGTCCAATTTTAATTTGTGAAATCAGCATTTTCCTATGTTAAAAGAAATCGATGCAAACATTTGCCTTGCAAACTGACGATTGCTTGGGGTTCATATCATCTTCCAACCCATATCGCATCCACGGGAATTGTTTCTCTCAGGCAAACGTCTTTGCTTATACACTCTACTTACGGTAGATGCTGTCTTTTTTGTCAATTTTTTTATTTTTTAAATGCAAGTGCACCAGTGAACGGAAAACTGTTATACATACGCAATTGTTTTTATCTCAGAAAAGCATTATTGACGTTTAAATAGCCAAATTAAACCTGCTGATTGAAATGATTAAACCTGCACTATTTTTCTTGTGCAACAATAGCTTAAGTTGAATTTTTAAAACATTATTTAAAATACTTTAAGAGCTAAACATACATTATTAATATAAATCTTTGTTCACGGGAGATTTGATGTGAAAAAGAGAATTTTTTTACGCTGAAGTTAATTAAGATAATTTCTGGAAAATATATTTATTTTCAGAACAGCTTTATTACAGAAGGTTTCAGCATTATTCCAGATCATTTCTTTAATTTTAATAATTCAAATTTTCATTTTAAGGAAATATATTTTAATATTTCTGATTATAATTTGGTGTTTCGACAATAGGACTTAAGCTAGTGTATAAAACAAGAATCAAATTTGAACTTCCATATTGGGACAATTAATTTATTATATTTTGATTAGACAGGATAAATAATTTTATGTATTCAAAGGATATATTTTTTTTCTTCAAAATTATACATTTTAAAAGTTTAAATTTCACAAATGTACTGCTTTTCTTCCCATAAATTTTATGTCATCTTTTGTCATTTGATATTAGAAAACGATAACCTAGTGAATTATTAAATATAATTTATAAATCATGCTTATAAAATGTAGTGAAAATCTCAAATAAATTCCCTGATAATAAATATTAACTAATTTCAAGCACAAAATCTAGAGAATGAAAAGAATGTTGGAAACATATGCCAATATATTAAATCATTATTCAACTTCACTTTTATAGTAACAAAATTTAAAAAAATAATATTTATGTATTTGATACACAAAACATTAGACAGTGTTCCTTGTAGATAAACGCAATACACTAATTTTTCATGATTCTGATGAATGAGAGTTTTCTGAATACATTTCTTAAAAATTTCTAATTTACCTATTTGCTTTTAGCATTATTATCGTTCTTGGCATAAAAATTGCATTACAATGGCGACAACATTTAGGATGGTTACGTGAAATAAATGTTTAATTGTTAAAGCTATCCCCACGCTTCTAACATCTTAAACCAGTTGACCCCTACATAAATATATATTATATGTTTATGAGAGTTTTGATTTCTTTTTAAAGTTCTCCCATAGCAACGACATGAATTTTGGGAAAGTCGAAGTTGTAATTTAAATTTTAAAAATCGGAACTCAGACATATGCGATAGAAGACGGTTATTTTAACTTAAATGCAATGCTTTTAAACCATTTTGCAACTGAAAGCATTTAAGTAATTACTATTAAATGCATATCTGAATTCGCGTGTTTGTTAATTAGTGATAGTGAAGAGTTGTAGAACAATGCGCCGTTAGTTTCAAAGGGCATAATCACTTTGGGACATTAATTAGCTGCGAACTTTGCCCTGAAGTAAGCCCAATAATTTTTCTGAGTATTCTATTTCATCATTGATACATGTTGTTTAGATGGAAAGTACTTAAGCATCTTAGAGAGAAACGCTGCTCATTTAATGAGGATATCTCATCCTCATTGTAGTAATTCGCTTAAAGCTATTTTCAAAACCACACGCATTTTTGTTTATTGCTTGAGATATGTGCCCGTTTTATAAAATATAAAAGTTCATTCTTACACTTAAAGTGCTAGTTTCGCATCAAGTAAATATTATCAATGTTATTTTCCAGTTTCTTAAAATATTACAATTACTACTATTAATGAAAGAAGTGATAATATATGAAAACTGTTTTAAAAAGGATATTCTATTATTCTGATCGAATAGGGTACCAAAGTATTTAAATTAATATGTATTCTAAGTATCTAAAGTATTAATTTTTTGTATCGCATCAATGCTAAAGGAGTTTGGGAAATGATTCGATGTATAATTTATTTCCATAAATCCTGTTAAATTAAGAAATCTTTCCTGAAGAGTTCTCCGCTTTCTTATTACTAACCAGGATGCAAATTTTTATGATCTTGTTCAAAACGAATGAGAAAAATGTATTATTTCGAATGTGACAGCCGATGTAAATTATAATTATATCGAAGTAAAAGTCTAGTACATTAAAAGGAGGAACTTTGATCACTCCTCTATTTCATTGTACTTAGATTTCTCGTTTATTGAAAGAAGGAATATAAAAAAACTACTTATTTATCTTGAATTTACTTACTTTTAATTTTTATTCACGTCCCGTTTGGAAGTTACAGGAAAACTAAAATGGGTGAACCTGGTAATTTTGAACGATAATTTGTTGTTTGAAGATACACACGAGTCAGCACTGAGTTTTACCAATACCCTCAAAATTTAAAAAAGTTTCACCTACAAAAACAGATTAACCCTCTGACTGCATTATTTTTTGAATTACTATTTAGATGCAACGTTTTAAAACATGTTCAAATACAGTTGAACAAACTTAATTGTTATTCACATGCAGGGCTTTATTAGTAAAATATGAATATTTTTAAAAGTACTAAGTAAATCCATTAGCTTGCGAAAATCGCAGGATGCAGCAGGAAACAGACGAACTTCCATTTCGCGGAAATCGCGTGATATACAGTCAGAGGGTTAAACGTATGCATGTGTGACAAGTATTTGATGATAACGGTCTGCAACCCGTGATAGTCTTACATATATTTGACTTACTGCCTTCATGGCCCTCAGCTGTCCTGAAAAGCATCAAATGTGTTAGTAAGTGATGTAACTTATGGAATGGTTCTTAGCAAATCTCTGAACATGAACAATTTATAAGTTTCCCTATATCTAAAGTAAATGTAATAGAAATGAATATCGAAGCATTTCGGGTGTAAGGATAGTAATCGAAGAAGCTTATTAAATTTTTGTTTGTAACTCTCTTGGGTATCTGTTCTTCATGCCCCTGAATATGAATACTGATGAATAGAATATTCTTTTTTTTATCAAAGTGATTTCGAAATAAAATTGCTGAAAACCCTTTGGAAGGAACACTTTAACTACAAAACTTCACTCTCTGTCAACCAGAGGCTGTTTAGAAGAAAGAAAGAAATGATGTATTGGAATTTTTTTCAATTCCCGTACATACTTTTAATACCCTCCAAGTTCTTTTTGAATTCAAAAATCATTTTTTATAGATCCTCAAATCTTGAAGTTTCATATCGGAGGAAATTCTCGGTTTTACTCCTTATAAAAACTGATCTCCGAAAGCAAGATTCGGTCATTTTCTACCCTCCTGTCTTTATTTTTTTATTTTTACTCTTTCTTTGAGCAAGATAAGCATCACGTAGACGAAAGGCCGTTCTTTTTTTTCCGGGAAGAAAAAGGAAAAAACTTTTTTTCATCACAGTATTAGATTTATGTTACGTATTGCATTGTATAGCATCTGTTCTATATAACATTTAGCTCTTAAATTCGAAAATTTACAGCAACTTCTGCGGTACTGACTACATTTACTTATATCATATATTTGGCTAGCAGAAGGATCTCATTTATACCTATGAGAAACATCGAATAATCGAACTTTTGCTCACATTGAACATTAAATATAATTACAAAGCTTTTTCCTATTTTAAAATTAACATTATAAATAATTTGGCTTACATTAATCGCACTAAGGAAGAATTATCAAGCTCTTTCAGATTAGGTGGTCTCGGCATAATTGTGCAATGCACTAGTTTAGTAAAATATTTCGGTATCGAATTTCTATAATTCTCTGCTTGTTTATATACAAAGGAAGGAATACATAAAATTAGAAAACCTGACGCAAATAATGTTGGGGAAATATAATTCAGAGTTCTCCAAAATATATAGGCACACTTTAAACAAATAAAATCATTTATCGTTTGATAGAACTGGGCTTAATTACAGGTTTAATATAATCATAATGATGCGCCTTAGTAAGGATGAAACTATTTGCAAAACTGCAGTCTGCGATCCTTATCGTTCTCATTTAATCTATGTAATAAACTTGGATACACTTTCCACTTAACGGCTTTCAAGGTACGTCGTGCACTCACACTTTTAATCCCTTTCCCACATGCAATTTGTGCAGCAGACTTTTTAGGTGACCGTGCAAACTTTTCTTAAACCATAGCTGGATGAATCAAGTAAAAGAGAAAACATAAATGAGTAAAGAAAAAAAATCATGTAGTAAGCAAAAGAGGTAGGAAAGAGAAAGATAATGTGTATGCGGATCAAGTAAAAATAATTAAAATATTTAAAAACGAAGCACTATAATTTTAAAAAAATGCTAGATTATTTAACAATGAATTACTAATTATTTTCCTTCTATGTAAAAATATTTTGTTCTAGAATATATTCAGAGATTTAATTGCCTATTTCAATCTATTTTTTTCATTCCTTGCTAAAGCATTATAATTAGCTTGACAGTTACAATTAATAAAATGTAACAAAAGATATTAAAAATTAATTAAAACTTTCTGTATTATTTATAATAAACTTCACTCTTAATATATTTTTATCAATTAGTTGTTTGTTATCATAATAGCTGTTTCTCTGTTATGAAAATAAATCTTTTCTAACAATATATTCACTCCAACTTTCTTCCGTCAGTTTTACGATTTCTTGTTAGTGGTAAAATGTTATTAGATTTAGACACATTGTGTGCATTTGCAATCTCGGATTATTTGCTAATGTGTATATTTACAATTTCAAACGTGAGAAAAGAAGAAAAAATTCTTAAAAGAAGTTAAGTGCAACAATTCTATAACTGTTTATTTTCTTCATGATGAAGCTGACAGAGAAATTGGCAAAATAGCAAAATTGCATTAAATGTTTAGATAAATTAGATGAGATCAGAAGTCTGTAATTTCACGAAATTTTGTTGCTGTTCATTAATTTTTAACAAAATTTTCGATATAATGATACAAAAAGAAACAAATATAAGAAGTTCATTCATCGCTCTGTATTTACATTATCCGTTAATTCAAGTAAAATTTAAATAATACAAATTCCAAAAATTTGAACTTTTTGTTTTCTGTACCAAATCCTTCTTCTTTACAGTTAATCTTTATTAAATTGATCTATTCAGATCTTTAGTTTTGTCAAATAAAAATTAGTTTAAATTTTGCCGAAAATATGCGCTTATACAAAGGGTACTCATTACAATATTTTCACTCGAATACAATATTATATAATCACTACAATATTCAGTACAAAGTTACATGCACAGATCTTTGAAATTACCATTTTAATCTCAAGTTTCAAACAATATATCGTGTGATATCTACAACTACTAAGTGGTGTTAAAAGAAATTATTATATTCGGCATTTTCCACCAAGGTTGCGAAATTTCCCAAAGCCAAATACAGACAATGTCAAATTTCACAAAGACTAGCTAAAACTAAATCACCCACACAGTAACTTTTGCTTTTGCTTACAGAACAATCCACGTACAAACACACCTACCATTCTGTAAAGACAAATGGGAGGAGAACATCCCTCGAGAACTTGCAATACTTGGGGTTGCTGTGAGAGGCAGTAAACAAGAATGACACAGGTTACTAATAATTCGAAAAGTAATAAGGTTCGGGTGACGTTGACAGCTATAGCTTTATTACTTTTTAGATAATATTGTTCAAGTTATAGTTAAGTTGCGACTTTGGCTCATGAGCCGATATATTGAGTGTAAACCTTTTTCATGAGACAATTCACTTTCGAATTGAATTAATACTTCACAGTTGTTCTTAGAATTTAGAAATACCTCACATTGTTTGAAATGAATATTATTCAATAATCGGTGTTCAGATATTTCTCTATCACTTTAAAATAAAAGAATACTTTCAGGGGTTTCCTTTAAAGGAAGAAATTCACTTGAACTATTTTAGGGCTATTATTAGAATTGTAAAATAGAAACAAGAAAAAAAAAACAATGAAAAAAGTAATGTATTTCAGAATGAATTAGAATTTTTTAAATTTAATTAATTTTTTAAAAAAATATTCCAATTGTAGTCGATAAAAATGATATATATTCAAATCATTAAATTTTCAAAAAAATTGAAGGAAATTTTGCAGACCATGATTGATGAATGAACTGAATATGTACTCAGTTTTCTAATCTAACTTATTTGAGAGTTTTTCAATTTTTTGTCTAGTTTCAACATTTATCAAAAGATAATTATCCTTTTATATAGCACTGCTTATATTTTAAGATAACTGAAAGATTATTGCATGAATTACACTTAATAAAAAAAAGAAATGAAACATACAAAATTCAGATAATATTTAATGAAAAATAAACCCCTACAGCGGTTTATTTTTCGTGGGCCAATTAAATTTTAAATTAAATTCTGTTTTGTGTTGTAGTTAATTGCAAATTTCTTTCATATAATTAATAAAAAATATGAATTCTAGGACACACAGTCTTATGGTTTTATATTATACAGCGCACAACTTACTTTCGTTAGAGAGATTCTCTTTGGCAGATTCGTATTTAATCGTGTTTATAATTAAATCCAATAATGGCTCTCATTGACCCATGAATATTGCCTGTAGCAGCGATAATTAATTTCTCAGTCCATCCTGTAGCGGCGATTATTAATTTCTCAGTCCATTTCAGGCTTTATTTGCAATTCGTTTACTTCCGATGTCGTTTATTAATTTTATTTGGAGTTCCTATCAGTCCTATTGATCGGAGCATTATAGCCAACATTTTCAGTTGACAAATAAGAAAGGAAAGTGACAATGCTTGAATGTAGGATAACTAGATCATTAAGTAGCTGGAGTTTGTGCATAAAATCCCAGACTCTTTCATGCGGAAAATGGTAATTATCTTTACCGGCTATTTAACAATTGAATTGCGACCAAACTAGGGAATGGAACTCAATCTCATAGGAAGTTCGAGACTAATTTGATTTGCAATTTATCAGCTGACTAGCCCCACAGAGGCTCAAAATAATCTACTGAGTTTAAAATCTTGCACTTCGGTTTAAATGAGCATGTTTTGCTGCCAGCTAAAATTTAAGAATACAAACTAGAACTGACCAACTGCTTTTCAGGCAAATTTTTGGTCTAATATATTGAAGAATTTCTGATTTTATATTGTTCAGTGATTTTTAATCTGTGTACAAACACTGGTGTATATAGATGTAAATGTCATTTATTGTGGATTTATCTAGCAGCTAAATTAAAATGAGTATATTTTGCGACTAAAATGATCATCATGTGGCCAAAAAGGAAGGATATTCACATATATTTATTGTACATGAGTGCCGTATAGCTCAACGGGGTTTAATTTTAGAGTTATATTCAAATAAGTACGTTTTACTTCTATACAAAATCTAAAGTAGAAACTAGGGATGAAGCATCTGCTTTTGTAGATCTTTTTTTATTTGAGACAAAATATAAAATTTTATTCCTTTAATGTAATTTAAACACTATGTTAACACTAGATAATGAAGATAAAAATTTTATTTATATAAAAATAAAATTAGTTAATTGCTATTCAATCAGAAATTTTGATTAAATTAGTAAGTTTCGATGAAAGGTGAAATCCAAAACAATAACTAGTAAAGAATCATTCTGTTTGTAACAGAGTATTTGGAAAAGTTCAAGCCCTGTCAAATTTTAGAATTGTTCAATGAGATCTAATATTCATCTTGAACTATAGGATATTGTTATAAAATTAAATCATAAATTGCTTTTTAAATGTATATATAACCTTTCTAAGAAAGAAAAATTGGGTGTGTGTGCAGAATTGTAAAAGAAATAAAAGTCGAAATATCATGAAAGTATCCTTGGTTTAATTAGTAGCTTGGAGCTTTTTGATTTATTATATCAATAACAGTGTATTTGCAAACCCAAAACAACTTCGGCACATGCAGTTTTGTAAACATTCATTGAAAATTAGCTTAAAAAATTTTTTATCAATGAATAATTTTTTTCAATTCAAAATTTTATAAATATTTCACAACCTAAACAGAAATCAGAGCTGATCAAAAAGACAAATTTTTGAACATATTATTGCTCAACTATTGCGTAGGTAAATTAAATTTTTTGTTGTTCAAAATAAATATGGATGAAATTCATTAATTAGTAAAGTATTGATGCATTGTTTTTCAGATTAAGATGCAGAAAATGTTTCGTTTACAAAAAAGAAAATGAAATGTTTTCACTCCAAGAAAAAACATGTTAAAGTGTTCACAAAATTTCTCATTTCTCAGAAACTAAATATATTACTGTCGTCTATAAAGTGATATCCAATAATTCAACTTCAAACGTTTTTTTAATGATCTTCTTTGCTTGAAAAAGGTTTAACTTTGATAAAAATATCCTTATAAATGATAAATTCAATTCTGTTACAGTTGCCGTCTTATACTTAAATGCGAATACAAAGAAGAAAAAACAATTTCGAGAATACTATATTAAGAATCTAACTTACCAATTTATTTGCGCTATCATAAATATCAAATAAATTTCTTTCTTATCCTGCACGGAACAAAAACTTAACGCAAACGATGGAATTCATTTATTTTATATTCTTAAAAATTTTCACAGGGTTTTGGTCTAATATGGTCACGGGGGGGGGCATGGTAAGTAAGAATTCATTTCTTTTCCAATTGATGTCAAAGTAAAAAAAAATGAACATGCGGAGCAAAATAAAAGAAGCAAATTAATCTTCAAGAGATACATTTATTCTACTGGAGCATCCAATAAATTTGTAATGCAGCATCGAATTCATTCTTTCTACTTCATTTATGAAATTAGTTTTAATTTGGTAGTTTGAATTTATATGACATGCATAAAATGATAAGCTTTTATCCATACCTGACTAACATAATGAAAAAATGTACCTCATATTTATTCTCATAGAAATACGAAGCCTCTAAGTTAATTGCATAGAAATATGAGAGATGAAATCAGTACCAAAAGAAAATCCAATACTTAAATACTTTGAAGAGTTTAAAAATTTTTCTCTTTTGACGCATCGCATTGTATCCAACAATCAGGCTTGAAAATGTAAGAATCTGTGAGAGAAATTAACGAAAAAATAACACAAGTTTGACACAAGCATTAATTGTGTTCTTAATTTTGCGTTGTCGAAAAAACTTCAATATATATTGACTTAGTGATGTTTAAATATGATACTTTTGCTGAAGAATGTATATATGGTTAATATTTAAAATGTGCGCATCAAAATATTTTTAATCTTGTATCCGGTTACGTTTAAAACAATTTCCTTCTTAGAAAACTCGTAAATCCTTCGAATATTCTATAGTAAAGATCAACAACCTACCGATAATATAAATGGTAACATGAGCGTTTTCATTCCTACTGCGATTAAAATTTGAATACCAGAATGTTTGTCCATTTTTAGGATTTTTCCCAAATATATATATTTCGCTATTTTCTTTACTTATAAGGCCTCAAATAAAGTCATAGAAAATCTTTTTTTTTTGGATTTTGAAACCATCTAAGTTCTCATCAGAAAATGAAAACCACTTTGGAAAAAAGAAAGTCGCTCTTCAAATACACGACAAACTTTGAGAACCATAGCACCAATACCCAAATTCTTTCTACATTGTGATTCTTTTTACATGGAATCAAGTTATAGAAAATTTTAAATTCTAGTCAGATCATGTCGTTCTGATTTGAATTTCTGATTGAATCAAACAACTCATAATATTTCCCTAACAGTCAAATTATGCCCAAGAAATCTGAATTCGGTTTGATTTAATATTTGCAGACGTGACATTTGACATCAATGAATCGGTTTATGGTTCCCTTATTATTAATAAATACTAAATAAAGTACATCGGAAATAAAAAATATAAATAAATGCTTATTAGTAAACTTGAAGCTTAAATACTTTTTCTTTTCATGTAAATACGACGACGACATGTATTATATAAGTCGCATACTGAAATAATAGTTAAAACGAACTTATTGAATAAATAAATTATACGCATCAGATAGTTTTTAAAGAAAAGTGATTCATATGTGTGATTGTTTTTTTACTATTTTTTGTATTTTCGGAGAAACACAAATCACAATATTAATGTTTGAATTTCCATTACCAAATTAAATAAAGTAGTTTTCTAATCAAACAAACATAATAATACTAATATTCAAGTATTCACACTTGGCATCATGATCTTTAACCCTCTTACTACAAATCCATCAATTTCCGCTGGTTGGAAGTTCGTCTGTTTTCTGCTGCATCCTGCTATTTCCGCAAGCTAATGAGTTTACTTAGTACTTTTAAAACGTTGATTCATATTATACTAATAAAGTTCTGCATGTAAATAACAAGTAGGTTGGTTCCACGGTATTTAAACATGTTTTAAAACGTTGCATCTAAATAGTAATTCAAAAAAATTGCTGTCAGAGAGTTAATATGTGCTATGTCAACAATAATGTTTAATTTTACCATGCAATGTATTTAGCTCCCTGAGAATTGATCATTTTTTTAGTTCGTTGATTTGTTAAGAAATAAATACAAAGTAACAGTTTTGTAAACACCATACATTTTTCCAATACCTAGTTTTAGAATAGTTGTATGCATTTACTCGGTTCTTTTCTACAGAATATACATATAAAATATCACATTATCTTGTAAATATTTGATTTGATTTTTAATAATTACAAGAAGAATTATCTGTCTGTATGTAAGAAGAAACAAGAGTCACTGATAACGATTGAAAATGCCTATCCAAATCAAAAAGTAGTCTTGATTTCAAAACTGTACTATTTTAAAATATTTTAAAACTTAAATTAAATTGATTTGGACGGCAGCCTAAGAGTGAGAATATTAAAATAAATATTTAATACACAGAAAATACTAATTGCGTGCATGAAATTGAGGGAATTTATGTAATTGACCCTTGTTATGCAAACTGATGTAATTTCTCTGTGGCTGACTCAAAATGTGTTTGATAATTGTCACCAATTTGTATTGATTTTCTGTTTGTTTGAATTTAATAACTATGTATACAGTGGAGTTTAAACGAAGAAATGGGAGAGAATCGCGTTTATTATTTAAGTCAAATTAAAATCCATATGAATCTCTGTTAAATATTTAATATCTTAGTGCGAGAAAATAGAAAGGCTAATATCATTTTTTTCATTTCTTACGCTCGCATGTCTGTTGCATATACAGGTAAATGTGTACATCAAATGTTATAACAGAACGTACTGCTAGTTTGTTATCGATTGATGACATAACAATAACTATTAATCATGTTATAAATTATCCTTAGCTCTTATTGGTTCTATCAGTGTGTCTTTCATTTCTGGCAGAATAATAGAAGGTTAACACAGTGATTATACTTCTGTAATATTTGGTTTGTTTGTACCTTACATTTTATTGATTTCTTAAAGCATTTTTAAATAGATAATGATTGATCTTATAATATAAACCTCTGAATTTTATGATTCTCATTAAAATGATACTTCCATGTAACAAATCAGCTCTGATTTTCACTTAAGGAATAATAATACAAAATTTGAATTAATTTATATACAATAAATCATTTCGTAGTCTGAATCTAAAATTTCGTCTTAGTTATTAAGATAATTTGTTTCAAGTATTATTAAAATGTTTCACTCACTTTATTGCGTTGAAATCTTTTATAGAAGACTAACGTAAGTGATGAGAGTGAAAACAACAGAAAGCACTGTAAGGGTGCCTGATAATTAATTACCTGGATTATTTAAGATTGGAGGTACGAAAGCTTATAATTATTACAACTTAAGACAGTTGTATCGAGAACAATGTTGTAAAATATTTTTGAAAGACAAGGAATAAATAAAAACTCCTCCATATACCTCAAAATTTTCCATAATTTTGTAATTAATTCACTTAAATTATTCTCATTTAACTAAAATTTGATGTTAAAAGCTTTTAGGGCAATAATAATTTTGTTATACGAAAACAAGATCGTAAAATATTTCGTCAGAAGAGAGTTTGCATATGAACCAAGTTTAAGGTCCTTCAGTTTTCAATAAAACAAAATACCATTTTTGGAAAGTTGTACACATTTTCAGAACTAACTTTAAATATCTCAGTCTTTACGTTTTTATCCACCAGAGAATTTATATCATTTTTAAAGATAACACAATCTCCATGATAATCTTGATTAAGTATATAAACCTTGTAATAAATTGTCCATTGATATACATCTAAATCTTATTTACAGTATTATTGCAATGTCTATCTATAAAGGACCTACTTATATTGAGCTATAAACAAATATCTCACTGAAATACTCAAACTTTTTCTTATCAAAATCATCTATTTTGGGTACAGTAAACTGAAGGATATTCGTACCCGTAAAAAGCATTATATGATATATGAAAGAAGATGCTGATGATATCTAGATAACATGTCATAAATGTTAATAGCAAAAGAAAGTTTCATAGACTTAAGATTCATTTCGAAAGCACAATGTACATGCAAAATAAAATTTTCTCTTCCCTTTATCCTCCAAGAAGCCAAACCAGGAACTTTTTTTTAGCGATTAGAACTTCTATTACAGAACAAATTCGATTTTAATGGATCTATATTTTGTTCAAAATAAATAACACAACTTAGAAAAAGGCTTCACTTATTTAACTTACAACTATAATTTTAATTTTCTTTGTAAAATTTAAAATTATATATTGTATCTGATTAAAATTTAAAATTTCTTGCTGAAATTTCTATTATTTTCAATTTGAATATGTTCTTTCGCCCAATTGTTCTCGTGAAGGGATCAATGTAAAAATAAATAAATAAGAAAAATAAAATCAGTTTACTGCTAAATAAAAGAATACGCATTTTAAAACTGACATTGCTAACTTCGCTTATGCAATTTCGATAAAATTTCTTTTCATATAAACTTGCTTTTGGTAAGAAAATAAATTTCCACAGTTGAACATTTAAAAAAAAATCTACCCAATTCTGCTATAACTGTCTGATTTCCTTTTTGGAAATGATTTGTATGAAAACAGACATAGTCTAGCGCATTCCTAAAAAAAGATTTCGGTGAATCTATTGTTAAAATCAAATAATAGTTTATTTCGCATTTAAAATATATTTAACTTACAAACAATTCTATAAATATTTATAATTCAATTTTGCATTGTTCAATTCAGGAATGCTTCAAAAACTACGACGGAGTTCTGTAATCTTTAGTAATTATCTTTTTATAGCTAAGTTTGAACAGAAGGAAGATGAAAAAAGATTCATTCTCAAATATTAATATCTTCTATTTACGACGTCACGCAAAAATAAACTAATTCAATCAGTGATATTGAATTATTGTTCAGTCCGGAGTATTCACTCTCCAAAAATAAAAAAGTAAGTAGGAGAGAAAGAGAGAGATATATGATTTATTTTTCTTTTGCTGCTCTTCTTTGGATATGGAGTAATATTTTCGAATTTCTGAGGAAGGGTTATAAATAGAACGAAATACTTACTATTTTATTCAATTTAATGCTTTATTTATTCACATTAATCTAAGTTCTGAAAATCATAAAATTACTGGTATAAGGGTTTTTAACCTAAATCGCTTAAAAAAATATTCATTTCTATAATACTATATATGGTTATCCACCATGAGCAGGATGGCTCTTTGTAGTACTTTTTGTAGATATATAACTTATTTTTAATGCTCTCAAACAGAACCAAGACAAATACCTAAGTTAAGCAACCCTACGTGTGTCATTTATCATACATAATAGCACTTCTGAATGGACCTGATTCGAATCTCTTTACTTGTCAGACAATATGGGATGAAAAATGCCGATAGACTAGTTTCATTAAAAGAGTCCTTCTAAAGATAATTCATCTGATTCTTATTTACTATACTACTTATTTTCGGCTGGCGCATATCTGACATAAGACTCTAATGATAAGTTAAACTAAATATAACGAATTGGTATAAGCATTAACACTAAGGAGAAAAATGATTTTTTCTAGGAAATCCAATGAAAAATGTTTTGATTGATTACAGAATGTAGAAATTTTCTTTACATAAGGGAAGAAAACTCTCAGAACTTGACTGAGTTCCTTGCATAGTTATAGTCAACATCAATCAGAATATTAAGCAGATAAAGTTGGTGAACAATATTAGAATAGCGCTTAGTGTAACAATTGCTAAATGCTGAGTATAATGATGCCTGTTCCATTTCAGTTGCATGAGCGTGTCTGTCGCAAATCCATGGAAAATCCTGCTGACTGAACTATCACTATTACTCGTCACTGCAGTAATCATTAAACACCATCCGAAATGAAACCTTCTCTACTAGCTCAATTTTATACAAATGTGTTGTCAATTTTATTTTGGGTGTTAGTAATATAACAGTTTTTATAGATAAAATGAATCTGTCTGTAAAAATATAATTTTTAAAACTTATTATATTTTGAATATGATTTTTGGTGTATTCAGTCAATTTCGAGACAAATTATGTTCAATTCTGCTGTTATAACTGCCGTGTATAATTTATATGCGTATTTTCTTGTGGTTTAGCATAAAACTTATTCTTTTCATTGTTTATTAAGAATATCTTGTTTTCTTTTGCAATTATTTAGTCTTGAGTTGACTGATGCTGTTCTAAACAAATATTTCATATTATAACGTTATTTGAATCAAATGTTTGATCATTCTCACTAAAATTCATTGTCTTGATGCTCAAATTTCAGCTATTTTACATAAACAGGAATCTGGTTATAGAAAGTGTAAAAACTACTAAAATATAATTATTTATGTTTAATACACAAATGCAGACGATAAAATTCATTTTTTTGTAAAACGCAATGCCTTAAGTAACGTAGGTTATAACTTTACCTCTGTAATATCCTTAATTCAATAATTCAAAATACACATCCTCGTATTACGAGATAATCTCAACAAGAAAAAGGTTTCAACAATGAATCTTATTTAATTTTTTATATATGTAAGTTGAAATGATATTTCTATTAGCCAACAATGTACAGCAATAAATTAAGCAAAATATTAGTATAATTTTGAATTTATTTAAAGTATATAATTAATAAGAGGCAATGAAGATCTACGTTAAATATTACTGATCATTAAATTGAATGAAAATATTTTGACACATTTATCATATACAGGAACGTTGCCGAATTTTGGCCCAGTGGGAATTTTTAATGAATAGTGCAGAAGTAATTTTAATGAAAAATACGTTGTAGAATTTTTTGTAGTTTACTTATCTCCATAAAAATATAATTAACGTTTTATGAAATGCAATGTAAATTAGGAAAAATTAGCTTTAAGAACGTATCATCGGTCCAATTAAGGAAACCGATGCCCAGATTGGACTACCAATTTCTTTAAGCTAAATTAAAGCAAAAATATTTTCGAGTCTCTAATTCACATCAGAATATGATGGATGACCACAAGTATGGTATTCTATGCACTGTATCACTTCTTCTTTTTCCTTTGTTTTCTCACAACTGATACAAAACTACGTAACCTTCGTGTCTGTTCTTTTTTAACCGCCATTTTACATCTTTATTGTCATTTTATTTTATTTTTTCTTTGGCTTGTTCCGCTTCCAACTTTTGAGGATTACTAGTGGTGATAACTGCTCTTTGAGCTATTTCTGTAGTTCATGATAATGCTCTCATTGATTTACACAGCCCAATGTAGGCAACTGTTTGTGATCCACTCTAGGTAACTTTTGGATAACTACAAAAAAATTCTTCTAACCTTATCTTTAAATTACTTTAATAAAATTGTTATAGTAAACTGCAGCCAAACAAATTTCCTATCTGAGAATATAATAACATATTTTCCTATTAACTTTAATGCAGCGTAAGGTCTTTTTGTCTTTTTTTAAAATAAATAATTGATGATACGTAAATCTAAACACTTGTTCTCTAGCTGTAACCACATAGCACTTTTTCTTAATAATGATTTCATATACCGCATTCACATCGTTACGACATAATTTGCTTATTTTACGGCCCAAATATTTAATAGAATTGAACTATGATACCGGTCCAATCTAGGCACTGGTTTGTATTCTGCGGCCCTCAATTATATAATATTTTCTCAAATATTTTGGATTTTATTTCCTGTTATGTATATTTTAATAAGGCATTAAAGTATTTTCAATTCATTTCAATTAATTATAACTGCCATATAGATATGAATAATTATTTGAATTTACATGAGAGAAAAATGATTGCCAAGTGAACTGAAATCTGAAATTCCATGAAAGCTTACATTGAAATGCAGCTAATTGGAAATTTCAAGGTAATAGAAATAAAATCTAAACAATACTCTTATCCTCTCACATGATTGCAGTTCAATAATTAAAATGTTTATAAGAGATACAAGCATACAAGACATATGGTTTCAAATTTTCTAGTTTTGATAACTTTTATTTATAAAGTTACCATCAAAATCAAATATTTCCTTTTTGAAATGATTTCATTTCAAACTGTAGATATTTTGCAAGACGAAAAACTAATTTCTTATTAGAGCTGTGGAATATAATTTAGAAAACATAATTCTGACTCTTAATTCTTTTAAGAGGCATTATATTACACCTAGATTGCTTTACTATTTAAATCAACCATTTTTCTCATCTTACAACATTATGCATATAGGAAATAAAATTCATTTTATTGTTTTCGAACATGAAATATATTGAGCTTTTATAGATTCTTAAGAATCAGTAGTATATTTCTGAATCCCTTCGTCTTTAAAAATGTTTCGTTTTAAGGGAAGATTTTTCAACATTTCTTCAAATATTCTTAAAATTGCCCTTGAAAATTCTAAATACAGTTTATACAATGCTGTAATGTTCCCTAGGATTTGCATAATTTAGATATATAATGAAGTTGATTGATATGTTTAGCGCTGAACGCTTAAAAAAAATTGTGGGAAAGATAATTTCTCAATATGTTGCTGCAGCACAGTGATGAAGAGCACTGTATTATGTTAATAATATAATAGCGTGTAACATCTTATACTTTACGCAACTTATACCTTTATTTAAATTTGATTAAATAAGAAGATTTAGATAAATCTAAAACACATCTCTAATATAGGAGTATCTAGCAATCACTTTATAAAATATCATTGCAGGAACGCTAGCAAATGTTCGACATTTTTCCGAACAATTTCAATACCTATTATTATTTCAAGCTATTCAATTGTCAGGAAGTGTAGCAAATACAGTGCAGTGATCTGGCAAAGTATTTCTAAGAATGAAGCCTCTGATATTCAGTGCTATTAGTTACGGCTTCATGTTCCTCATTTTCAAATTTGGTGATTAACGATTGAAAACTGAGTTTTATATTCGGAGCAAACTAAGATACAAATATTTATCTTCTGCTGTAAGCGACTGACGTCTTATGAAATTCTCCCCATTTACAATTTTATCACCATAATGTAAGATTGTCTAATTAATAGAAATTCAGTAGCAGAATATAATATTCTTTAATTAAATATGTCAGAAAATAAAGAAAATCATGCATTGCATTAAATAATTTTTTCTTTCGGTTCTTGTATGTGTGATGTTCCAGAATTTGAAAGTTATTTAAGATTTCGCATCAAAATAAAAAACGATTAAATTATTCTTAAAAACTCCAGTTCTGTTCCTTTACACTCTTCGCAAAATCTCCAGTGAGTTTCAAAATATGATAAAATAAATCAGTTCAAAACGTTACTTTTAGCCCACTCAAAGCTTAACGTAGTATTCAATACATGATCAAAGACAAATAAACTAAGCGCTTGGATTAAACCTTTAGCAACAAATGATGGTAGTAACCACAAACTACCTGGCATCGTTTGTTTAATCTATTAAATAAAATGTCCATGAACTATAATAAAAGTTCTGTAAAGGTGAAAGCTCTAAAGTGAGAATCATTATACGATAACACTGAAATCACTGAGCAAGGTGATGATAATTACAACATGCCTATTTAAGCTTGTCAGAATAGTTAATTAATTATTGGAATTTCCTCGAAATTCACGCATGTTCCTGGAAAGAGGAGACTATTAATGATAAGCGCTTTAAAATTTATGAGAATCTGAAGGTTTAAAATCATTGATAAAATGTAGCCGAGTTTTTAATTAAAAATGCATCAGTTGCCCATCATTTAAAAATTTGTAACGAGGTCTTATGCCAAACTGGGAATTTATCTTGGTAATTAAAAGAAAGTACGATAGTTCTTTTTGTTAAATTTAATAATTCTCTTTTTTATGGTCTTTCCTTAGGAGCAGCAATAAGAATTTTATTTGAAATTTGCATATTAGCTCTTTTATATGCAAGAATGATGAACGTTGCGAAATATTTTTCATAATCGAATGTGAAATATAATAAAAGAAGCAAAAAATACACTATTTACAAAATGTAGAAAGACTATAAAGGTATACTGAAAAATAATAGTTTTATTTTTAAAAATATAAAAAAGTCTCAACAATTTTCTTGATAAAGATAATTTAAACTAACCACATAGATAACAAGTGTAGACAAGAAAAATTGTTTTAGCCGTTTGATACTTCACAAGAGACAAATTTGACGCTAAACACATTATATTCAGAGAAGATAGGTCTGATTATTCTGAACCATGGTCAAACAATGTAATGACATGGGATCCAACACCCTTATCTCCTGCCTTCAGGCGCCACAAGTGTTTGATCGTCGACAAGATTTAACGTGCACAAGGCCAGCATGATATCTTCCAGGTCTATGACCATAGTCTTCCGACCTCCATTCCAATACTCTGTCACTCCTCCCTATCCTTTGGTATCATGGTGCGGTATAAAAGCATTTATTTGGATTTTTGGATTAAGAGAGAATGATGTATACCTTTAATTAGGAAATAAGTCTCTGCATGTGGCTTGCTATCATCGTTTGAAATTTAACTGTAAAGTAATAGACATTTTCAGATTTTCTTTATTATATTAACCCAATAATTAATTGTTCTTATTTCTAGTAACTAATCATTTAAATACTACAAAATAATTTCAAAGTAACTAATTATGTTCAGTTTATGTATAGCAAACAAATTTTATGTATAGTAAATCTTATGTATTAAAATCTTATGTATAGCAAACACTATTATGCTTTGCTATACATAAGATTTTAAGTACTCTAACATCTTATGTATAGCAAAATATTATAGTCTACTTAAGTATTGCAAAACAGATCTTCTAGACAGGCATTAATCGAGATTTTACTTTCTACCGAGTTTCTATAAAAAAATTCTGTATGGAAATGCTCAATGAAAATTTACTACTAAATATGTCTGTTACATTTACGCTTCATGGTCAAGTGTTCTGTGATAATATCGCAACTGGATAGTATGAGCACACATGATACCAAATACTATTACTATCATTTCAAAAAATCTGTAGATCTGTTCTTTTCCGGAGATACCAAATGGTGTTTACACAAAATCCATTGAGTTATTCGAAATCAATTTAGATCAGAATTTTAATTGATTAACTCCATTTAATGCAGGTACTCATCGCGTCCTCCCCACAGAAACCACTTTTTAGAAGTAAATTAACTGACACCATCAGGTATAGTCTGCTACGGAGGCGATTTTGTCTGTCGGGAATGTAAAGCATTCATTAAGATTGTCAGCCTCTTAATTTTTTTTTTGAATCTCTGTAAATAACAATGGCTAAGATCTTTTTATTCTCAATATACATCCTGAATATATTTAAACGATATTTTTCTTTCACACAGGCATAAGTGACGAAAGAAATTTTATTTGATACCCCCTTAAAGTTTTAATCGCATTGGACTGGTGGTAGAGCTGTGAATTTGAAACAAGGTTCCATTAATGATCCACTTTGAACACGATCCTGAATCACAATAAATCGTCGGAAATCAAATATGCTCCCGTTGTAAATGTCTAAAGAGGATGTTGCAGACTCATTTGTCCTAGTGATATCAATTGGCTTCACAATTTTGAGATCCATTTCAAGATACCCTCAGGAAATAAATCTAACGAAAGTAAGCTTATCAAACTCCCATTAAGTTTTTGTCATGTTTTCGAAACATTCTGTAAATATCTGAAACATAAATAATAGAGTTTTATAATTAATTCGGAGATTCTCAACGAAACAAAATTGTTTGTCGTTAAAGCTACTTTAACATTATAATAAATATAAATGTTTCTCTATTACATTAATTCCAAATATATTCCTCAAAACAATTTCAAACTTTAAACGGAATACACGTTGCACACCATAAATCGATTGTAACGCATTGCATAGACTGTTATACTTGTCAATCTCATTAAAACGCTTAAAATGTAAGAATTTTAAAATAGCCGTCTAAATCGATCGGAATATTTGGTACAATAAATAAAATGACCATAAACGATAAATTTTAATTTGAGATTTATTCAAAACTTAACACTCTAAAAAGGATCAATTTGCATTTTTAGAGTTTCTATGCAACAATGTTAAGGTTTATAACAACAGTCCTTTACAATAAAATCAGTTGAAACAAATGTAAACATAAAATATACTTCAAATTAAATATTATCAACTCATTTCCCTGAATATTTCCAAATGAATATTCTATGTTTTAAGATAGGCACAAAAATTAATCCAAACAACTTACCAACACAACCTAGGTTATAATTACGGTATCTAACAGACTTTCAATTCATAATTGGAGTAAGTGTTCATCTGAATACTATGTTATACAGTTACATATAACTTTTCAGGTTGGTTGGTTGGTTGAGGTTTAATGGCGCAAGAGCCATTTTTGGCTAAACTCCGCCAAACATATGGTAGATAAACAGGATCACGGTGATAAAATATATGGTGTTATATTAAAAGAGGTAGATAAAATTCTAAAATAAATTTGAAATTCATAGTTGCATATGAAAAGATAAAATCATGTTGCCAAAAATGGATAGATGAACGATGAAAAGAGATGGAAAAAAAATGGAAGTTTTAAAATATCACATGGTGGATATAACTTTTCAGAATCGCCTACATTTCTCTTAGAATTGACACTTGGATTCCCATTCAGTTTTACTGAGAAACATGATTGATTCAAGTTATCAAGATAAATCAAATCACTGGTTTTGATTAGGTTATTAGTTATTGCAGAATTTTCCATAATAAAAGCCATTCGATGCATATGAGATGCTGATGATGCGTTAACTTTAGGCTAACTATTACTCACAAACGGTACAAAACTTTTATTATTAAGACCAGTTTAGACTAGTACCTTCCAGCCTTTATTTTATAAAAATTATTTTATATAATTTTGATGTAATTAAAAAAATTTCGCTACAAATTAATTAATTTTTTTTAATTTCTAGTGTTGATTTTTTCTCTTTCCGAAGATGAAGACCTCGCCGTCATTCAAGTACATCAAAACTAACTTTTGAAACTTTTATGCTTCAAATTTTAACATTTACTTTAGGTTTCGAAGATTATTATACCTTTCAGTCAGTTAAATTTCTAGAGGGCAAGTAGCTAACAGCGAAACAAAAGTGTCCATTTTTTAATTATGTCTGATTTCAATGCCATTTTTTCAATTATTGAGAAAATTTTAATATTTTATTTAAATAAAACACTGATTATGAGGGGCAGAGCTCGCTCCATGTTGGGACACTATTAATTTTGAAAGAATGCATGCAGAGAAACTGAAAGGCGAAATTTGTCTGATTGTAACGAAATGACATTTCTTTATTCGCACATTTTTTGGATTGTTGTGAAGGTACTGTACATATAAAATGTCTTTGCACCAATTTGTAATTTAACAAACTTTGAAACCAGGGGAGGCTCGTGCATAGAGACTGCGGTACTGCCGCACCCCCAACTTTTTCCTTAATCCAACTATTTCTTTAACCAATTTATTCTATTGCACATTTAAATACTTAAATCTATCAACAAACTAACGAAATTTTACATTAAACGACTTCGAACGTCAAATGAAAAGCTAGGAAATCCTGAGGCAGAAAAAAAGTTCCCTACTTTTTCATTACCCGAAGATTATGCACAAAGGAAAAAGTAACTTCCCAAACGAGAAGGAAGATGCAGCTCCAAATACCGACTGTGCAGTGACACTACTCGACACGGCAAGGAGTGGTGAACCTTGGTTGCTGTCGAGGGCTGACTGATGCGGAATATACTCAGGGAAGGAAGATAGGACCTTCGGGAATTCTTACAGAGGTGCGACCAGAGTTTCGGGACGGAACTCTGGTGCGGCTTGCCACATCTCAGATTAGCCTCTCGCCAGTCCACGAGATTTCCAGCCTTCACGTGGCGTAGATGTTACGAAGTGGACTGCTCCCCTTTGCAGACGGCATAGGGTAGAAGGGGTCCCGTGGTGGAAGTCCTTGGATTAGGAATGGGTCCTCGGACTTTCTGTGGCCACAGCTTCCAACTAATGTGAAATCTCAAAAAACAGAGGATGATGACTACGGCCTTTATTGGTTATAGAGTCTTAAGAGTTCATGAAGGGTTTCTGTCCCTGTTGATTTTGTAAACCCCTACTGGCTAGTTCGGTGGACGGGCCCGGGAGATCTCCGTCTTTCTCTCTCTGTTCAGTGACACTGGGCAGGCTTCCCCTACGATGTTTTTATCCGAAAGGGCACTGTCGAAGTCGACAGTTCCCGTGACATTAGAAATGAAGCTTTCAACGTTTCTTCGCCGAGAAAAATTTTTTCGCAAGCCTGAACTTTGAAAATAAATAAGGAAATGAAGGATAATTAACGATAAATAAAAATTTATTTGAAAAGGATTTTAATAGTAATAATTTCTTGCAATCCAAAGGATTTTTCGATAATTTTCAGTTATAAGACATAAGACATTTAATACATACAAGATGTTTTAAAAATTTTCGTGACCCCCAATATTCTGTACCATCATATTTGGGATCATGATTCATAGTTTAAGAACCCTCAATTTTGAATAAAATACGGTTCGCTTCAAGGTACAGAATTCTTAATGAATATTGATAAGTTAATTAAATTTTAAATTGTCTATTACATTTATCCTATAGATTAATTTATTCTATTACATCTATCTAAAATATATGTAATAGAATAATCTTTTTTTTCATCTTGCGAATTTCTGTCACTGCATCAGAACTTTAACTTTGCCTTTCAACATTAAAAAAAGAATAAATTTTTTTCTGACACGCGCACAATATTAATCGGGATAGGCAAGCGTTTTTTTATATTTTCGCTAGAAACAAAAAAGAAAAACAGATTTTATTTTTAAGAGTAATTTTTAATGATACAAATAAATAGTATTTGCTTACGGTTATTTTTATATTAGTTATGCCATAAAATTTTTTATTGTTAATTAATAAGAAAATTATTTTATTTCTGAACTTTACTATCATTTCAATGTTCAACGCAGCTGTGTTAATTTTTAGAAATGTAATAAGCAATACAGGAAACGGAATTGAAAACAAATTTCGAATTTAATTTTTTTTAATAAAAATTAATTTCTTAATATACTTGCGTATTTTTAAGTTATGAAGAACAAATGTTTAAAACTACTAAAAGTTAATGAGAAAATACAAAAAATATAAGTGGTACAAATATGCATTACTGCGCAATGAAGTATTTCAAGTTACAGCACCCGCAAGATTACATAACACGAGCCGCTATTGTTTGTAACCAAAATAGTCACTCTTAGACTCTAAGATAAAATGTATCCTTTTCTCATATTTCTTCCATTATTCTCATATTTCTTCCATTATTATTTCTTATATTATCAAATTCGAGAATTTTGGGCATAAAAAATAAATTCATAATAAATATTTTCCCTTAATGTTAATGCTAATTTTTGGATGATGTTGTGGTCAACTAACCATTATTTACTCCTTTCAAGCAATAATTGACCCAAGCTACTCCATTAATTGTTGCAATTTTTACATAAATTTTAGTTTAAAAAGACAGAAAATGAAAATGCGTGAAATTTCAATTGCTTACAGATGAGGTGAATTAGCTTTCTAATAAAATATTAAACTTTGACAAAATTGAAAACTTACATCATACAATAGTTATGTATTTTGTTTTCCAAAACATTTTTTGCAATTTCGTTGCAGAGCTTTAAGCGGGACGTTCGGTATTTGTTTCCATAGAAATATACTGGTAAAAATACATATAAAAATTTCAAAAGCACGAATAATTAGATTATTCATTTACTTATTTATTTTTAAGTTCATTCCTTTATTTTCTTTTCTTCAAATTGGGCTTTTATTTTTATATATGTCTTCGTTATATATTTTATATAATTAATGTCGTATGTATTTTAAAGTCGCTTGTAAATCTCTGTTTCACACATAATTGATTCAATCAAAACTAATCAGGATGAACTAGTTTTCTCTTAATCTAAATTTTTTTTTCTTCAAATAGATGTTATGATTTCAGGCAAAACAAGTGAGGTTTAACTGAATTATTTTTGTTTTAAGCCATTCTTAAATACTGCGACAAAAGTAATCTTATTACTTATATTTCTTAAACAAAACTGATTCAGTTAAATTGAACAGTTTGGTTAATATTGCACTAAAAAATCTCTAACCTGTAGTTTGAAGTATAATTGAGATAATTTTTTATACCAGTAAAACAGACAAAAGAAAAGGAAAAAATATAAATTATTACTTATGAAATATATACACTATCCATATTCTTTTTTACACAAATCTGTTCTATTTAACTGACTTTGGTAAAAGGTACAGATTAGACTAAGGCAGTTTTCCCTGAAAACTTGTATTTGATCAAAACAATCCTGATACATTATATTTTACTGAAAAAACAAATTAAGATTGTCAACGGCATACATGAATGCACGTTTGCAAATAAATTTTGCATCCCATGTGTTAGACAATATTTGCTCTGAGTTTATTAGTGTTTATTATCAAATGTTTGCCGTTCTAAATTAGGAATTACTGGATTTTTCTCACCAATTTCTCCACATGATTCGTTTAGAAGCATCCGTAAAAATATTTTCGTGTATTACATTCTAATATATGCAATATTTACATAATTTTACGCATATGGGAATCGACATCTATAATAAAAATGAAACATTTCATATTAAACTGAGAAAAACAATTGAAGAAACAAAGTATACTACTTTTTGTACAATTTTTCCATGATGAAATTAAGACAGAAGAAAAATATTAGTTTTCAAAATGATTAAGAAATTATATGCACATGTTTAAGAAATATTAACATAAGAATTATTAATATTTTTAGGTAATAAATAATTATTAGGTATTTATTCTACCCTTAACCTATTTCTTTTCTGAAAAGGAGAGGGAAATCAACTTTTTTTCGAAGTAAAGCTTACATGTTTTAAGAATTAAATTCAATGACGTAATCAAAGTAATGTCACTTTTTATAAAGTAGATAAGCATTTTTGTATGTAAATTAAATAATGTTTCATTTTAGTAAAATCATGCAGTACTAAACTCTGCAAACATTTAACTGTGATATTGTTGTAAAAGGTTCCATGTGTGCTGCCTCTCCTTTTTATTTTCATTCCGAAATAATCTAACTTTTAAAACAACTTTAAACAAAGTCAGAAATAAATTAGAATATTGTGATGAGCATACATTTTCTTGAAATATAACTAAATGATATACATTTTGAAGCCTTCATTTGCATTTAATAAGTTAGGTTTTGTCTTCATTTACATTTATAAATCTCGTCTTTCCATTTTATTATTCAGAAAAGAAATATTTCATAATCAGGAATGTTTTTCAAAATACAGACGATAAAACTGTTTTGCGATTTGTATAGAGTAACTGCCTGTTTTGTTGCCTTTAAAAATGTATTTTGATGTGATAATAAAACTAATATATTCTGGAAACATCAATCTGTTTTAATAAAAATATTTCTAAATTTTTTTCTGTGCCTTTCTTAAACTCGCATTACCATAAAAGTTTCTCCATTCTCTTCTATGTTTGATTTCTCTATGTAAGAAATTCAGCATTTCTTTCGCTATCGAACAGCTGTTACTCTCCGAAATGGTATTTAATGAATTTCCAAAAGGAACTTCTTGCGAACAAAATGCGATCATCTTTCCATTCTTTTCCAAATTTGTTATATTTCATTAAATTTTGTGCAATAACTATGAAATTCGTTTTGACTATTATTTGCATTCTGTACAGTCTTTATTTCTATGCTTTTCATTATAACTTTACATAGATAAGAACAAAAAAATATTATATTTCTTAATAATAATTTAAAGTGATGGTTTCCTTGCACAACTAAGTTCTTAGCCCTCGAAATTAAGCTCCAAAGAACATTCTTGAAATAGTTAAAAGGCAGGCCTAGAAAAGACGAAGTCCAAATAGCTTTCAAAAAATGCTCAAGAGTAAAAGATGAATAGTTACAATGGAGAAAGCAAAACTGACACATCATGCGGGGTTATTTCTTTAAAATGCTTTATTTCGATTAACATCTAGTTTTGAATCTATGTGAGGAAGGAATGTGAATTTGAAACTTATCTATGCTACCAACATAATGCTTAAGGCGCTATTAACTCTACAAACTTCCAAACTCCCCTTGGAAGGATATTAGACCTACTACAAATTTAATGCAAATATGGGCGCCATACGTGAAGAATGTCTGATGCAGCTGGAAATGTTCACCTCTGATTATGAATTTGTGACTCTTGCTCAGGTTCACCGATAACAACTGTATTAAACAGAAAAATGTATAATTTGCCTTATCTTTGTCATGCAGTATGATGTGTATGACTTGAAACTGCACACTGCTCAAGCCGTCTCGATTCTGGAAAGGAGAATCGTTTTTTGAAATCAGATTTCAAACTGCAATTATTTCATCCGAAAAGGAGACGGCTCAGTTTCATGGCAAAGTCTCAGGTCCGTGACTGGAAGGCTACGGGTTCGAGTATCTATTCCATAGAAAAAAACGCTATGTGTAAAAGTCTAGCGCACGTTAAAACCATGGAAGGGCGAGCGCCCTCCCGCTGGTGTAGTTTATAAGTTCTGAGAAGGGGTGAGAGCACAGGAATCGTCCTCGTCATTTGACCATGGTTCAAAATTACGAGGCTCGTCCCGACATAGCCATCTTGTAGCTCCGAAAAGGTCCGTTAAACTAAACTAGGCCTTAGTAGGTCAACAGGGATCTTCACGTTGGAAAGTCTTGGAGTTTTGATGCGTGGTGTGGAGATACAGGTGTCTTTTCGTTATTGGACTACAATTAAATATTATGAGATTCTGCGAATTAGCCATCCGTGTCTAGTAGTTTCAAAACTGGGAGTTAATTTAGAAAATCACATGAAATGTATTTATATCGATACAGAGAAATGAACACAAAGCAATACATTTAGTGTTCTTGAAAGTGAACACTAAATGATAGATAAATTTCTCTAGCGTCTTTATCTTAGTTTTTTCGTCTTCCGATAGAGCCAAAATCTTTTAAAGCTAGACATTTCTTGTATTTCATCCAAAAGGGATTCATGTATGTTTACTTTGCTACGTGACATTACGATGCGCCACATTTCATTGAAAACATAACTGCACGTTTTCGTTTCAAAGTCTAATATGGACATGGAATTTTCCACAGTAAGCATGGGAACTTGATTACTCCATACTTGATCATAATTTTTCCATAATCTTATAGTTTCCACAATGAATAATCTGAATATAAAAAATTTAAGCCTTCTTCGTGATTTAGGAAGATGTGAAAAAATATTATGAATTTTGCGGGACAGCTTTAAATTTTCATTCTTAACACAACAGTAAATTTTGTGAAGGTCATTTTCCATTTTCAAAGTGTCTAGAATCATGAAAGTGATATTCTATTTAACTGGAACAATTTTCGTCTATTCCCATGTTTGAACAGTATTTCTAATCATCATTCAATGATAAGAGGGGTTAGGTATTATTTTTAAAATCGATTCTGTGTGTGTAGTTTTATTAGATTCATCAGAACATCGTTTACAAAAGTTTTCTTCTATTTTAGTCAATTTAGTAGACGTAGCGCATCTTTTCTTGTTAAATTAAAGCCAAATACAGAAATCTAAAGCTTTTCCTAAATTTCGAAGGATAGATATGGTCTATAGCACTTTATTTTTTGCTTTCCTTATTTGTGAAAAAGAAACACCAGTGTCGCTTCAAGAGAGGGGTTGAAATTTTTCAAATCTACGTACTTATCTATAAATATATTCAGTTATTCAAGAAAGTTTCTTCGGATATTTGGAAAAAAAGTTACAGAATCGATTTCACTATACCCAGGGGCTTTGCCTTTGAATAGTTGTTTCAAAGTGTTGTCAATTTCTGTTTTGAATTTTTTTCTGAATTGTTGCAACTTTTTGTCTACCTCTGAATATTTCAGCTTGTTTTGGCATAAAAGTTCTGACATAGAAATGTAAAAAAAAATTGTGTGCAGATGCAAAAGGAGAGAATTCTGAAGATAAGAGAAAATTAAATCTAGTACCAGGGTTACTGAAATTGTACAATTTACAAAAAATATATTTTAATGAGTGAACTGCAACACAATTTCAAGCATAAAGAAACTGGTAAACGGAGAAGGTTATTTTAAAAAAGGGTTATTTATTTCAGTTTTTACTATCTTTTGGACTATTATTATCATTTATCATAATACCCCATCCTTGTTGAAAACGTCTCAGATTCTGGATAAAGCAAATTACAAACAAACTTGATAATTTCATTGTAGCATTTTAACTTTATCCTGGAGTTAAGATTCTAACTCTTCTGACCTTTAGAAATTATCTTTTGAAATCTATGCGTAATAGAATTTCCTGTTAATTTCATAAAGCAAACTAACACTTCAGAGAAATTCTCTGAGTTATTCTTCGATGCAGTGAATTTTATATACATGCAATAGTATCTATGAAGAGAAGTTACAATGCTGTCATAAAAAACATTACAGCATTGGCGTAAAGCGAAGAAATAATGTCATTAAAATTGCAAGTACATATTAACCCTTAGAAAATACTTATTTAGTTAATGCTGAAATTTCGTCCTGATTTATAAAAATGCCTGTAATGCGATGAAATGTTATTTTCACTAAATTATTTGAACAATAATGTTGCCACTTAATATTAAGCACTATTAATTATACATTAGTTTCGTTATAGTCCTTTTCATATCACCTGATATCAGTTGATGCGTTTTCAAAATGCAACGGAAAAATCACGCTGCAAAATTTAGCATGATCTTTATAAGGCGTATATCAGAAGACCAAAAAATAATAAAAAATAAATGCATTATTAGAAAAATATGCATCTGTGTTTTTCAAAGGTAGAGAGCTGCTGCAGGCTTTTGACCAGTGATGAGCCAGAACTCATTCTTCCAAATTTCAGAATATCAAAACATTCATACTACAAATTTTTTTGAATATAACTAAGCTTAAATTATATTTTAAATTGTGATTTCATCCACATTATCTTTTCTTTAGCTGACATTTATTAACGTAATCTAGCTTCTTCAGGTCTGTGAATCTCCGCAACCATATTTATTTGTATAAATCATATTATGCTAAATAAGAAAACTTGTTCATTACCAATAATGAACGTTTCTTCTCATATTATGTTATCAAAGCCAGTCTCTATTTTATCCATTCAATGAGAACATTAATGCATCCTTTCATAGAGCTGGTGCACTAAAATTTATCTTAATTTTGTGGAGAGTTTTAAGTGCTCTGTTGTTTTATTGTACTTGGCTTTCAGCAAAATCTTTTTACTATTTCGTATAAAATATCGATATAATAAGCATTTATTCCAAGTTAAATTTTCGCCTAATGCATATGTTTGAAGAAGAAACATGAACAGCAAAATATATTCAAGAATTTTCAATGCGTAAATAAAAAGTTTAAAAAATGTAGCTGCAGATTCCCTCAACAATAATTTGTATTCGTGCTATGTATGGGTCGTGAAAACTTCCATAATCTTTCAAATATAAATAAAACAAAAATAATTTTTGGTAATGTGACCTTTCAAGTGCACTTTGAAGAAATATAAATTTTGACTTGACAACTTTATATATATACCAAAACAAACAAGAAACAAAAGACAAAAATTTTAATAAATTGAAAAATATCATGGCGAGCCGCTCGTCAGGGAGGGAAGCTTGCCCATGATATTAATAAGTGCTTTTTTCTACTAACGACATACGAAAACCGAAAAATTTGTCGCTGTCCCCTCAAAAAGCACAAGCCAATTAAAAATGGAAAAATTTTGGAATAAAAGACAAATACAATGAAGATTATTTAAAAACTCGAAAGCAAAATATCCGAATACAAAAGACCTAGAATAAAAATAATACAGTAGTATTCACAAAACAATAAAAGAGAAAAAGGCTTACCACCACCAGGAACAAGCAAACAGGACTGTGAGAAGCACGAGGAAATGCCGCCTAACTAGTTATTTCCGTTGCCAAACACAAGAAGAAAAGGAGAAACAGGCCTTGCAGATAGCCCCTAATTCACTGCTTGAGATATCGTCGCGCAAAGTTTTCGGGAATACCATTTTTTAAAAGTTGATCAAACAAAAGCTTTGATTATCTCGATTTTGAATTTTCATTTGAACACATAGATTTAATGCGAGAAAATTGAGTGAGAATTGTGTTTCTATAAATCTTAATAGAAATATTAGAAGACCAATAGGAAAGTCGATCGACACTAAAATTAAAATCCTTTCTTTTGCCACATATATCGATACAAAAGTTATAAACAACATGTTTAATATCCAGATCTAAAAAATCCGCTTCAAACTGTTTACTGTTTGTTTAAGAAGCAAGGCTGAAGGATAAATATTTTGCCACGTATTATTAAATGTTCCGTGAATAAAAACAATAAGATCATCTACATATCTGAAAGCCTGAGGATGAGGAAGTAAATAATTCTTTTCAAAATAATGAAGGAAAAGGATAGCTGTAATAGAAGAAAAAGAAGATCCTTGAGGAATGCCATGAGATTGGAGAAAAATATTTTCCCGTTGTAAATAAAATTATTAAATATGCAAAAATTACATAATTTATCCTAATGCTCAAAAGAAATATTGAGAATATTTTTGTAATAAAAAAGTAAGAGTTAAGCATCTCTCGAAGAGTGGCTAAAGGAATGCTTGTAAAAAGACCTTTGAAGTCAAAAGTCTCAATAGAAGAAATACTGTCTTTATTATTGTGAATGAAATCAATGACCGGTTTATTATTGATAATAATCCAAGTGAAACCTTCTGAACAGATGGTATTCAGTAATTTTTTTAACAGATTAAAGAAAATGTATCCAGGTTGCTTCATGTATGAAAAAGTTCCACAAGTGATAAATCGATAAGAAATACGATTTTTATGGAGTTTTGGATTAATAGTAATGTAAGGAAAGCATAAATTATATTTCTTAATTTTGAAGAATTTATAAAAAGCAAGAATTATTTTGGTTATTGTACTCATATATATATAAGATATATAACAAAAAAAGCACTTTTTTTGGAAAATACAAAAAAAATAATTAAAAAGAGAAAATTATTTCTGGATTCGCATAAAAACTGCATCAACAAAAAAAGCAATATATCAAAACATACAAGAAACAAAAGATAATATATCAAAAATAAAAGGAGAAAAAAAGAAGACAAAAACTTAATAAATTGAAAAATATCATGGCAAGCCGCTCATCAGGAGTGGAAACCAGCCTATGATATTAATTAGTGTTTTTTTCTGCTAATCGACATACGATAAAACGTTAAAAATGATTTTATCCCTCCAAAAAGCATCAACCGTGAAAAAGGAAATATTCTGGTTTAAAAAAAAACAAAGAAGTCGATTTCAAAGAATCGAAAGCCAAAAATCCGAATACACAAAATCTAGATTAAAAAACAAAAAGAAACACAAAAATATTCACAAAAAATTTTAAAAAAAAGCTTACCACCGCCAGAATCCGCAAAAGAGCTACTGAAGAATAAAGCAATAACAGAGAAAAGGGAACGGTTGGTATTTTTTCTCTGATACAGATTTGAGCCATTGTTTGAATTTCGCTTTGCACACCTTTTAGCAATAGCACAAGCAAACAAAACACCATCGAAAGTCCTACAATGTTGGCGGAAAGGACTCATACACCTGCTGTTTGAGTTATTTCCACAGAAAAAAGTACAATGAGGTTATTTTTTGTCCTAAAAATAATATTTGTTTCCTTTTGTAAGCGTTCTGTTCTTCCTATTAATGTGCACAAGATGTCTTTTTGTACTAAATCGATAACGCCCTACAACTTTGTAGTTGACATTTTGACCCTATTTTGCACCGTTGGCGAAATATGAATGCTAACTCTGGAGTTTGCAACCAGGTGGCACTGTAAGTGGACTCTTCGCATAGCGCATAGACGTTTTACTATACCTAGACACTACTTTCATGACTAAAGCGGCCGTCGTTCAGGAGTTAAATTGCGGTGGCCCTTATTTAAGTGGGCACCCTGTATGTGCTGGTTAATAGAAGTTTTGGTTTTCCTGGTTTTCTTCAAGGCGAAACACAAATGTGGGCAATTTTACCCTGAGCGCTCCCTAGGAAGGTAACCCACTCCCATATACAGGAGCTAAGTCAGACCAAAGATACTACCTAGGTTACTCCGAACAATTGATCAGCAGAAGCTTTCACACTTTGTCATGCGTCCTGGGGTAGTAACTCTTAACCAAGTGGAATTAGTCAACAAGAACAAATTGCTTTAGTGAAATTAATATAATATAATATATATATATATATATATATGTATGTGTGAAAAGGTTTATACAACAAACACTTTCTTTCTACATTTACAACAAGAGGGAATCTGGAGTCTCTGTAAGTTATGATTTATTTTTTATTTTTTTACTTTCTTTAGAATTATTATTAGAATAGCACACTTGCGGTTTTATTTAATAATATACAGTTATAGTTGCTTTTGTACGTTTTATTTTTAATATTAATCTGATTTCAACTGCTATTATTTGGATGCAGTTATACTGTCAGCAATCAACTACCACTTTCTGCATCTCGCGTTCTATACAATAAACTGTGCCTGAGTGTGACCTCTGTTATGCAAACTTGAAACAATTTCAAAAATCGATCAACAGACTACATAAATACAATAATTAATGTTGGGACATTAAGCAATTATTTGTGCGATATTTTAAGGAAATAGCTGTATCTCAAAATTTCTGCATTGGGGCAGATTCCTGATTGTATAATCCTATCCTTTATATAGTCTTTTTGTTAAATTCTACAATTGCACATAAAATTGTTCAGCGAGTTCCAAAATCCCGTTTTAGTTTTTTGTGGAAACTTCTTTTCTTTTATTTAAAGGATTTTCACTAGCAAATAAAATATGTCCAAAAATTTAACTATTCTATAAAAATGCAAAAATCGGAAATCATTTTGCTTGAATCACACCTATGTCTATAGATCTTCAGTCTTCACAGATGAATAATTTTCTGAACAAAAGCTTCTCTTAAAATAGTTGTTCGATTCTGAATACAACTGTTCTTACGCATCATTCCATTGTTACTTATAAGTAAGGACGAAAACTAAAGGCTTTTCTTCTTTTTACACAGAAACGCAGACTACGTCGATATTTTCAGACAACCTCGCAGAAACTCGAATAAAACTCATGACAATAATGCGATATAATCAATATTGCTCCCAGTGTCTATATACTATTCAAAGCACTTTAAAACCAGACATTGTTTTCAGTAGTTCATTGTCGGATAGTTAAATCTTGAAAAAAAATGTATTTCTACACAACAGCGTTAAAATGCAGACTGATAAAGACTTTTAGGGTAAAAGCACTAGATAAACATTAGGTTTTGGTTTGTGCATGTTTATTTTAATAAAACACAAAGCTTGAACATCAATTCCTTTCAAACACTTTCATTTAACTTGCTTGTTTCATGTTTGTAAATAGAAAATTTCATAATCGTTTTTTCACTCGCCTCCTCATGCGCTCGAGGTTTGAAATTTTGAACACTTGTGAATTCACGATGACAATACAATATTTTAATATTTTAAGAACATTATTATCATTTAATCACTTATTAAATTAAATTTTGTTTCCGCTACTGTGACGCCACCTGTTAGTGATTTTGAGAAACAATAGATTTAAAGATTAAAAAGTTTAGTACACTAAAAAATGTGTTCCTAGAAACTGTTTTTAATTAATTTTTATTGTTTAATATACATTTAGGGAAACATAGCGTATAGAGCCAAGGGCGGTTAGTGCATAGGGACTGCGATACTAACATTTTCCCAGTGAGTTAATTTAATCAATTTATATTATTTCTTATTTAATGCTTAAATATGTCAACAATCTAACAAAATTTTACATTAAACGATTTCGATCTTCGAATAAATCACGAGAAAAATTGAAGCGGGAAACTAAGTTTCCTAGCTTATTTTTTCACTACCCAAAGAATATGCTCAGAGGCAAAAGTAACTACTAGTAACTAGAACTGTCTAGGGTTGCAGCTCCGAATTCCGCCGGCGAGCATGCGTAATTAGAGAGCACAAGCTTTCCCATTCCTTCTCCTACCCCGTTTTTAAGCTGAAGGAGAACTGTGCGATCCACAGCACCAGATAAGCTGGAAACGGAACATTTTTCCACAGCGGAAATTTTTTTTCGCGCGCCAAAACTTTAAAAATAAGTTAAGGAAATGAAGAATAACTAATTATAAATAGAAATTTAATTAAAAAAATGTTTTTTATAATAATTAAATTTGAATGAAATTTCTTGCGATCCAAAGGATTTTTTCGATTATTTTTAGTTATGAATGCTGATGAGAATTTTTCCGTGGTACAACTATTTTCAAAATTTTCGCGACCTCCAATATTTTGTGCCATCTAAATGAGGATCATGATTCATAATTTAAGAAGCATCAATTTCAAATAAAACACTGTTTGCTACAAAGAACAGAATTTTGAAATAATATTGATTAGTGTATCTCCATTTTAAAATATCACAGTGCACCTTTAGATCGATGTAATAGAATAAATTACTTTTTTTTTCCATTTCCGTAATTGCGTACTACATCAGAACTTGAGGTTTACTTTTTAACATTAAGAAATATGTATATTCTGACTCACACAATATGAATCAGGATAGGTTATATGTAGCTGTTTTTAATCTTTTTGCTGGAAAGAAGACAAGAAGAATGGGTTTTAATTTTAAGTAATTTTTAATGATAATAATAAATAGTATTCGCTTGTTCTTATTTTTATATTAAGTTATACTATAACATTTTTTCTTGTTTATTTATAAGAAAATTAGTTTATATTGTCATTTTATTTTTCAAACGCAGCTGTGTGAATCTTTATAAATGTAGTAAGGAATACAAGAAAAGGAAATGGAAAACAAATTCTGAGTTTTAATTTTTTGATAAAATAAATTTATTAAAATTCTTACCTATTAGAAGATAAAAAATGTATTAAATTTATTGATTGAAAATAAAATTACTCAAAGTTAATGGAAAAATACAAAAAAACCCTAATTGGTGCAAATATGCATCACTGCACAGTGAAGGATACTTTAAAAGTTACAGCGCCCCCAATATTACATAACACGAGCCGCCACTGCGTATAGCTTTCAAACATATTTAAGCAGTTGTGGAAAGAACTGATTTTTTAAAAGATTATCATACAGAATTAAAACTGAAACTTAACAATGCTTTCTGCTGTCTTAATTAAGAAGCACTTGAGATCGTAGTTGCATATATTCTCGTTGTTTTTCCCCCTCAAAATGATCTACTTCTGCTAATACATCACCCCACCTCTCCCCATTCTTAGAGCGTAGTTCCGCTATCAGTTTCAGATGCATATGAGTGGGAAAGGTTAGGAGCGATTCACGTTGGAAGAGGAGCAATTCATTGCTTAAACAAACTAACAGTAGTGAATAGGAAGCAATTTTTTTCAAAATAATTTGGAAAATTTAAAATGGTGGCTAAATACTTTTAGAAAGATAAAAGAGAAGACCCGAATCTAAATATACAATCATCAAAACGAGATTAGATGTCACAAATTATGGACGTAAGATGACATGCGCAGAAACGTTTCTCATACAGTTGTAATGTCGCATGCATTTACCTCATAAGATAACTGTTCTATATGCGCACAGTGCATCGGATAAACTTCTGAATTAGAAAAGTTTAAATGAACATCAAAATTTTAAGTTTAAAAATGCATTCTTGAGGAAACTACGTAAACCGAACTACCTATAGGATAGTCAAAAGAAATTAAACACAAAAAATATCCCCAGCGGACAAGCTGGTCACCAAAGGCGGTTAGTAATATTATAAATTCATTAATCTTTAAACGGAAGAATCCATAAAAGAAAAGTACAAACTAAATAACAAAGTATCCAAATGTTCAGAATGCAATATTAATAATTACGAAAAAATCTTATGAAGCTGAAACACAGCAATGGTTATCCTTCTGCGTACAGCCACAATCTTCAGTCGTCCTGAGACAGGTCCGATTGCAACAGAATTGTTGGATTAAAAGTAAAACTACTATATTCTTTGGATCAAAATGCTATAAGCTTTAAGCCGCCCATAAACAGTGTCTTTTCATTAACCCATTACATTCCATTAATCTACAGGGCATATTAATGAACTGGGCAAACAATTTCTCCCTGAAATGGCAAATGATTTTTCCATACGAAAAATTGAAGATCCAAAAACATCCGTTATAAATACAGAGATGTTCACAGCTTTCATATTCACCTTCGAATTCTGTATAAATATTGAATTTTATCAAACAATGATGAGTTTAACTCTTTCCTATAATTTTTAACAAATTGATTTCTGATCTTTCATAAAAAATACATATTTTTCATTTATCTCATACATTACTAAATTATCTCAAACATACTTTTCTTAATTCTCATACTTTTACGAGCAACAATTTGATTAGAAAAAGTTACGCTATTTCTATACGAAACTAAATTCATTTTATTTTATTTTTAAAAATTTTAAATGAATTTTTAGAACCAAATTCCCAAAAACTGCGCTGGAATGTAATAAATACTGCATACAAATTCTGTGACGTCAGAATTTGAACTAAGGTAAATGAATAGACTTAAATATGCATTTAAAAATGCACCGTGACAGTAAAACATCTTAATTATAGTTATCTTTTTTTATTTTGTTAAAATTTAGACAAAATAAAGAAAGAAATCATTATTTTTTAACACAGTACTAAATAAGTTGTTTAAAATGAAATATGTTTTATACCATGCAAGTACAAACAGACGGTCAGAAACAACTATATTACGTCAAAAATCATAGCCAAACATAAGCCGAAAGTTTGAGAATTTCAATGGATCCATTTCTTGAAATACAAATAGTCTAGAATATTTCCATATAAACGTATAATATTGCATTGTTTTGTAAAATGCGGCATTGCAGAAAAATTTCAAGCACACCCACATGAAAAATATTTGCGAAAAGGATTATTCGGCTTCTATAGAAACATCTTTTTCATGTGTTAGAATCAAGGAATTTACTGTAGGAAGATTGAAGACGGAAGGGAATGTCAGAAAGGCAATTAAGTTAGTTTGTACAGGCAAGACATTTCGTGAAATGTTTACCATTCTCTTTGAAATATCATAAATGTATCACCACTTCCTTTGAAGAAAGAGATATATTGAGAGCATAGAAGGACCGAATCAGGACAAACTTCAAAATGCAAACTATTTTTATCAGAAAAGTAAACATACAAATCGAATTTAATTGTGTTTTGTTATGTATTAAGTTTAGGGTAAGATAAACTGAAATGCTATAAACATTCAAAACCATTAAAAATAAATCTGAATCGAGATATTTATACGCATAATCAGTGGTAAAAAGTGCAAGAAAGCATCAAGTTTTGTTTTTCTGCAATGATAATATACTTCTTTCCACACATAAAATTTTATTGCCATTATAAAATATCTTAAAACGCACTGCAACCATGGAAAACTCAGAATGCCAGAAAGATGCACATGTTCAATCAAAAAGAACGAAAAAAATTTGAACATAATGTAAACTATTTTAAGAATGTGCTGTCATTTGTGTGTTAAATGTTTTTATCGCAACAAAATGGAGCATTACCTACTACTGAAATTAACTTTGATAATGACATAAGATCTGATTTTAAATTTATCTCAGTTTTGATTTAGACAATAATCCAAATCTATCTTGAAACAGTTATGAATAATATGTATAATATCTCTATATATCCATTCACCTATATATACTGCAGATAATATAAATTATTTTAATCAAAATCTTTATTAGTGTTCGCAAAGGAACCTTTCAGCTGCGTGTCATGTGATTTATGAGAGTGGAAAATTTGTCTATTTTTTTCTGTTTCCAGCGAGGTCATATTATACTATTATTCAGTTGAATTACATTATTTTATTATCTTTGTGCATTTAATTATCAATTATCTTCTTTCAAAGTATTTTCACCTATTCGCAGGCGTTGTATCTAAATAATGGCTTTAAAAATAATTCCCTCGTTGGAAGATTGCTATCTAAAAGACCAAAACAAGATAAGAAAAAAAGACTAAAACAAAAAAAAGATTCCCAGTGCGAAAGTTATTAGTTTACAAAATCGATTTTATCCCAATAAATATTCATGAAATGTTAACTCTATAATCTAGAATAATTTTCTTCTCAAAGCAAGAACTAAAAATATGAATTAGAAAGAGTAATTTAGTCAATATTAACTTAAACACTTATAAAATATTAGTTTTTATACATTTCTTTTTTCTTTTTTTCAATGTAATATTGATGCGTTACCTTTCCAAGAAAAGAAATTGAAAGACTTTTATTGGAAACTAATTCAAAAAATGTGGAACAGTTTAGCAGTTTCATTATTGATGCTCCGTCTCAAAATTATGCATCGCATACTCAACATAAAACTATGCATTTTTCAATTATTTTTTTTATCTCTAAGAATATTTGAATAACGAATAAAGATAAAATCACCGCTATCGAAAAATCTGAAAATTCAAAGAGAATAATCAATCATACCCGTCGCGGTAAGCTCACGAAGTAATCTCTTTATTCAAATGTATTAAGCAGTAATCTCTTGATTACATCATTGGAAAAGAAAGAAAAATACGTTTTTAGGACAAAGGGGAGGAAACAAAAAACTAATTGGAATACATCAACACAGGCTTTTAGATGGAAGCTGTATTTTAATGAAGATAATTTTGTTTTTGTTATTTTTCATTAACGTGTCGGAGGGGAATCTTATCAAATATTCTTATAATTAACCAAGAACAAACTAAAGACTAAATATTTTAAGAGAAATCTATTGGCAAACATTTTATTTAAATTGATATTATTTTTATGGATGTATTTACTAGTTAATGGCATTTAAATTCTTGCAGTATGAATAATTAGTAGCAATTAATACAATTATGTTTCATTATTATACTTTATGATCAAAAACAAATCAAAATTTTACAAAAATTGTAAGATAGCTAGCACATTAATACCTGAGTTTTGATCATGAAGATATTAATAATTATAATCGACCAGATTAATTAATAAATTATCAAAAAATATTGCTAATTATCTTATTATTAAGTAAATTATTTGCATTACTATTCAGAAATAATTAAATTAATTTACTGTAATTAATTATAATTAATTAAATGTAATGAGGAGATTTGCTTTCGAATATTGATGTTTTGCTTCCTGAAAAATTAGCTAAGTTTACTGAAATTATTATAAGGATATATCTTGCAAACTTCATGATAGACAGCAAGAATAATAGCCCCAAATTAAACAACAGATAATTATATACTCTTTGAATAAAAATAACTAATTAAAATGTGTTTAATTTTAAACAAAAGTAAACTGCACAAATTATGAACTTGACTAAGTAGTTCGATTTTATGTGTTCCGTTTTGAAGTAACAACTGCACACAGTGAACATGCCTCTCAATTCAGAACTAGTTTAGATGACGACGAACTAAACTCTTGAACTTCAAACACCAAATGAACTTGAAAACTGTTAATCCACAAAGAATCAATTTGTATCAGTTCATATAAACGATTTATCTTCGTTAGAATTGGACCTCTATCTCTCTACAGATCCATGAGTTCTAGTTTAATTATCAAAGACTTTTCGTTAGAAGTTTTTACAAGCCAGGTTTCCTTCGAAACCTTCTTTGTTTGTGGAAATTATTAGTAATTATAAAGTTAAATCAGCAAATAATTAGTTAATTTATAAAAGAAAATAACGGAACGGAACAATCCAAACCAAAAAGTTACTGAATCAGATTTTATAAAAATAATATTTGGTTAAATCATCATGGGCCTTGATAACATTTTATGTTATCAGGAAAAGTTATCAACTTGTGGCCTGATGACATAAGTCGAGCTAATAATCATCTCTAGACAACAAAATCTTCCGAACGTTCTCGATGACGTTAAGGTCAGGCGAATTTTCTGGCAATATGAGTTGTGATAATTCAAATTCTTGTTCTGTTGACCAGGTAAACATATCTGGTGCGATGAACAGTACAATTGACGCCTCGGTAGACATGTTCGGTGATTAGATCAGTGACACGCAGACAGTCCACAAAAGAGATGACGTTGCCATCTAGGATGGGGGTATAGCTTCCAGACTTTATCCGAGAATTGACTTGCACCAGTGATCCAATAACAGTTGTCGAAATACTTGCCCAAAACTTTCTCAAGTTGCATTCATGTCTGGACACAAATAGGATGATGCGTGTCTCGTTGGCACATTAGTGACGCCAAAACTTGTGTTATTGGAATGTAAGTAGAAGATAATTCACCAGAGCATGAGTAAACCACACTGCACTGTCCATATGCTTTGCCTGACTGAAATCTATTCTGTTTTGGGGCTGCTGTTATCCGAGGACGTCGCCGGCTAGCTAAAATATATAAAAGGCTGGAAAATTCTATTTGATGCAGCTCGTGACACAGGAAATAGACAGATCTAGTCGAAAATCAACCTGTAACTTCAATTGTTTACTGCTTTGGAAAAAATTAGGCCAACGATTCCTCTGGGATTATATCGTTTTTCAGCCATCAATGCGTCAAGCTGCTTGTTTGTCCAAATAAACACCGTTGTATAAGCACTGAACTTCCAGTAAATGCTAGTAAGCCGAAAAACGCCGGAATATCTGGAAGACTGAGACCATATTCCTGACCAAATATTATGTCTCTTTTTGTGAGTCGCTCGTGGCTGATTTCAGGCCCATTTTCAAATTTATAAAGTAGCAATCCACACTAATCTCAAGGTGTCCCTACAGTTCGACTTTCATCTTCTTTTTGTTTGCACACACATTCGTTGCCCATGAATCTCTTATAGTGTCGGTGCTGATATTATAATATATTTTCCGAGATATTTAGGATTTAATACAACTTTATAGTAAACTGTTATGAAATATTTTAAATATAAAATGTTTGCTTTGGTTACTTTTATTTAACATTGTACAAGAACCACTTTTTATCATCATTTTTAACAAAACTCAAAATATAATACGCGGCTCCATCTCGTATCGTCATTTAATATTTCGAGCAGATATTACTTTTGTGTATTTTAAAAATTAAGAAATATATGTATACTTAAAATAGTGCTAATTTCAGGACAAATATTTCTGAAATATTGTAAAATAGTAGAATATATTTGACATCTTCAGTTTACCTTAGATGTGTCTGCAATATAATCAATAATTACTTACACAAGGCTATATATGTGATATTTCTTTTGCTGCAATCTTTTCCAACAAAATTTTTCATCGTCCAAAAGACTAAAATGACTTTAAACAAATAATTGGAGATCTGGAGTTTAGTTATATTAAAGTCCCGTTTTGAAGCAACACAAGGGTTATTTTGAGACCGAGGCCTTAAATTTGAACCGCGGGCACATGACGAGGACGACATCTGAGGTGACAGCCCCCTCTCTTAACTTTCGCACCACGCCAATGGGAGGACGTTTGATCCCTACTCATGATTTAGCGTGCAGCATGCCCAATACACGATGGGTCTTGGGTGGAATCGGGTTTCGAGCCTGGAGCCCTGCGGCTCCAAGGCCGAGACCATACCACTAGGCCACCGCGGCCTCTTAGAGATTTGGAAGCCAATATGAAAAAACCTAGGTTAAAATTACGATTTGATGTTTAAAACAAATTGTTTCATAAATTTAAACGTTTCTATTTAAATTTTTTCGAATTTTTCACAGGAGCGTTTCCTCCTACTAAAGTGTATCTGGGATATTATTCATTAATTTTTATCGAAGCAGACACTCATGTGTAGAATTTGCACTTTAAAGTCAGTACGATTCAAAATTTTGCTCGTTCCTGAAAGTTAAACATAACTTTGCGAAATAACCGAATAAACACAGTAATCCGGGAAAATCTTTCCTGCCTGTTTTATAACTTCAATATGAAGGGATGGAAAAGAAGGCGAAGCAAAGAACAAAAAATTTGAACTTCTTAAGATGTGTATCTTTTGAACTAGACTTTCGGATTAGGATTTCCAGACTCTTTGATTAAAATGGGCGTCTTAGAAGGAAAGGACCAAATTGCTGAAAAGTTTCAATGAAGGTAAGGTTATGAATTTATTAGAGTACTATAAAAATAGACTTTAAATATAAAAACATAGTCAAATAAAACTCGGAATTAGAATAAACTTTTAGCAAATGCTTCTTTCGATATAATTTGAATAACTCAATACTTATCTTAATAATTTTACTTACAACTTAATTGCATTAGTAAAGAACTAGTATAGAAAGGTGTAGGAAATTTAATAGCCTCATATAAATTTTTAAGAAAAAATTAATATTTTACGATGTACTTGAATACCTATATAAATTATACTCTCCTGAATTTTCATATGGTCTAGTTTATGCTTCATCTGAAAATGAGCTTTACATCATGCATCTAGAAGAAAAACACAAGATATTCTTTATATTTATTATGTGAAGTTTATATTGATTTACTATTTAGCTGAGCAAAATTTCGCAAATCAACAACTAACAAGTTAAACTTTACTATTATCAACAACTAAGATATTATGCTGAATGATAGAGCATTGAAGAATTCAGTATTCTGTGATCGAGAAATTGAACCAATAACCTAGAAATTAAATACTACACCACAAAAGTTAAACTATACTTTCATTTGAATGAAACTAAATTTCTTTAGTGAATGAAGTAGATTAATCATGAACTAAAAATATTATGATTAGTTCGTTAAAAATTAACCCCTTCTTGGTCGGCGTTGCATGTTATGGGAAGACGAGAAAAATTGCATCGTTGAAAGTGAATTCGGCGCTACTTACACGTCTCGTTATATTCCGCGATTTTTTTTTGTATTTCTGAATATTGCTAAGAAATGGCGCAGATAGTTCTACTTTCTTCATGTTTCCGCGGTGAGATTTCCCAGCTTGAATGGAAAACATAATCATTTTGTGGAAGATTAAAAAAAAATCCGACCAAGAAGGGTTTAAGCTATGCTTCCGTCTTGTTACGTTTCGTTTATCAGTCGTGGGAATTTATTTTAAAAGAACTTATTACCGAAAGGGTGGAAATTCATCAAACGACACAAAATGCATTATTAATGAAAACACATTCTTCTACGTGTTATTTTGTTGTAAACATGTTATTTTTACTGGGAAAAATGTAAATTTGCCTGTTTCCAAATGTCTTACGTAAAACAACAAAAAAATGCTTTGTTCTGCATAACGGCACAATATTTTAATTGGCAACACTTAAGTTTTCTCCTACACGCTTTGCTTATAACAAATTCGGTCTAGACGGCTGAATTGCATTTTGCTTTTTATCAAATTAGTCAACAAGGAAACTTAGCAAGGAATTAGGAAAAATGAAAATGACAAAGGGGTATCATGAAACTTATTCTTCACAATATTTTTAATCAGAATTTAAGATATTAATCATAATTCATTCGTATATTTCTTTTCTCAGCGTTTGTCTTTTTAAATCACAGTAGATTTGAATTTGTCAATCATTTTAAATATTAGATTCTTTATTCTAGTATGTTTAACTAAGAAACTAAGAACATTCGACTTGGAATACCACACATATTAAGTTTATATACTTAAATATTTAATATAAGCGTAAGCAGCAACACAAAAACATTTTCAAATAAATATCCGGAAAACAGAAAACTATTGAATTAAAAATGAATTAGACTAAACACCATAACATCTAAGACGCCAAGCAAATGATACTAATTTATCTAGAACTTGAAAATCTTAATAAATTAAGGGATTAAAGGATTTTTTTCTGATTTTTCGCCTGTTTTTGATATAGTTATTCTCTCTTGCACAATAATAAAGCAATTAAATTTTTAGTTATTTTTGTTTTCCTATTGAATCAAAAATTCTTAGAAAGGAAAAGAAATAATATCTTACACATTTTCTTTACAATATATATCTTAATTCGTGTATTATCTTTCGGGAGGGTAGTTAATGGAAGTTTTTTTTTATGAATTATTAAATTTTCTGTTTATAATTATAGCTGCATGCTATTAAGGTATATTTACTATTCCTTCGAAAAGCACAAGTATGCTTGAAAAGTAAATAATAAAGAAACAAAAAACAGTTTTCAAGATGAAAAAAAGATTTGCAAAGACTGCCCGAAACACAATATACTATTTTTACCGTTTTCCTCACGTGATTTTCAACGAATCTTTCCTTGCTTTCATGGAACTTCGATTCTGCTCACCTGAAACGAATTTTGATAAGTTTCTGCGTAGCATTATTCAATTTCAGAGAATATTTTCCAATTACTTCAGTTTCCTTTGCTTGACGTTGTATTTCTGCTTTGATAAATGAAAAACAAATCGAAAACCGCCCCCGGAAAAAAGAAATAACTTGTTTCGAAAATTCATCTTTATCTTTCTTTCATGTAAGATTTGTTACAGGTTTCAATAAATGTTTCTTTTTTAAGCACTGAATGGAGTTATATATGAGTTTTATATTTTTTCATAAAAGAAGTATTAATTTCTTTGTGAATTACACGCCTCTTTATATTTGAAATATTCTAAAAAAATCTATAAATAAATCTGATTTTTTAAAAATATCAATAGATAATGTTTAATTGATTTACGTTAATATCTTAGAATGAGAAAATGAACGCTTACGTTCAAGATTTCTTGGATACATAAACGCAAATAAAAACATTAATGTTTTATATTTATCTTAGATGAGATAGATAGATAGGTTTGTTATATCCCTACTAATAATAAAGGAGAATGTGTGTGAGAGTGTTCGCGCTCTACAGGCCATACCGCTGGTCCTAGAGCTACGAAATTTGGCACAAACATACTTTCGAGGGTGGAATTGTGCACCTCGGAGCCCTTTTTTGAAATATTAATTAGAATTTTAACTATTTAAAAATAGTATACAAAAATACATTTCCTTGTTATTTTGTGAAAATGCGACTCAATTTATTTAAATAACAAGATATTTGTAACACATGGAACTGAAATAAAAATAAAACTAGCAATCTTAGCCTTCTTAGGTTTTAATTGCAAGCTATACTTTGTAAATATAAACTGAAAATAATTTTCGTGCCTTAGCGAAATTAGCGGTTTAATATGATTGCATTTCCTTTCGACACTTATTTTATTTATATTGGATTGATATTTTTGAAAAATGTGTGGAAATTTAAGTCGTAAATATTATTTCATCTTCTTGATATTTTGGTGTTTCGTTTTCTTTTTAACTCATATTCATGACTCGTTCAAACTGGTTTTACAACAAATTTCCGAATTAAATTATGATTTTTAAAACAATATTTCTAAACAGCATAAATAATCGCTTTTCATGGAATTTTGCAACAAATTCTTTTGTCATTGCACATGCTCTTTGTATCCTAGACAGAAAATAAATGTTCTCTGGACAAATGCGGTAGCTTGGAAAGGAAAAAAAAATAGATTTAATGATCGTTGTGCAGGTAATTTCTAATCTTTATGATTTCTTTTATAAAAGTCGGAAGTGGCACTTCATGGAATCTTCCCCACAGTCACACCTGTAGTGACAAATGTTTTAGCTGCAGTTAGAACATTGGACCGATTTGGTATTTCCGACTGAGCAGGCGCTGCCATCGTGTCAGCTGCGTTTCAAGATGTGGGCATTATCTCCGAAAGCAATGTTTTGAACGTTGTTGACAGAAATAAAATTCGGCGTGGGAGAACAGAGGCAAGAACCACTCTATTGTCTCAGGTCATAAAAGATTATGACCATGGCCAGTTTGGTTTATGCTTAGTTGGGCGAAAAGACAGGACTCTATCAATGGAAGACAGCAGAAGAAAAGTCATAACAGAATAACGCATAAGCTTGGTAAAAGAACCTGGCTCTGAGTGCATCGGCCACGTGTCTGTAAATTTCGGGAGCGCAAATTATCGGAAATAACATATATAGATCTTTTGTCATGTGTTGACAATGCCATAGATGTAACAAAGTTGGTTGCGACGGAACATATGTCAACACAGTTGTCAAAGGAGGTATTATGCGTAACATGGAACTGATCCTGAATCGTCCATTACAATGGTTTGTGTGCCAGTTACACGCCAACGAGCTTCCACTACGTCATCTTTTCGCGCACGTGGATAGAACCACAACTGGACCCAGAAGCCTGACTGGCGAAATAAGAAAATCGTTGGCCGGATGCGAGAAGCTATCTGTAGTTTCATCCACGCCAATAGAATACACGCTATGTGAAGTGACTTATAAGAAAGACTTAAGTACTGATCAACTGTACTTAATGGAAATTTGTGAAGTCATAAGCTTCTGACATTGCAGAGAAAGTCTGTCGAAAATAAATCCTGGAAAAGTTTGCCTTTTAAGGTGGCTTAGAATCGTGAACAGAATTCTCAGGTTCAATATAGCTCACGAAAATTTATCCGAGGCTTTAATAACATTAACGACATTCATCGCAAAAGTCTATGCGTCTATGTGGTTCAAGATCAAAACGAAACCTTAATTAATCTATAAGGCACAGCATTTGCATCAATCAATCGTTCTATCGAATTATTTCTCGAATGATTTGAAGGATTTCATAGACCCTGTTATTAAAAGAAACTGATTTTTTGGCCATCCAGAAAATGTTCTGATATCAGTGCTAGCTGACGACAGAAATCACATAAGGGAATTATCCCTTCGACGAATTCTGAAAGCAAGCAAAGTCATTGCCTACTGCTCTAGTTGTTTAACCGGACTGATTTGACAGTGCGAGGAGGGGGAGCTGAGTCATAAAATGTTGCAATGTACATTATACTACTCACTACTCAATAATCATCACTTTTGGTTATTTATATTACAAAAAACACCAATTATTTCGAATCTAAAATCGTATAATCAATAATCAAAATTAAGTATCTTTCCATTTTTTTTTTTGGAAAATTCAACCCCTTGCGGCAGTATTAAATTTTGAATTTAATTTTTTAAATTATTTTTCTCTTAATATCCATACCATAGAACATCTTGTCCGCATAGGTAGGTTTTGATTAATAATAATTTTTTTTCTCCATAGAAGAGCGATCCACCCTAATATATAAATATCAATACAAACATGAAACGAAAAGACAACAAAAAGAAGACCATAAACTTCAAAAATACTAAGGCAAGCCGCTCGTCAGGATGGGAGGCCCGCCTATGATATTAATTAGTGCTTTTTTCTGCTAGACGACATACGAAAAACCGTAAAAATTAGTCGTTATCCCACCAAAAAACACCAACAATGAAAAATGGAAAATTTCTGGATTAAAAGATATACACAAAGAAGTAGATTCAAAATATCAAAAGGAAAGAATCCGAATACATAAGTCCTAGATAAAATATAAAATGAAGCACAGAAATGTTTCAAAAATATAAAAGAGAAAAATGAAAAAAAAAGGCTCACAACCGCTGAAATCCTCACAAGAGTAACCATAAGTAGCACGAGGAAATGTATATATATACAGGGTGTCGCAAAAAAGTGGAACAAGAGTTTATTTCCTTAAATATTGATTTAAAACATATACTTTCAATTAGAAAGTTTCACCAAATAAGGTAGGAATATGTATGAAAATACTTTGTTATCCATGGAAATTGATAATAAAAAGTTACAAAAATTAAATTTTTATACGTCCTCATAGAGCAAAAATGTCAATTAGTAAAATGTTTCTTCTACATCCATCAATTCACATACAAAGTTGCACGCTTCTGTCTGCAAAACTTACAGATATATAAGAAGGCAAAGTTTTCGACTTAGACCACTTTTCCATACCTCTCACTGCTTTTGATCCAGTCTTTCGACGTACATTTTAGAGATAATATACATTTTTCAAAAAATTATTTAAAGGGCGGAATCAGGAAATAACAATGTATTTGTTAACTCTTGTTTAATCTAAAAAATAATTGAAATATATATCCATTAATTGAAATATTTACAAAATCGTTTATCTTGTGAACCTTCAAAAAATATTTATGGTAACAGATCAGCGGTGAAGCCCATCTTCTCAGAAATAAGCAGTGCTATAAAACATTAATAGAATATAACTGAAATATTATTTTTAAAAAATAGCCTTACATTCAAATAGTTCAAATTTGTAGTTTTAATTATCTGAATTGTATTTTAGATAATTACTGTCCTTTTATTCGGTGAGTTCTATTTTAATAAGAGAAATCGAATATTTAGGAACTGGCCAAGTTCCCGTTGAGGCAACATGAAAGTGAATCCGAAACCTAAAAACAGCCAATGAAACAAAAATCAAGAGCGCGAAAGAGAACCATGCATGGGATTAAAAGGGAAAAAAGAGAACATTAGTCGGATTTTAGAGCAAAACAGGAGCATCCGAAAATCCAGTTCTGGCTAAGTTGCAAGACAGAAAGAAGTGCTATACCCCTTCATCCATTATGTCACTTAGTTGCACGCAATGACCAAATTTTAGTGCTTTCCAAAACTATTTGGTGTGAAGCCCCACCCTGCGTCTGTCTTACTTTTTCATTCATTTTCATTCATTTGTTAGATTGCAAAAATGCAACTACATCATTTTTCGGCTTTACCAGTACTTTTAAATAATTTATATTTTTGCCACCAAAGTTTCTTTCTTATCTTGTGGCAACTTCTGAATTCTGAACAGATTTTTTTAGAGTTTTATTAATTATCTTAATTTATCATTTTTCTTTTTGTAACAATCAACTTAATTATTAATCGCTTTAATTTTTCATGTAATTTCTTTTAATGTTTCAATGTTTATTAAATTGTAAATCACTTTTATTTCATGAAACTTTATGCTCGCCATTTTTAACGGCGGAAGCTTTTGTGCGTTAACTGCGCGCGTCACCTGGCCGGTGAGAGAAATTCCTTTGTCAACTATATATTGTTTTTGAAAAACTGATCATAACGGTCGCACCCTGGAGGTCTCGAGTTCTGGTAATTTTATTATTCGGTTCTCGTCCTTTTAGGCGTGCTGACGGGCATAATTAAATTCTGCGAATGTGGTAACGAAATCTGCAAAAAGATGACATGCAAAGTTTATGTAAAAAATCACTTTGGAAATAATACAAGGCGTTGATGTGCTGAGAAAACCGACTACCCTTTGTCTTGGGCCTCTTCAGAACGACGGTAACGACTGTTTGCCACTGAAATGGTGAGTGTTAGGAGGTAATGTGAAAGCAACATGGTGAGCAGCGTGTTTTAGAAACAGAGCTCATTGAGCTAAGAATGAGCTGAATGGCAGGAAATTCTGCATTTTCACCAACCATTTAATTTTCGTATTTAATTCATCGAATCCAGTTCATAAAACCAATTCAGCTGCATTAAAAGATACTGCATTTTCACCAACCAATTGAAATTAACTTCTTGTCATTCCAAGAACACTAGATCAGAGCAAAGAAATAAAAACTTTCTCAAACAGCAAGATCTTGCCCAGTAATGCAACGTTAAATATATTTTCTACAGAGGGCTCTGTGATTCTATTCTCTATCAATTTCTTATTTTCTTAGTATCTTTTGCAATTTTAAAGTCTGCAGCGTTTTTGCATTAATGTGTATATTTTTTGTTTGGTTTTTATGTGTTGGTTGTGTGCATCTGAACAATCTCTGTTATTTCAATATTCTGTAAAATTAGTAATTTAAAGTTGGAAGGTAAAAGTTTAAATATGTAAATAAAAAAAAATAATCAAAACTTGATCTCTTTTATGTTTCTATTTGTGTCATAATGCTATTATAAATTTATTGCAGCAATTCTTCCACTATTGGCTGTTAATTTCTTGGTAGTCTAGAAAAGATAGGTAATTACCTAAATGAAAGTAAAAATTGTATTTTTATTGGTATTCATTTTTTAGCTCCAATTGATCTTTCATAATTGAATATATAACTGGATCTTTCACAAGAGGATTGATAAAAAAAATTACAAAAATAACATTTTTATACGGCCCCCAAAGAACAAAAATGTCAATTAGTAAAATGTTTCTTTTACATTCATCTATTCACATACAAAGTTGCACGATTCCATCAGCAAAAATTACAGATATATAAGAAGACAAAGTTGTTGACTTAAACAACTTCTCCATACTTCTCATTGCAGTCTGATCCAGTCTTTCGAAGTACATTTTTGGGATTTCAGTAAATAACAATGTATTTGTTAAATCTTGTTAAATCTAAAAACTATTAAAATAATACTTTAATTGAAGTATTTACAAAAATAGTTCATCTTGTGAATCTTCAAAACAAATTCAAGGTGACTTCTCAGCAGTGAGGCTCATCTTCCTAGAAACAAGAAGTGCTATAAAAATATTACTATAATACAATTGAAACACAATCTTTCAAAGATAGCTTTACCTTTACATAGTTCAAACTTGTAGTTGTAATTATCTGAACTGAATTTTAGATAATTACAGTCTTTTTTCATCGGTGAGTTCCGTTTTAATAAGAGAAATCGAATATGTAGGAACCAGCAAATATTCAATATTATTCTATTTTCCTGTTATACCTTAAACTTTCATTTTCTCAATTTGTCCTTCCATTCTATATCAAGTCCATAGTTGCAACTATCTGCAAATGAAACCGAGTAACAGTATGTGTCATTGGCAATTTATTTTCAATCCGTGCTGATTGTCTGATATACTACTTGACAAATATTTGTATTTCGCTTTTTTTTCTGTGTTTATTAAATTGGCATTTCTGCAATAAACATCTCCATAAAAATTTGAGAGCAGCCCCTTGAAATTTAAAAATGAACATATCCCTGTTAGTTTTGCAGACAGAATTGTGAAACTTACATTATGCATAGATGAATATAATAGGAACATTTCACTCATTGACACTTTTGAACTATGGGGCACGTATCAAAATTTAATTTTCTTAATTTTTTATTTTCAAATTCCACAGAAGACTAAGTATTTTCACACAAATTCTTACCTTATTTGATGAAACTTTGTAATTGGAAGTATATGCCTGAAATAATTATTTAAGGAACTAAACGCTTGTTCCACCTTTTTGAGACACCCTGTTTATATATATATAGTACTTTATCCATGCTATCTTGTGGAGACAATAATTAGAATTATTTTGATTGGATTTGAATGTCTGAGTAATATGTTGCAAGGAGAGTGTAATTCTTGACCAAGTTCCTAGATAAGCCATCCAGCTCAGAGGTAGTGGAAATGCTGGGGAAGAGGGAGAGTATTTTTTTTCTCATCACTCTATTATGATGAAGATAGAAAGATAATTCAAAATAGGCGAATTATCGCTTCATCATAACAAACGATTTTCGTATTCAACCTTTTCGATCTATTGCGTAGAAACCAGTCAACCAGTTGCGTAGAAAGTTAGTGGCTCAACTAGTTGCGTAGAAAGTTAGTGGCTCAAAAGAGATTTTCATCCCTTAACATAGACTGCTGTTTAACCTATACTTATGATACCTTGTTTGAAAGCACTTATCAATTACATTATTTTCCACTCTTTTTCATCATCATAGATCTAATCCTCAAGAAATTAGAGAAAGAAACAACAGATGGGAAGGGTGAAAGTTTCTTTCCTTTATACATCGGTTCAAAAGGATATAACATTCGTCTTCCAGCTATTTTAATGCTTTATTTCATAAAAAAACAACTTACATTTTCCGCTATATGAACAAAAGATAGTTAGATAGTACATTTTATTCATCCCTTCTATTTTATTGTTATTAAAAATAGTGCTATATTGAAAATTATACAAGCTCACCTTTTTCGAAAATGCCATTTCATGGGACGAAACAAGTTGTTAAGGATAATACTCATGGCCTACACTTTCAAAGAAAGAAATAATAGGTACTAGTCTAAAATTCCAAGCTAGGCTTTGCTACATATTTTATCCTTAGAGCTTTAGAAAGAAAGTAGATATCTAGATTTTGTAAAGCGTTAGTTAAGAAGATACTTAAACGTTATCTGAGTTTTGCAGTGCACAAACGTGAAAGATTTTAACGTAATGGAAACTTTAGTCGTAAGACGAAGCACTTTTTTTTCTCATCTTTAAATATCCACAAATATCGTCCTAAGTTATCAAAATACATAATAATTTTTTTCTTCCACGGTCATTGAAGATTAGATTTTTCATACATACATTTTAAGAATTAAATTTTATCACATCGAAAAAAATTAACCCGTTTTATTGATAAATATTATGAAAAAATTGCAGTTTTATTTTGTATTCATTTTTGAATATTCTACCCTAGTAATTATTTTTAAAATGTAATATATAAAATGGATTTGTAATTGTTAAATGAAAATAATTAGGAAAGAAAATATTTAAATTTGAATGTAAAATGCCTTCACTCATATATTATTTATATATTCTGGGAAATGAGAAAAACTTGATTTTAATTCTAATAATGGATATGCTATAATAATGAATATTATTAAACTTATGTTCAATAAAATAAAGAGCAGCAAGAAAGAATTAGTATGTTATCGTGTTTTTTCCTCAGGGGACAGAGATACTCTGAATTATGATTTTTGCTATAATTTTGAGCTACATAGCCCTTAAAATGATTCCATTTTCCTTTTAATGGGTGTGGTTTGAATTTCATTCCTATGAGCGAATGTTCGTTCGTTTTATTATTATTTTTTGTTCGTTAAATATATTGTATTTATATATTTTATACTAGGCAGTTAGAATTTAAGCATATCCGTTCAAATTCTATAGAGGAAAAACACATTGATTATGAAGCATCAGATTTCGGTGGTATGCATTTGAGAACATAGAAAAACAAGTGTTGCAAAAAATGAGCTAAAAGTTAAAAATTAAAAGAAACAATTGCTAAAAGTTGATATTTTTTAAAATCCTTCCTTACTTACATGGAAATACAAAATCGTTCAACTAAAACATTGACTGAGGTCTGAAAAACCACAGAAGCTTTAACGATAAATCAACACTGCAGCAACCGAGAAGCATAGTAATGACGCTTCGAGTGAGCGTACTAATAATCATCCCCATTGTTCAGGCAAATGTCCCGACGGGTACCAGATTTTCCATATCTTCCAAGGAAAAGGAAGCCTGATGATGTAATCTCTCTTCCAAGCATCACGCGCCTATTGATTGCAGGCGAAGTGCTGACCTTTCAAGGCCAACTTTTATTTTCTTTAATCGACCAAACACGTAGTAATTGTAAGACGATAGATCCAGACTGTAAGGTGGGTGATTCAACATTTCTCAGAGGAAATCACGCAGAGTGACCTTTGTTGCTTTGGCATTTTACGGTTTTATGTTATCCTGAAGCAAAATCACCTTTCGTGACAATTTGCCATGCCGCTTGCTTTTTATGGCTCTTCGAAGATTCTGTAACGTGTCGCGATAGCGTTGAACGTTGAAGTTTGATAACGACACGCTGTACTTGATTGGATGTATCCATCACACGGCTCTACTGTTGCAAATGGCTACTTTACTCAGCAAAGTTGTTTCTGGAACTTCATATGTTCTGCGCAGCTTCGTCACATCGCCAGCTCGCCTGCGTTGGCATCTCGTGGCATATATTCCTAATGTTACAGGCTGTGCCTATTTTTCATTTGGAACGACCTTTATAGCATCGTACAGTAGAAATAGATATACATTTTTATGCTTTGCACAGTTTACATCAGCAAAAAGGATCATTAACACATACACACACACCGATCAACACAAAAGTCATATATCAAATTTTGCTTTCAATTTAAAAAACGTAACATGCTAAATAAATGCGGGGCTCATTTTGTGTTTCATTGTATAGGTATACTCAATTGAAGTGTGCTTAACAATGTAGCATTTTAAGGAAAGAGCATTTCCAAGCAAGAAAAAGGAGCTTTTTAAGAAAGACATTTTTGTTAATACGGTATACATGAAAGATGTTTCGCATTTAATTTAAACTCCCAGACTACTTCTTGCATGTATGCCAGAAACTATCTTTTAGCTTGTTTACCTATCTCAAAATCATTGCCTTCATGTTGGAGATTCGAGAGGCTTCATCATATTTTCATTATGTCTCTGATATGATTGATAAATTCGAACAAAATCTGTGATGATGGATGCTAGTGCAATAACATAACTGACAGCATATTCAAACGAATCAATTTATCACGACCAAACGGTGTCAAGTTGAATTAGATGGATTATACGTTGTCTGTTTGCTTCAGGTTCTCTCTATATGCTAAAATTTCATTAAATACTTTTAGTACTTAATAATGTATGAAAGATCGAACATTTTTGCAACTTGCGAGTTTACTAAGAAGTAAGAACTTGTTGAAATTAAATAATTTTTTCATTATTTTTTGTCATAAAAAACAATAATCATAAAACGTTTAATACTCCCTCACGTGGGACGTTGTTATTTTGATATAATATTATTAAGATATGATTAATGCACGTTATACTGGATGGGCCGTCTTTTTAACATATAACCAAATCTTTGTAATAGGAAAGTTTTTTTCAGTCGACTTTAATGGGATTGCACGAATAATTATGTGTTAGCTACTTTGAAATTAATCATGAAGAAGAGAATTTTCCGCCTAGAATGTTTTGGGAATTATTCGCAGAAAACTATGTTCAAATAAAGAAATAAGATTAAAAGTCTTATCACAACTTATTTTAATGATAATTTATGTTAATATAAAAAATATAAGGAACAGCACTTTTCATTTATTTAAAATTAAAAAATTACGCGTCATTTGTCTGTTTTTTATTTCATGAAAGTATGTTTAATTAGAAATTCAATGAAAACACTCTCAAAGAATTGTCGAATCTGCTTAAATAAATATATTCAATATTTAATAACTTCCTGCTCATTATTATTCCGTTGTCTGAAGTAACGTAATTCAAATGGACATGTAAACGCGATTATTGGAGAAGAATTCTGCATAATAAGCGTAATGAGAACTAACTACAAAAAATTTAGATTCACTTAAGGAAATTTATCGTTAGTTTGACTCTTAAAGGCACAGAGTTGCTTTTAAGCAACATACATAATTTTGACCTATAAAATTCTTGAGAATAAGACTGAAGCTCTAATGCCTGTTGATGCCAATAGAATACATGCTTAAAATGTTATTAAATCAATTTATAGCATATAGATGCAGTGGCGGTTTGTCCATTAGTGCTGCAGAGCTGCAGCCCGCTTAAAATTATTTTAAAAGCTTGTAAATTCGTTTTTTATTCTAATTGGCTTACTTTTCCACTTTAAGAGATCAATGATATTTGAAATTGGCAAAAAAGTAATAAAAACGTATAAGGAAGACGAAAAATAAACCACGAATTAAGAGAAAGACAAACAAGAGTTGCAAAGAATTTTGCCCCTCTTGGGATCAAAATTTCGTTCATTGAGCAACTCGGAGCTCTGAGTCGGAAGAAAAAAGCAACCCTTTCTCCCACTGAAATTACAACCCCTAGAGCTGCCCCTGGAGCAGCTCTCGCTTGGCGCGACTTTCTCATTTGGTCTTTTTTCGCTTTCTCTCAGTAGTTCAGTCGTTAAGCAGTTCTTAAAATCAAACTCTGTAGGAGTTATAATTTTTTCTCCTTTTTGTTTTTGGGGTACTGATTACGAATCAGAGTTTTATCACCAAAAGTTTTTGTAGGAATAAAAGACGAAAAACAAGAAGAAAAATTTCCCAGTTTTTTTCTTATAACTATAAATTTTTAGTATATCATCATTATATACTAAAATAATCAGCATAAGATTTCCTACAACTTAGGCCTATATAATTTCTTCAACACTACTTTTTTTTGAGCTGACGTACCGCCACTGTATAGATGGCAACCTGAGTGCTGATAAAAAATAAAAATAAATTGATGATTTTTCACTTGAGGTTGCACATTTTTAGCTTTGTCTGTACACTTGAGAATACCATATTTTAATCCATAATTTTAAAATCAAAGGCCAGTCTTGTCGATGTTTTTAAAAAATCTTTTAGCCATAAACCATACTTAAAACAAAATAAGATTTTTAAAGCGTTTTTCCCAGTTTTATTCAAGAAATGAACGTAAAAAACATTTTAAAAAATCGTAACCTTAAAGGGTTATTCTTTGCTTTTTAATTGAAAGCTACATATGAGTAGATGCAAAGCATTATGGCAACTATAGAATATGCGATGTAATTTTCGAAGGAATATTTATAGCCTTGGAGGCTCATATTTATAAATATAAAAGCCGTTGAATATAAATAAATCAAGTTAATATAATTTTTGTGTTTCCTAGAAGAGAGTTCATTTACTTAAAAGGACAACGATATAGTTTCTGACACAAACTGACTTATCATAGGGAAAGATTTTTTGGCCTTTCTTTATCGGTGAATGCCGTCTTGCCGCCAATTTAGTCAATGAGTAAGATTGCCCTTTTCATTGATCTATAATCCCCATAATAGCGCTTCTTTCGAAATTCGTTCGAGCTTTTATGTTACTTTATAGCTTTCCCATGACCATAATTGTCCATTTCTGTGACTGATGCTCTACCGGTCATAATGTCCAATGTTTTCTTAGAGTCTCTATGGTGAGATTATAACCTAACCATAAATAATGATTTTCCGTTAGCTCAAAATAATGCCTAATACTAAGTGAAGTCAAAAGTGAAATATAAAATGTTTGAATTATATTTTATGATTTTTTTATAAAAATGAGAAAACGAGATTAATCTCTTAACACTTCCATTTTCTTTGCTATCTAATAAGATGACCCCTTCTGTTTTGGAAAGGGGCTGTCGTTTTCATACAACTAAGAAGGCATATAATACTTGAGATGTTTATGGATTCTACGTAATTTTTGTGGCAAATTATATAGCTAATTAATGATTAAATTTTAGTTTCTAATACTAAAAATACTATGCACGTACGGCGTATGGGCGCGACTGTTAAGGGGTTAAAAAGGTGTGTATACTTCATGCTGATGGAGCAAGAAACTTAAACAATTGTCAGAAAATGCTTTCAAAGAATGTGGGAAATTATGCAAGAAATTCTGCGAGCAAAACTTGTGCAAAAATAAAAAAAAATTAAAAAATGTTTTCACAGTATAAATGGAGCAATGGATTTAATCCGAACTGAATCCAAAAGTTAGCCTTCAACATATTGTTTCCATCCCTTATTTCTTAATTTTAAATTCAATTATTTCTAAAAAGAAATCAAGCATTCCCTAATATCAGTGATTAATCTTAACTTAAATGAAACTACTGGTTGACTAAGCACAAACCCTGCATAAGCATTTTGCTCACTATATAATTCTGCTTGAAAGAGTAAAGGGTTAATATGGCGTCTCATATGCTAATGTTTAATTAACTGAGCATGAAGCACATCACGTGTGTAGATATTCATCCTATAGTTAAGAGATGAATAGTTGCCGACACATATATAATGTCGCGTTCCAAGCCTTGACCGAAATTCGAGAACTAGCGCTAAGAGTACACTTCGGATAGTCAAGATATATACACTTAATCTTACAGATGAGAATTTCCTTTTTTACTTTACATATGATATCCTTTCCATCTCTAAAACATTACCACATCCCAAAACGTTCAGAAAAGAATAAGATGAGGGTGCATTAATGATTCATAAATAAGGATTAACATGACTCTAAGTAGGCTTGCAGCAAATTTTAGTGAAATGTTTTTGTATTAAAATGATTTATCCTCAGATTTTAATGAAATGGTTTAAGGAAAAGTGTGTTATTTAATTATTTCTGTTTAATATAATTGAAAAATAAGACTCTTTGAAAGTTTTCATTTTTCCATTATTGTTCCTTGTCACCCGGCTTGAGGAGGTGACTCGAGATTAAAACGTCAAAGTTACGAAAAAAAAATGTTACAATTTTATTCTGAAAATTTTGCAATAGAAGACTTTCGTAAGAATCAATTGATAAACTTAATTTGAGATTTCGTAAATATATACTTTTAGATGGCGTAGGAATTGAGAGAAGAAAGAAGTTTATTCTTAAATAAAATATCAAACCATATGTTAACTCTGGAAAAGGCAATGCGGTACCTTCTGCTGGTTTCACATGGTTAGATTGCCACTTCTAAATCTAGGAATCAGTTGAAATACAAGATGCATGTTATATCCTTATCTATTTTGTATTAAAATCAGGAGTAAAACTGCAAAAATTTAAAGCTGTTTTCTGCAAACAATTAGTTATTGATTCTGCTAATAAAAATGTGAAAACTCAAGCTATCTACTTTTATTACTAGATACTCTGAACTTCACAATAGCTACAAAAGTCGATATTATGTACATTTAATACTCGAAATAGTTTTTTAAACTGTATGTCCATAAAAAGACACAGATGGCTAGCAGATGATAGATGACTACGCATTATTTAAAGCAATTTTATTATAAAACCCATCTTGCTATTTTATTATAATACACATCTTGCATTGATCATTCGAAAAATAAAATCTATATTGGGTACCAAGAAGACTGAAATGAATTGATAGCTCTAAATATTCAAAATTGTGGAATGCAAGCCTTATTCTGACAGACTGAATAACTTTTGTCGATTCATTTTCTGGAATCCTATATGAAACTTACGATAGATAGATGATATGATTTCACCAGGGTTTATTACATCTTTTTTGGCGAGACTCTTCTATATTAAAGCATTTTATGCATTCAGGAATATCTTCTGTGACTCGATAAATACCTATGTTTCAAATCTTCTACATATTTCTACTTAAAAATATCTACCAAGATATTTTACGGGGCCTCTGTTTCCCATGAGTTGAGATTGAATATTTTCTGTTAACATTTCACGTCGCTAACATTTTGATAATGTAGTCCTTCGACGCTCTTAAACAAAACTGGATTTTAAAAGCACACCATTCTCTGGAGAAATTTTCGTTTTATTTTCATACTACGGATTTAGTATTCAAAGAAACACATCCATTTACGTTTGCATATAGTTAAGAGCAAAAAGCACCCACAGTGTCTAGGGTATGGATATCTCTGAGAACTGAGGCCTTTTATTTTTAGCAGCTCTTGGAAGAGTATATTTTACTTTATGTCTATCTCCAACAATTGTAATCACTTTTTACATTAGTATTCTCGCCCATTTAATAACTATTCAACGTTTTATCCCATGTCGGCATACGGTAAAACTTAAAATTGACTTAAAGCAGAAGAAAATTCTATAAAAATTTATAAAATACTATTATGAATATTTTTTACTATATTACATTTGTAAAAGCAATATTTTATACTTTAAGCAATACTTGGTAATTAAATTTAAGAATGCGAGTATTTTAGGTTTACGATTGAATTGAAAACAGATCGAAAATTTATTCTATGAATTAAAACGACAAAAGTATATTTTGTTGAAGTTGATTTTGCAGAAGTTGCTTATTATACAAATCTATTTCCTCAATTAATTTAGCGTTTTTATTTATAAAAATTACATAAACCTTCTTGAGAAACAATCACATTTCTTGAGATCCAGAAAATTGTCTCCTGTCTTTAGGTTATGGTCACCGAATTAGTTTACTTTAGTTATATTAAAGACCCTTTTAGAAGGAACACTAAAGCTGTTATTTCTGGACAGATCAAAATTGTGGATCACACATTTTCGCAATTTTGAATTGTGGTCAGATGAAGAAGACGATGTCTAAGCCGCCACTGCCTTTCACGAACTTCTGCGGCACACCAGCTGGAGAACGTTTGACTCTCCTTGGATTTAACCTGCAAAAGGCTCCTAAGCATTGCGATATTTCGTGTAATTGGTTAGAACCTGTAACCTTCCAGTCCTGTAGTCACCATTCTACCACAATTTCATCCCGGTCGAATTAATGGAATTACTTCATTGAACACAGAACACTAACGAGAAAAAAAGAGAAAATTTCTTTAAATGATTAGCACACACAGAGAGAGAAAAAATATTTTGTCTTGATTATGCTTTGCTTAAGTAAAATTTGTTAATGAGATAAGGAATATTCTATAAAATTTCTAAAAATGGAATTTTTATGGAATTTACGTTGCACGAAAGATCTTTTTTCACTTCAGAAAATTCTCCTAAGAATATATGGGTCCTGATAGGGGAGAGCATATATTGAGAAATATACTTGTAAAGAAGTTCCATCCAGCCCTTATATGTCCAGAGGGATTGAATGATGAATCCAAGTAGTAGTGAGGACAACTAGCTCGCCGCTAATTCAAGAGACACCTTCCTTCACCGCTTTAGATGAAGTGAATGACATTTAGGCAAGTAGAGCCTCATATATTTTAAAACCAGCGTGAAGAGGCTCTGTATAATTATAACTTCAATAGATGAATTCTAGCTCTTCTGGACTATATCTGCTAATTTAACTTCTAGGTTTTTCAGATATATATTTATTTATATATTCTCAAATTGTGTAAAACGGAAAGTTAGTATCCATACATCTGACATCTCTGGATATATTTACTTTAAGGAAGTAATTTCAGTTTTGAAGCTGAAACTATTACGAACCAATTTGAATTCCAAAATCTAAACCTTTTCGATTCATTTATTATTATTTATTATGTTAGTTATTATTATTTTATTTATTTATTTTTATTTATTTAGCTGGTTATTGTTATTACGGCTTATTTATTGTTATTTACTACGAGGATCATTTTTCCGATTTTGTTGACTGGTATTTGGTCTATACTGTTTCTTATATCAATTCTATTGAGAGACTATAAATAGATTTTAAAATAAAAAAAATGTTAGATAAATGACAAAATTTGCTGTCGCCTTTAATGAAGGCAAAATCAAATGCTACTTCTTGTCATATTCTGTAAAGTCCAACATTAATTTATATAATATTATATAAATTAAATATTCTTATTCTAATTTTAATTCCGAAGTCTGTTTGAATATACACATATCTCAATAATAAAGCGAACTATATTATCACTATGAGCATAACTGTAGCATAATCAGCTGTTTGTTTATCGAATACACAGTGTCAAAAATGCTATGTATAGAGAACTCAATTAGAGGACTAGTTTCTGAAATGTTCTTTATTTCTTTCTAAATGCTCTTTCTATTTTCACGTACTTCTATAGCAATACAGATGGATATTTGCATAATTCTTTGTTGGTCTTTAAGTTTTCTTCGTCAAAGCCTGATTTTTATTCAAATTGTCATTTACAGTCATTTAAAGCTGATCTTTGAAGAGGTGTAAAATTATGCATTATAAAATTGAACTTTAGAACTAACTATAGCATTTCAAGCATCTTTGTTGTAAAATAAACTGTCTTGTTTCCTATTAATTATTCCTTGATTTAAGATGACAACATAGTAAAATCTTGCCATACAGTTAACCTTATTCATCTCCAAACAAGACTAAGATAATTCACACAGGCGTTATAGTTTTCGAAACTTTAACCTATGTTGTAAACCTTTTGCGAAAGTTTTTGAAAAACATACTTTGACATAAAATAAAATTTTGCTCCATGAAAGTTTCTTTAGCTGCAATTCACTGTAAAATGCTTATGATCAAACGCATCTTCCAGTGCCTAAATTTCTGTTTCTGATCGAAAAAATTACAGAGAAAATATTTGCCGACAATAATAAACCATGAATGCCACGCCTTTTGTTGCAGGTAAATCCATGGATGAATGTAAGTACTCACAACATTGATTTTGACATCATTTTGTGAATAAAATCACTCTGTTGGGATTAAACTTTTGACAGGATCTAAGATATGAAAAATGACATTTTCGAAATAAAAAATTCACGTTATCCTTCCTTCTTTCCTTTAAAGGAACTGAACATGATTTTCCTTTCAGGAATAAATCTGAAAATTAAATAACCCATATGGTGCTCCGTGACTACGCTATTTTTAGAAAGTAATAAAATACTTTGTGTAACGAATTTATAGATAAAGAGATTCATCTTAATATTGAAAGTTATATTGAAAACCCATCAATATATTCTACGTTATAAGCTGACTCTGAAAATAGAATTCCAATGACACTTTCTCGATATGAGCGTTTTCAAACTGAGAAATGATATTAAGATGTGGATAAAATGATTTTACTCGTGATGACTTCTTTTCAGAAAGATTTTGATGTAGTTGTTGAGAAAAATTTTCGAAAAATAGGCTTATATATATTTTTAATGTGTTTTCTTTTATTTAAGAACATTGTATGCCTTTTTATTTTGTAACATTCTTGTTATTTTTCTCTAAATAAACATATGAAAAAAGCATTAAAATAACGTATTCGTGGATTTTTTAAAATTATGCACACGAGCGTTCACGAAATGAGAAATAAAATAAGATGGGAGTAAAAATACCACATTATTTTACATTTTGTGATGTCTTTTATAAAGTTGTTTTGAGGATTTAAACTAAAAATCCCTGAAAACTTCCAGATGCATATATTTCAAAGATAATATACTTGCATCGCATTATTAAAATATGCATTACGATTTTTTTTTCTTTTCCCTTCTGGATATGTGAACATTAAAAGCCATTAAAAATGTTTCTGTCATTAAAAGGTTTGTTAATTAATAACGATTCAGAATGAATAGAAAACTTAAAAATCGTTGAACTTCTGTAATTCTAACTAATTCTGAAAATGAACGGCAAAAGCAATCCAATTAGTACAACGCGTTTTACTATTAAAATAATATTAAAGAATAATATTCACTGATAAGTTTATTAGACAAACGATTTATATTTTACTGAATCGAGTTGATAGAAAGAGATGAAATTTTATTAGCTTTTCATTTAACTTCGCAAGATCAAATCATTAAATGAGTTAAATGAGTCAATAACAAGTTATCAGTTTAATTCAAAAATAATAAATTTCTTTGTAAAGCTTTGTAGATAAGGAAATGCTGTGACAATTTTTGTTGCACTCCGCTGGATGAACAAATGATACGTTTAGGATAAAATCGGAAAAGCCCAATTTATTCTTAGTTTGACTATCTGAGATTAACAGTGAATGTAAGAGAGACAACCTAATTTTTAAAAAAAGGATTTTGATATTTGTTACTAGAAATAAATTTGAAGGTTTGTGGAGTATATTATTAAAATAATATTTTCGCTACAAGACCAACTTAAATTATTATTGATGTAAAGCGTATACAATAGAAATTTTATCATAACGGTTTGACCTACTAAAAAACGTTCGCAAGTGGAAGCAAGCGAAAATAGATATAAAATTTATAATTTATGAATTTTTTTTAATTATGTAACTTTAATTTTTGTTACTTTGTAAACAAAATCAAAATTGTATATTCGCAATAAGTGCAAAAATATCTATAATTAAAATCAGCATTAACATATAAATTTCAAATTCTTAGAAAGGAGGAAAGATGATTATTTTCAGAACACTTTACCGTCCATGGAAAAAAACTCTTATGTTATTAAATACACACGACAAAGTAACATTAATACGTACGCGTATTAAAAACAATAATTTCAAATGCACTGCACATTTAATTTATTTTCCTTTGAGCAATTATTTTTCAATTTGCGTAGTTTCTCGATATAAGGTACGTAAACCAAAGGTGGTCAGTGTCCCTAAGTTAGACCACCCCCAAAAGTAGAACTAATTTCTTTTTTAATCACAAAATGGCGCTACTGTTTTGAAAATCATGTATCTTCAGTGAACGTGGCTGAATTTGAAGAGATAACCTTGTACGTAGGGACTTCACTTCAGGGGAATAGTCGTTCTAATTTCCAGGTAAGAAGATATTTTAATTTACATGTGTTTAAATTCTTAGAACTTTGAGTTATGATACGTTTTCTGAAAGCTTATTTCTTTCTCTTTAACCACATTTACTTCCAATCTAATAAATTTATCATATTAATAGTTTTAGATCGTGCAAATGGCGACGATATGCGTGTTCACAAGGCGGCTCTGATGTTGGACCACCTTAGGAAACAAATATGGAAATCAATGTAGTAAGGGTAATTTTCAAAATTCTACTTATATAAATACCTGAAAAATTATTACCATTTATTGCTAAATTTATAGCAATAAAAGTTATATTTTTAATTAATTATTGAATGGTGGTTATACTTTTATTTGCATATCAGAAAAATCTCACGAAATCTAAAAGAAACTTTTTTTAGTTCTTAGCATTGTAATTTTTTCCCTGTAATTAAATACTTACTTTTAATTGAACATACTCTTCTAGAAGTAAAAATAATTTTCCGAGTATTTTTTTCACATTTTATATTAAATAAATAAATTGTGATTTTTTTATTTAGTATAATTTCAATATATGGGCCACCTTTGGAACACTATGCGTTAAAGGTGACCCACAAGCTACAATTTTTAAATTGTGTTATAAAAATAATTAAATTTTATTTTACAAAGAAAAGTATGCTTGATATGTGTTAGAGATAAGTGTAAAATTTCACAAAAAACAATTCAGCCACAAAACACCTTACCAGAAAATTATAAGAAATCCTCAAAGATTAACTATGGCTACCTTTGGTTCACCTACTTTATTCACTTTTAACATAAACTATGAACTCCTCGATGTTTTTCGGGGAGAAGCAGACTGTGTAGAAGTATACTTTTTCTAAAACGGACACAAATCTCTAAGATCATTTCACAGCTTCGTGAGTGTTGAATATTAAGTGCTCTCGATTTTCAAAGTCAACTTAACTGGCACGTATCCTGATGCCTCTGGGAACTAATATTTGCTTGTCGGATCAGCCCGAGAGAGCAAATGATTCCTCTTGAAGCAATTTCACCGAGGGGTGAGACACAAATTGCGTACACTTCGGATGAATCTGCATTTTGCTAAATTATTTATTATTTCATTTTGAACGTTCATGTTTTAATTATTGAAGACTTTTCCCAATTCAGTTGTTGTTGAAAGCATTGTTTGCGCAAAGATTTCAAAAATTACATATTTTTTTACATAAATAGAGGAAAAATCACATAATAACGATTAACCTATGATGATTTTCATGAAAGAGTGATAAAATATAAATATGTAGTAAGGTTTTAGTAAAACAAGAAAAAAGCTACTAGAGAGAGAAGATTATTTTGTTATAGAAATTAGCAATAAATGAAACTGGAAAATTCTGCGTGTCAGCTTGGCATGGAAAAATATCTCCAATAAAGATTGTGATCATCTTGAGTAGCAATGCGCAAAAACAGTAATGTATGTTGCTATGGATTATACGGTCTATGTGGCAAGTAGAAAGTTAGATTTATTATTATAAAAATTGCTTTAACCACTGCAAATGTTTGAAGATCAGAATTAAAAACATAACTATTCCTTCCTAGATCATACCAGACATTCTGGATGGAATTCAGATGCAGAGAAAGTGTAGGCTGAATTGGACTGAATTGTTTACTGCTGAAAATAAATTTCTGCAAAACTAGGCTCAATGGTCTAAAGTTGGCGTCTCCTAGGAAGGAATTATCACACATTAAAGCGACACAAACATACTGTAAAATATCGAGAATATCAAAGAATGTCATCGCTATCTAAATGAACAATTATGGTTTCATGTAGAATCAAATGAAGGACTACTCAATAAGATATCCCACATATCAGTACTTAATGGGACCTTTAAGAGTTAGTTTTACAAAAACGGGGTGCAAACCCTTAATCAGTTTTTTGGAGAGTTGCAAACGAGTAACCAGTTAGAAATTTTTCATGATACAAACGTGATAATTCCATTAAATACCCAACTGACTGGATGGACGTTTGCCATCACTGCAATATTATACATCTATATCATACTTTCACAACATCTTTGACTAGAATAAGGATGGCAAGCATTGCTCATTTCACTTAAGCTCAAATAATGTGCCCTAGCTAGAACACAAGATGCTTCAGCCTATATGTTTCTATTTAAAATTGATTTATTTTGAAAGGTCTGACACTTATAATTTTTCTGAATCTTTTGAATCTCCTGGCTGGTGCAAAAATATTGATTATGTAAGCAAAATCTGCCTTTCTTTTTTCTTCAGGTTTTAGTTGAATGAATTCTACAGCACATCCCCTTAACAAAAAGCGTCATCTAATTAGAAAAAAGAGAAAACTGCACATATAAGAGGTTAAACAATTTTAAATTAAGGATATTTTAATTTCAAAAAAATCTGTAGAACAAAGCATCATTTTAAGCATCTGTAGAACACTGCATCATTTTTAAAGCAAATCAAAAGTAATTTCTGATCGAAAAAAATTTTTCAAAAAATATTATTTTAATAAAGCTGCATCAAAGTGAGAAATGGGGGGAAGTGAAAATAACATTTTGATATTGTCAAGAAAAATATGACAATTGCAATTATTGCTTACGAAAGTATGGCAGTGCTTACCAAATATGCTTATTTTTAAGAATTTAAACCTTTTCAAATAGCGCTAATATTACTGAAAAAATTACATTTATAAAAGAAATATATTGCCCTTTCTTTCCAAGGCCCTCCTCGTGAAATATTTATTGCAGTTTCCTATTTCTTACAGACGGCAGAATTTATTGCTTTGGCACACGTTACATTCTATACTTACATTTTCTCGACACGCTTCTTTTTTACTGCCTGTGTTGAAGCATAACTATTCTGCGAAATGTCGTCATGATGCTTTCCCATTTATATTTTTGAAGGTAATTTTTTATGAAATGTTAATTTTATTTCAAAAGTTTTCTTTCGTATTTCTTTAGAATAAAACCCAATTCTCCGGAGCCTTAAAAATGAACATAAGAGTTGCAATCAGGAAACAGAATAATATAGCAGTAGAATCTGAGAGGTACAATAAAACTGTACTACATTTAAATCTTTCCAATAGGATTTCAGATATTTCTAAGAACATTAATTTAAGAAATTCCATTATATTTTAATATGTAAACATTCTCTCAAAATAAAAAAAAATAAATTGTTGAGATTTTGAAAAGGGTAATCGAAAAATATAATATGGACGAATAATATAGAAAAGGTAATTTCACATAACATAGCCAAATTTCCTTTCCCCTTTATACAAATGAAATAACCCGATTTATTTAACACATATGTTTGCCGGTATATTTTTTTGGAAAGAAAGGGGGAGGTCTTAAAATTTCGATTTTTGGAGAGATTATAAATTTAATTTTTAAATGCAGAGCTTCGAATCATTGTATTGCAAAACGTGATAAAATCTTGTTTCTATGATATTCAATAAATCAGTGTCAGCTAATAAAAGCAGTCTTTTCGAAGAAACTCGGTATTCCAAATATGCTCACCCTGAAAGTAATAATTCAAGCGATACCCTCTTCCAGTGGTTCATCAGACAGTGTCGTAAAGATTCACTTAGCAACCAAATAAGGAAACCGACCACCTAAAATGGTATTGTTCATCTGGAGAATGAAATAATTGCAAATTGTCAAAAGGCTCATAAAAGTTTCATTAAGAAATATTTTACTTGATGCCCAAGTCTTTATAGAGGAATGTAAAAGAAACGCATAAAAACTTTATGAGAGCTATCTTTTAGACAATATATTCATATATGTCATCAAGATTGACCGAGTTTGAATTAATCTCACCGAAGTCATTAAAACTTTTCCAACGTTTCACTAGATCAGATTGAAAGACGTTCATATCTCACGACAAAATCTGAAAAAAAGAAAGTCAGCGTCTATATACGAAGAAATTCTGCCTATGCAACCCAACGATTTCGATTACAATCAATAAAAGCACTTAAAAAGCATTTAAAATTGACTTTTAGCTGACAATTTGTTACTATTACATTTTGATTTCGAAATTCTGTTTTTCGAAAATAGCCTAGAAAATTGTTTCATATTGAAATTATGAATACTAATACCAGTTTGATCGCCAGGCATTTTTTCTCAGATTTTCTCTTATTAAGTACATTTTACATTTGTCGGCTTAGATATATAATTTTAGTATTTAATACACATGCCAAATTTCCATCATCTAGATCGATTTATTTCTGAATTATCCTATTATTATACACACGAAGAAAGAAGTACGTAAACTGTATACCCATTCGCGGATTTGATTCAAAATTTGATACATATATAATATTTTGTGCGAAAACTGCATGCCAAAACTGAGCTGCCAAATTTCATTTGTCTAGCTCATGCCGTTCTTAAGACAAAGTATTTACATACACACGGACAAACCGCCTTCCATTGGAAGCATTTGGTAAAAATAATGACACTCATATAAAAATTTGGTGTAATGGCCTCACACCGCATTTCATCCTTTTAGTGAATGACCGTGTTCACATGCCCGCAGACGGACAGAAAAACACAGACATAATTATTTTTTCTCTCAGAGAGACGCTAACAGTAGAGATTCATCAAAAACTCAGTGACGAATTTTTTCTTGACTACAATAATTTGTTTATACTTCGTATAGGAGAAAAAACAAATCTGTTTGCAAATATTCATGCTATTTGAATGAATATTTGCAAACATTTGTTTTTTTGACAAGTAGAAAAAAAAATTAAATTTTTAAATATGTATACAGTAATTTTTTAATGAATTCTAATATAATGCTATTTTTTGAATGTAAAAATATAATACAATATTTTTAATATAACACTTAATGTAACGTTATATTTCTTATGTAAAAGTACCCAGAAACCAAATGAAATCCAGTTTTCAATATTGAGACACATTTTAGAAAGTGCATGATCCCTATATCTCTAGAGTAATTGCTTCTTTTAAACAAGTTAAACTGAAATATTCTGTAAATAATATGGAAAATATGATGCAGGAATGAAATTGAAAATTGATTGATTTTTTTCTGGTCCATGATGGCTGAGAAGCCTTCGATATTCATAATCTCCAAGGAGATTATGAATATCGAAGAAATGTCTTACGAAATAAATGAAGAAATCAGAATTCACACCAACCAACTTTCATAACGCATTCGATATATTTTAACACTTTTCTAAACTCGAATTAATTTAAAATTTCTATACATTAAGGTTAGCTTTGAGTCTATTGCGCGACACCTTCAGTTCGTTGCAGTGTTTCATGGGTACACAAGAAATACAAAAGCTCTTCCCTAGTGAGGATATTCTTAAACATGAAAAAGAAAGAATGATTCTAAATCTGGGGGAAGTTTTTGATATTTTGACGTCTTGAAACATTGTTTATTTAATGAGGAATTCTCTTTTTACTATAAGTCTGATATATATGCGGAATTGAAAATAATAAGCGAAATCTTAGAAAATAAAGATTACATAAATCCATGTCTTTGTGACAAGTTAGATGATTTTTCAATGGGAATGTGTAAATTGATTTATTAGATTCAGGTTAAATGATTCATTGGAATTTTGAGAAATGCATGCTCATAATAAGAACTCACAATTTATATTTATGAGAACAAGGTTTGTTTTCACGATATATTACTTTCTTGTATTTATAATTAATAGCCTGGAAATGCGTAATTATAACTTTACTCCATTTTCAATGGACTCAAAAGATAGAAGTTGATATTTACTAGATTTTAATTCAAACTGGAAGCAGTTGTATATCGTAAGTTTAAAAATAATAGACTGATTGCTTTTATTAAAAGTATAGCTTTTTAAAAATTAATTATCTTAAACAATATGTCATTAACAACGGTGAAAAATCGATATCATTTAATATTTAATCAATATTTCTCATATTTATGCGTGAGAGGCATAATATTTAATGATTAAACTAAAAAACATTGCCGATGGTATTTGACAAATTAACCCTCTGATTGCCGAATTTTTTTGAATTACTATTTAGACGCAACAATTGAAAACTTGTTCAAATATCGTTGAACCAAGCGATTTTTTAATTACATGCAAGACTTTATTAGTATAATATGATTCAGCGTTTTAAAAGTTCTAAGTAAACCCATTAGCTTGTAAAAGTCTCAGGATGCAGCACAAAATGGAATTTTTTCCAACCAGTAGAAATAGCGAGATAAGTAGTCAAAGGATTAAAATAGCTTGTTATTCTTGATTCAAAAACTAAAAAAGAAACCTTCAAATGAAGGAACAATTGAAGTTCACCCTGTCTCTCGAAATCAATAAATTTTAGTATATTTTGAAATAGCGCCTATTATCTGTGTTTAATGATATGAATACCGTTTAAAACTATATTGAAATATGAAAGAAATTCTTATTTTATCAACGGAACTTAATACTATTTTAATACAGGCAGAATTGCGGAAGATCCAGGTTTTCAAGATTTGAAAAGAGGAGTTATATGAGAAGAGTCACGTCATTTAGCACTTAGGCCAAAGAGATCGAAAAAATTCTTAAGGCCTTTTGTCTTTTCATTTTCAGAGTTCTAGTATAAACATGTTTCAGAAAACATTTAAAACTGCTTCATTTAGAAGACATTTAGACATACAGAGTATGAGAATATAAGAAGACTTATCATACGCCTCCCGGAACAAACTAAACTCTAGTTCTTTCTCTGAGATCAATTGCTTAAATTCTCCCCTTTTCAAAAATCCACTATTCTGAGCTTGTGGAAGTTAACTAAATGCAGTATGTCATTTTGAAGAAAATTTACGCAATGCATGCAAAAGAGTACTTGAGTGGAAAGACAGAAAGCATATAAAAATTGATGAATGCGCAGATCTGTTAGAAAAAAAGGACAAAACAGGGTCTACTCTTAATTTTAAAAACCTTTTTCAAAATTTTGAACCAGAAACTTCAAAGCTTCTGAGGAATTTAGTGTTTTTTTTTTCAGTTAAAGTATTGGTTTTTAAAATCAGCCTAACAGAAACTCTTCCATTGAAATCTAAGCGTTTGCTCGATGTTTATTTAATATTTAAAACAGAAATTCTTTTTATAAAACCATCGAAATGACCCATTTTGGGTTTTACACTTAATGAAATGATAGAATCTAATGACCGAATTACGTTTGAAAGCTCTTCCGAAATGTAAAAATGCTAAAGTGTCTTTAAACGTAATTTTGGATTCCTTAGAAGTTTTATATTTATTATGCTTATATAAATGTTAAAATAATTCGTCGACCTGAAATATTTTTAACGAGTAAAGAGAAGGTTCATTTCAATTTTGAGTACATTTTTTAAAATTTTAATTTATATATTAATATTAGATCTACCACAATTGTGTCTTGATCTAAAATATATACTGTAAACTTTTAATCTCAACGATTTGCATTAACTTCTGTGACAAATCTCCTATCTGCAAAAATTCTATGGCAAAAAAACCAATTCAGTAAAAGCCGATGAAAATGTTATTTCCATTACTTTTCTGGTTATTGTTACATTGAAAAAGAATATCAATAAAGCATTATTCCAGATTAAAAACGCAGAATATTTAAATATGTAATTTAAATATTTTAGAACTATATTTCTATATCTAATTATTTATTTGAACCATATATTTCAACGAGAAATATCAATTTTATAATTTATAAAAACTTTTCAAATCAGATAAAATATTAATTTCACTTAGAAATAATAAAATATAACTTTCCCTAGAAAATCTTCTGTTTTGTGTGGATGTGTATCTTCACGAGACTCATCAATTATTTTAAAGGAATGTGATGTTAAGCCTTTATTTATAATATAGTAGTTAAATCTCTTAATGCATCTAATTGAAAAAAAATAACAAAGTTTCCCATCACAAATCATCATGTACAAAATGCAATTCACATTAATCACACTTTTTTCTAGTTTTGTAGCTATAACATGATAATGCATGTGCAAAATTTGCTTTTAAACTTAAAAAAATTATTAGTTAGAAAGACTCGTCAGTATATTAAGCTACACAGTACCCTGAAAATGACAAAAATATCGAAAATTTTTTTTTTTGCATTTTTCGATGGCCCATACGATTGGGAAACTTGACTCCAAATTTTGGATCTGATATCCAAATAGTTTTAAAGATTTTAAAGTTTTCTGAGTGTGGACAGTCTCAAAATTTGACAGAGTGGTTAGTTTCATTTTCATTTTGAAGCATTTTTCCATTCTTAAAATAAATTAATTAAAAATATTTTGTAAATAAATCAATTCCTTGCGTGAAATGGTTATCATAACTTCGTTGTTCACTACCCAAATCGTTTCTGTTTTTTTATATTCTGCGTTCTTATTGAGTTCTCAATACTACCTAACTGATATTCATAAAAACGACTTTTTCAAGACCAATATTAATTATTACACAGAGTTTATTTTATTTAGAAGCTTTGCAGTACAATATTATTATTTTTCATTCATTTTTCTGGTGAGAAAATGCCACTATCGTAAAGTTATCGACTCGTTAAGAGACAAAAAGTTTTGAAAAGCTGGCAGACTAATTACATAATATTTCAAATAAGAAAAAAAATATTCAATCATATTGCGTTAAAATAGTGTTTTAGTGCATTTTATAAGTTGGGAAATAAAATAATAAAAAATTAGAGCTCTACAAGCATTATTAGTTTTGGTTTCATGCCTTTACAAACTTTAAATGCATTTTTCTCAGATTTTTATTTTTGGCGATGCAAGTGTTTTCTATTCCCTAAGGCTTTTTTTCTGTTCAAGATAGAGTCTTGAAATTTTTTGTAGATACTTTCATATATATGTTCTATAAGAATTAGCATGGATTTAGGCCTGAAAGTTCTAGTTATTTTTTTAAAAAAGTTCGAAGTTGATATTTTTAGAATTTTCATGTTTTTTCAGGTTTTTTCACAAAAAATAACTATCAAAAATTAAAAAAGAATCAGATAATCAATCCCATGCTAACTTTTGTTCCCAAGAATAAAAGAAATTTAATTCACTTGAAATAACTAAAAAATATTGAAAATTGAGAATTTTATAAGAGTTTAAAAAACTTTAAAAATTTCCATTTTTTTTAATTTTAAAATAATAGCTCTTGCTAAAATGACGTTTTTAAATCAGAATCTATTTATTAATATAATCCAAAAATAAAGTCAATTATTTATTTTATTATTACTGTCTCCAAAAAAAAGTTTGGAAAAAGGGTACTGTGTAGCCTTAAATAACTAGGAGTGACACGTACTTCTTGAAAATTGTATTCATAGCTAAGCTGTTAAAATTGAGAAGTAGGTGATCTGAAATGAAATGCTTTCTGAATTACATTTGATAATAACTGGTACTACCAATTTATGATAAACTCACGTTCAATGCTCTTTATTGATTTTCATGTTGTGTTTCTTTCTTGTCAAAAAAAGTTGTGTAAAAAAATTATTATGGAAGAATTGTTTAAATGGTATGGCTAGTATGTCTGGTATTACAGCATGTATGACTAAGGATTAACCAAACGCTTTGCTTAAAATTTACATATTACTGAAATAATTACAAAACGTGTATTGGTTAAATGTCATAATTTTTAATTCAAATAACTAAATTTTTGTCGAGTTCGTGCATGAAAATGCATTACTCTTTGGTATAAAAAAATTCTAGTCCCTTATGATTGCGAAAAAAAATGAATTCAAATGTTAAAATGTATTGTAAGTGTAAAAAGGCGTAAGTGAAAATCTTCTAAACCAAACAGAAACGTTTCCGAGTAGAATAATTATTTATAAACCAAAAAATCCATAACAACGTTTGAAAATATAATTTGTAAGCAAACTGAATTTCAAATAAATTTAAGATAAAACAATGAATTAAAAACATTTGGTAGAAGTTGTGAAATGAAAAAAAAACCTTAGGTATCCGCAATAAATTTAAAGAAATTAAAGAAATAGCTTGGGACTCTCTCCAATATTAGCTTCTCACATTTCTTTGAATGTTAAAGTCATTCAAAATTGTGCGATAGAACATATTAATTTCTACCTTATACAGAAAGACAAAAGATAGAGATAACACTCACTACATTTACTTTCGTTGTCAGATTTTCTCAACATTTTACTGATGTAAGGAAATTATCGTGGCGTTTGTTAAACTTTCAAAAGAAATTTGCTTTCATGACTGAGTAAATAATTTGGAAGGAAGTACACACGTTTCAAAAGGAAGAAAAATGTTTGAAAAACATTTAAAAATAACAGATTTGAAGAATACAGACATACATTTTATCGAATCATTTTCATTTATTTTATATTTACATACTTCTAATGTTTTAAATTTTATGATCATTTTTCATCATTATATTTTACTCTAATACGAACATATTATTTAATATTATAGTATAAAACAAAATCATTTTGTAAATTTATAATCTTTGTTTTCATGTATTGAAAGTAATTTATTTGAAAAGAACTGAAAACTTTATTTTTTTGATTTTATAAATGAGGCTTTAATGCTAAGCATAAAATTTCCCGAAATCATAATTGACAACCCCAATTTACTTCGTATAAAATAACTTATTAAACAATTAATTTACATTTAAACTTTCCTAATTTTTAAAGATATTATATCTATTTACTACCTTCTTATATGTGGATATTTCGAAGAGATTTTGCATCACAATATACTTTTCCAAGTGCATTTGCTACTGCAACATCGTTAAATTGTATTGAGCAAATATTCAAAATTGTTGAAATTGTATGCGAAGATTCATAAATCTAATAAATATATCCTAATTATAATCAAGAAATTATAATACAAACAGAGAATTTTTTTCTTAAAAGTCATCTAAAAATATTTTCCATATCCCATCTGAAGAAAAGAATCAGATTCTGACCATCTTTGCAGTCTTCATTTAATTAAACATGCTGTCGGCATTTTTATGAATATCCTGCATTGCATAGAAACTTTGTACCATTCTTTGCAAATCCTTTCCATATATTAGCCTTCTCAATAAAATGCTTAAGACATTCTAAAAAATGTCTTGCCATTCCTGGGCAATCCACATAATAGCTATCTCGGAAAGAAACGAAAGCGATACTGTAATTCGATCCGTGAATTCCTTATTGGTCTGTTGTCACGGATCCACTAATATGCCAAGGAAGACAGCGAAATCTAGGGGACTTTCAGGAATCCCAGTAGATGCATTTTATCTTGGAAAGGGGAAATGAATAAGGAAACATACCAGTGCAGATGGTAACTCAGGAACCAATGTCTAAATCCACATAAATTAATCCAATATGAATAGATGACGAATTGTCTTGAATATGTTAATAGGCTTACACTTTTCGTGGTTCCTTTTACTATTTACTAATCAAAGTAAGGAAACACAAAATATCGGAGGAAATGGATAGAACTGTAACAGAGCTATCCTTTAACGAAACCAAAAAGGAATCCCTTCTATGAAACCATAAGGCGAAAAATATTTCTTTAACACTAATGATATACTAATGGCATTTATTTAACAATAACGGTATATTTAAGATTTCCAAGTAACTTTTTTGTTAGGATCATTCAATCAAAGTTATATCACTGGGTGTTGAATTTCCAGATTTAAAATTTTATAATTAGTGAAAAGTGTTTTTGCAAACTTTATTTATCAGGAAATGAAAGAATAATTTTAGGTGATAAAAATAATAAAATCATCTAATTATCATCGTTTATTTGTGTGATAATAATAAAACAGGACCTCATGAAAGAACAAACATAAAAATAACAGTCGGAGTAAAAAGGAAGAGAAACATGGAATTAGTTGGTACAGTGCCATAAGCGTAAATAAACATTTAAAAAGATAAAATAACTCCATAAAGGATGGCTTACCATCAAAGACAACCAAATGGTTTTTATTTGGGTTTACTTTTTGCATTAGTGACTTGAGACCAGGTGTAGAAATAAACAACTGTTTGAGTCAAACATCACCATTTCTCTGCGATCAAGAAAGTGCGAATGCCAGATACAATAGGATTAGGCTCTGAGTCTTTTTAATGGACCTCAAAAATGGACTATTACAGCTAGACCTCTCTGTATTGTTAGCGGCTCCATATGTTATTGAAGACATGTCTTCTTATTAATGCTAGGTGATAGAGAGGACATTCATTGAACAAAGCAACCTCCATTCTAATTTTTTCAGGCGGGATCATATTTTTAAACCCTTTTTATATAATTGCTTATGAATATTTATGTAAATATAGTATTAGTAATATTTTGTCATATACCTAACATGTTCATTCAGTTCTGCACCTCTTATTAACCCAGAAAATTATTAACCAAAAAGTATCTGCTGGTAACCAAGTTTTTGTCAGATCAATTTTGAATAATCCAAAAATCTTTATATAATGTTTTTGAACAATATCAGAATTTCTCAAGCAATATCAGAAATGCTTTCTTCATCCGTATAATATTTCACATGCAATAAAAAAAGTTACTTTTTCCGCTTATATAACAGAACATTTGGGACCAATTTTCAAGATCTCTGAAAAAACTGAATGCAACGCGATATATCTAAAATCTCTCAAATCGTTTCAATTCTCTCGTATTGGAAACGCCTAAAAAATTTAAGGCGTTTTCAACTTTGCTCTTCTACGAAATGCCATTTAAGAAATCCCCAGGAAGTTTTCAGGAGAATTTGTAACGCGAAATAATATTGTGGCATTAGACCTTTGTATATCGCATTGACAACTGTATTTGTCGGGGAAAAGAAGACTTTACTTTGTTTCACAAATTGTCAATTATTAAAACATCATTTTACTATTCTTACTCATTAAAGTTATTAAAAATTCGATTTTCTCCTATGATTCTCCAACTCATCTAAAAGTCTTGTATCTAAATCTCCAAGAAAACTTTCATTATTACATAGCAGATCCATGCTTTTGGGAATGTTTAAGCCATTTAATCGTACTGACTGTTCCACTTAATTCTTCGTAATTAATCAGCGGAAAATAGATAATGCCCTTCTCTTTGAATGACAATGGTAAAATAACAATTTAACTTAATCTGCTTTGGAGGAAAGTTTCTAGACTAATCAGTGTTCTCATGAGGTTTGTACTTGTTCCACTTTCCACTTATTAATCGTAGAGAAACAGATCTCTGAAACGAGCAGCACACATGACTGAACGCAACATGAGGGATCAAACTGTTCTGGAAATGATTCAATAGCAGGAACCCCCTGATACTCTGTTTATGTTTAAAAAGAGACATTAGAATTAATAGAGACATTATATAATTAATAAGATAAAATAACTTATGACCAATGGACAAGCGAAATGAAAAGTTACCGACTCTTTCCCACTGCCCTCAAAAGCTAATATTTATTACAAATTATTGTCTGTCTGCATTACTAGAGTCTCTTCGAAAAATTCAATTCATTTCTTCACAGTAAATAGTTGTCTCTGGTAATATATAAAATTATGTATGATGGTTTTAGTCGCATACTATATTTTTACTCATTCTTCATAAATATAGCATGACGTTTGGCAACAGATTTAGTTTAGCCTGTTTACAGTTATTGTTAAATTTTAAGCCTAAAGAACTTTTTACTATCAGTTTCTAAACACTAAGGTATGCCTCTTTCGTTTTCCTTCTTCAAATGACATTACAAAATTTCAAGCATATACTTGATGTATTACTACATGTTTCATTACTCTTTACTGAATCATGTTTATTTGAGAAAATTCCTATTACATGTATCTAAATTTCTGAATCATAGATTAGTAATGGAACTTACATGCGTTCTAGGGAACTACTTATTCAGACTCTTGCCGCAAGCAAAATGACAGAATATGAAAAAAATACAGTGAGAATATCATTTGTGAGATGAGAGATAAATCTGTGCTTATTTTTTCCCAAAGCTTTTTTTGCCTTCGATAACAAAACTGCACAAATTCATTCTGGAAGATTTGAAAATTGTCTTTCTTTTTCCAAATCTTCTTAAGACCAACAAGTGGTAATGAAGTAGTTGGTAGTTCAACTGAGGCTTCTGTTGAATCCGTGCATGTCCACTCAATTTCATCAGTATAGGCTTCATAAAAGCAGGGTTTAAGCGACCAATATGCTCTCGGCATGCTTGGAAAGAAGATAAGGCATGTGCATAAAAAGCTGACAATAGCAAGTACGTGTCCCGACGGGACAACTACATGCTTTTGTCCTCTCTTTTTCTTTTTCTGCTCATGCGAGGACTTTTTGTCGAGAGAATATTGGCCTCGTATAAGCACTTCTTAACCCTTCATTAGGATCGGCTATTATATACCTCATATTAGGTGCGGCAACACTTCAAATCATACTCTCTTTTTTATCCAAAAATTCCTAATCTTAAAGTTTTATAATTAAATACCTAAAATATTTTTTCTGTACATATATTTTTACTACCGAATTCTTACAAATGCATCCCCCAGATTCCCGGCGATGCATTTTCATCGCAAAGTTTGCACTTCTTAGGGACCATCTGAAAACTAGGAAGAAATTACTAGAATTAGTCGCGTCGATTTTAAGCCAATTTCTAAAAGAAGTTCACTAATCATATTTCATTCATTTTGTATTAAAGGATAGCAATAATACGCAACTTAAAAATTTTAATAAAAAATAAATAAAAACTTCTGAATTTTGGTGCGGTGGTCTGAGAGATTTGAATTATGATTTCCGGTCTTTGAAGATGGGTTAGGAAACCTATCTTCGCTAATCACTCCTCCTCGAAGGTATCTGAAGACGACAGCAAAAAGGGCGCGAATTTACCTAATCGAACTGAGAGATCAATCTCGCCTAACTGAGGGTTATTAATAGAAATTTTTTATTTCTGTAACTGCTCTTTATCTTTGCAGTCAATGCTGAAACAGGAACTTTTCAGAGTTTATCAGCATTCTTCTATATCCTGTTTCTATGCTTATTCAACTAATGACTTCAGTAATTAATTTCACAAGAAAAGTCATTGACCTTTTTATAAAATTAAATTCCGTTGTTATGATCCTTAATACTTCTCCGTTCGGGACTTCTATTAACATTTGGATATTGTAAAATTTGGTACATTCCGAATTTTAACACCAAAGTACATTTTTGTTTTTTAATTAAATTTTTACATTTATTAATACTTTTTATGACGTAAATATTTGTTAAGAGGAACTTGCATTTGGCTTACCGACCCTTCATAGATTATCTATGAGACAGCGCTGATTTATTCTTACCCAATGAACCGAAGTTTCCAGTAAATTTCGTTGGCATATTAATATTTTCTTTCGTTCCTATTTTATTGTCTAAATCTGTAACAGTAAAAATCCGTTTTTTATATGTTTATCGGTTGTTATTATTTTCGATGGGTGTTTGTTCTTAATCTTAGATAAAAACGTGTAATTACTCGAATTTTTTTGTTTTATGTTTCCAGGTAAGCTTAAAGGATACTTGTTTCCATCATAAAAATAATAATTTAAAAAATGAATTAAAATTTAGTATTACTAGCTATACTACATAATGTGACAAGAATAAATATTTTATTAAAAATATTTTAAAGGAATTTTAATTAACTTTTTACTCATTAACCAGATCTTCATGTGATTCCTTCAAATTGGTTAAGCAAACACGTTTTAATCTATTGATTCTACAATGTCTGAAATTAAAACAATCAGTAATTAACGGAGTAACAAAAACTTCAGTATAGCTTCTCATCTTACAACATAATCTGTATCAAAGAAATTTAATTGCATTTGTAAACGTTTCAAAAATTGTTTACATTTCTCATTATTGTACTGAGTTAAAACAACTGTATAATCATGATTAAAGTCCACTTTAAATTTGTTTTTTTAAAAAAAGTAACTTCATTAAAATCTGCTACATTCAATTTCTGTTGTTCATGCTAAGGCTTCTAAAACGAGTCATTTAGGATGTAACGCTTCAATAAATCTCAATTATCTCCCTTTAGTCCTGAATTCAACTAATTATATTCGTTATCGTCTTAAAATGCCTGATTTTAAAGAATAAGTTTTCATCTAGAGGTCCATGCATAAAAAATATTGCACTTATCTTTATACAAATAACACTCCAGCATTACCTTCTAATTTGCGAAAAAAAGGAGGAAAATTCTTCACTCAAAGTATTGAAACAAGGACGCTCGTTACTGAGTTTAGAAACCTTATTAACTACAAATTTAAGATAATACTTTAATAATATACTTGGTATAAAACACTAATTTCTTACTTCTACAAAGTTAATTTTCTTGAAGATGGTTATGTTACATTGTATTTATGTAACATGTTAAGTTTTATTAAACAATAGAATTCGTTTTTAATTCCTATATAAGTTGCAGTAAAATATTAATTTATTTTATTCTTAATGGCTGTCATAATTAAACATTTTGTTTTCTGTTATTATCTTCATTATACGAGGCGTGTCCGGAAAGTAAGTACCGTTTCGTTCTACCGCCACCGCAGCGCTAGTATCGCAGTTCCGCGCATATGCACACGTGTCTCTGGTTCATTGTCTGTCCACTGACGCCATTGCAGCCGGATTGTGTTGTGTTTACATGTGTTAGTGAGCGTTCAAAATGCTTAAGACGATTGTTGATCCCGCCGACTATGAAGTGCGTTCTGTAATACGGTTTTTGAATGCAAAGAAAGTTAAGCCAGTTGAAATTCATCGTCAACTTGTAGAGATTTATGGTGAAAATGTAATGACTGATGGAATGGTTAGAAAGTGGGTTCGACAATTTAATGATGGACGCACCAATGTTCATGACGAAGTACGGAGTGGGCGACCTTCTGTTGTCAATGATGGTTTGGTTGCAAAACTGAATGAGAAAATTCGTGGAAACAGACGGTTTACAATAGGAATCTTTTTTGATGGGTTTCCACAAATTTCAAAAACTGTTTTGCATGAGATTGTCACAAATCGCTTAAATTATCGCAAATTGTGTTCCCGTTGGGTTCCGAAAATGCTTACGGATGTCCACGAAGCGAAATGACTTCGCAGTGCTTTGAAATTTCGTACTCGATGCAGTGAAGAGGGCAATGAATTCCTAAATAAAATTGTGACCGGTGATGAAACTTGGGTTTGTTCTTGAACTTGAAGCGTGAATTTAGATGTAGGCGCTTTGACAGCGATGACGACGCAGAAAACGGTGTTCAGCAGTGGCTGTCTTCACTGGCGGCAACCTTCTTTGAAGAGGGTATAGACAAGTTGGTTTCTCGCTATGACAAATGTCTGAACAATGGCAGTAACTATGTAGAAAAATAGTTTACGAAATGTTCTTTCATTTAAAAATAAATTTTGTTTTGAAAAAACATTTTTTATGCGAGTTTTTCCAAAACGGTACTTACTTTCCGGACACGCCTCGTATGAATAAGGGTTTTAAATCAAAATCAATAATTCAAATTTCGAAAGCTATAAAATGTTTCGCATCTTTAGTATAAGTGAATTTCACCTATCTATTAAGAATTGCAATTATTTATCTATTTTTTGAGAATCAGGCAAATTGATAAAACAAAGTAATATAGAAATTGTGAATCATAGGGTTTTCAATTTATATATTGCTAGCTTTGTTCAGCTCAATAAATTATATGGTGAAAAGATGGTTCTTTTCAAGGCTGTAAGGCAATTAAGTATCTAAAATTTTTGTTTGACGATACATTTAGATTTTTCCATCTTTTTGCTTATATATTTCCAGTATTTCTTTCATTTATATTCTTCATTCGAGTATTACCCCGAGAAATCTTTGAAACCATATATCTCTAACTGAATTTTTTTACTGGAAAGTAACTATTTATGGTGTGAAAAGACACTATTTAAAATTGAACGATTTCACCGAAACAATTTTGAAATTTTCATAATGAATGAAGACAAAGACAAAAATAAAACTGTGGCAAACTCTAGAAAAAGGAATAGAATTAGAAATTAGTTTATAAGGCTTCTTTAAAATAACTTTTACATCGTTATTTATTTAATTTTCAACTTTCGCATTCATATTTTCAAGAAACTTGGAAAATAGCTAAAGTGGACACCGCTTATAGTGGTGACTTTGTGTCAAATTCACTACATCCGAAGGATCATTACATCCAAAATGCCTTAAAACAAAAGAAATCTGTAAGCGTAGAAGAAGAGCAGAAAAAAACAGATCGTTTTAATGAGAAGATAAATATCGATTCGATGTAAAGAATTAAAAAAATTCATACACATTTAATTTTTTAAACTTCTTTAAAATATTATCAAGATTAACCTGTATTTTTTTCCTTTTATTTATCCTTCAAGCATTCTACAGACAAACAGTTCTTATGAATAACGCACATCAAAATATTTAGCATTGTATTGGATTGATTTTCTTAAAATACAAAGGGCTTGCAGAGTTTCTTGGACTGATAATGAAGAGGGGTCAGAAGACAAACCACCGTCATTTTCTTCATGATCTGTGGCGTCATCTCATCGAAACCTATCACTACAAGACAATTGCTGATCACTAAAACCGATGGATTTTCTATGTTTTTAGATACAGGCGATCCGTTCCGCGCCATTTTGATCTGTGCAACCGATTGATGGTTTCATCCGTGATCACTACAAGCGGCGACTACCGTATTTATTATGCGAAAAATCACTATTTTAATTTGTACGATTTCACCGAAACAATTTTGAAATTTTCATAACGAATGAAAACAAAGACATAAGATCACATATTCATTCCTACCAGATGTGAAAAAATACACAAATATTCGTTATTGGTCGCGAAAAGTTCAGTTTTTTCTTCCGTTATGTAAAAATTGAAATAGGTGGTGGTGTTTGTAAAGCGACGCTATGTTCCATCAGTGTATCTCAAGCTGACAAGTTCCGAATATTGATGGCGAACACTCTTGTAATAAAGTAATGGAGCAGCTCAATGGAACTCAATGGAGATTAACAGATAGCACAGGAAACTGCTTCACTTAAAAACTCATTATTTTAGATATACTATTAAACACACTGGATTCAGATTTGCTATATTATATAAAGTTATGGCTAGGAAAGAAATATTGAACTATAATTGCGAAAATAATCTCTCATCCCAACTCAATAGGTTCCCCTTCTAGTTTTTACTTAATAATAAATGCCGGCAATTTCATATTATCAGAATGAAACATTAAATTGTGAAGAAAAGAAATTTAACCATCAAAATCAAATATAGAGATTTTCGATGAATAACAGAAATTTTTGAAAATATCTAATGTGTTATTTTGAATTTGATGCTGTGGAATCAATTCTTCCAAAAATAAATGTTCATCTCCATTTCAGTTGTATTTTACGTAATTATGAACATACTTTTCTGTATATTTAAGAATTCAAAAATCCTTTATTTAAGATTATTATCTGGTTAAAATTGAGCATCCAATGAGTAGGAAAATGTTTATCAATTAAATTTTCAGATGATTTGTAATTTTTTATGTTTTTTTTTCAACTGGCGCGATTTAAATACTTCATATTTGAAGGATTCGCTTTAACACAATTCAATCGCTTTATTCATAGAATTTGGATAAATAAAATAAGAATTTTTGACTATAACTGGTAAATTTCAGGGAATAAGTTTTGAATCGAATCTTGACAGACATAAAATACAACTCTGTATAGTTATGTATAAGGATCTTTCTAATAGCTTATTAAAGAAGGTTTTAATTCTGGTGTTTCGTATTCTTGAAATATTCTCGCTAGATTCACCAAAGGTTGACGAATCTTTCTTTATTCAATCAGTGTTACGTTCTAATGTGATGAATGCTTATTTAATAGTAAAAACCGTCGGCTTCTTAGATTTGATGTAGGCAAATAAAGATCATGCTTTCAACATTTTGGAAAATGCCCACAAGAAGTGGTAAATCTAGTGAAAAAGTGAAGTGGTAAATTTTCTGTAAATAAGACAAATGAAACACTTTCTCACACAACTCGAATTCTGAATTCTTAATTGTGTTTGTTTGAACACTAAATTTGAAGGAATAGAAGATATAAACTTTAATTGAAATATCTTTCTTCTGAGAAATATTAATTATTTTCTTTTAATATTAGTTCTACATCGGCCCAATGTTATCGCTGCTCAGCGACGAAACTAACTTAAGAACAGATGGAGAATCGAGGAAATTGGTGAGAGGCTGAGGAAGCCGAAAGGAACGATGTATAAAAACGAAAAGAACGCATTATGGACGATTTAATAGTAATAATGAGAAAATACGTGTAAATGAATTTGTAAATATTAAGTAGACTTAATACTTAATGAAAATTATGGTCATTCTAGAATTCTTCAGTGGCCGCGATGTCCAAGTGGTAAGGTCTCGGCTTCGGATTCTAGGTTCGAAATCCGTTTCCACTGAAGATCCTTCGTATATGTGGGCCTGTTTGACGTTAAATCGCACGAATTGAGCCAAACGTCCTCCCATTAGTGTGGTGCGTAAGTTTGGAGAAGGGGGTTTCAGCTCAGGCGTCGTCCTCGTCATCTGATCGCGGTTCAAAATTACTAGGTCCGTCCCAAAATAAACCTCGTGTTGCTTCAAATATAACTAAACTGTAATTCTTCCTTGACAGTATTGTGAAGTACTTAGTAAAGATCTATGAATAACGATAGACAGAGATATGATTCTTTATAGTAAGAGGTTTCCTTAACGAATTTCTGCAGATAAAATTTACATAACCAATCATTTCTGGAAATATAAAAATATTTTAATGGGATGTTATATATGCACGTGTCTGAAAAAAATTTAAAGGCAAATACTATTAACTGCTTTGTTGAAACTTCTTTCGTTTACAAAAGCGTTAACAACCATTTAGTTTTTGGTACTTCAGTAAATTGTTACCAAACACTTGATATTATGAGTAATAGAAATATCTTGTTATTAATTTCAGGCAACTAGAAAATTTGCATATTCATTAAGGAGGAAATTATTTATTTATATATGCTTTGCCATTTTCATAATAAGAAATTCTATTTCGTATAATGATATTTTTTTATTCTCATGGAAGTAGATACTTTGTTATGCTTTTACTTTATTCATGCTTTTGCCTTTTTCGCGAATAATTCATGTGAAAATTATTCAATTAAAATTTATTTTCTCTGCGTTAGTAGAAACGTTATTAATCACGAATATTTTCTGATCCACATTTAAGAGTTTCGAATAATTCTTGGAATAAAAAAGAAACTTGATGTAATTTATCGCTTTTAATTTTCTGGAAGATTAGATACTCCTGAAATGCTCCCTAACGTTTGAATAGTTTTATTGGTCATCAAAGAAGAACTCGTCAAACGGGAGAATAGATAAGATTAAAATTGATATCGATTCTAAATTTCAGATGTGTGAGAGATAAAATATGTTAGGACAGGACAGAACGTAATAATTATTGGCAGGATAATTTTTCCAGCTACCCATACAATAGTTGTGAAAAATTATTTTAAATATTTCAAACTCAACTAATTTCAGTCCATTATTTAAATGACTGTACATTTAGAGAGTTACAGTGAAGTATTTTAAATAAAACCTTTCAAATAGATACTGCTTAAAGATGTATGATACTATTTACATATATATATATATATATATATATATATATATATATATATATATATATATATATATATATATATATATATATATATATATTCTGTTACAGTATAACAGAAATGAAGACTACATAATTTTCCCAAGAAATTTCCCTTCGAAGAGTTCTGAATTAAAATTTGCAATATTTTCAATGGGTGTCCCTGTACAAATGAAAGAATGTATTAACGACGCACACGAACACTGTGCATAAATTACAGCAAAATTTTATGCATATGAGCTATGTAAATGAATATTGAAAATGTTCAAGACCCGGGCATATATGGCACTCTGTGTGGAAATACACCCTAATTCTTAAAACAGACAGACATCTTTAAGATCATTCCACAGCTTCGCGAGTGTTGTATATTAAGTGCTCTCGAATTTCAAAATGAACTAAGCAAGCATATAACCTAATACATCTGGGAACTAATATTTGCTTATCCAATTAGCCTAAGAGGGCAGACGATACCTATGAAAGTAGTTTCACTAAGAGGTGAAACATTAAATTGTGTCTACATAGGCTGCATGCAATTTTGTCAAAATATTTACCTCGTCATTTTAAATAAATTTTGTATTAAGCATCATCAAAGAGTTTGCCCTCTGTAATGCTATTGAATAACATACTTTTGTATTTTTTTCAAAAATTACATTGTTTTCATAAATTAAGGAAAAACCAAAGAAAATGCAAAGCAAAACTTCATCGTGTTGAGGTGGATATTCTTGTTCTCCATGCGTAAAATAGCAAATATCGAAGTAATTCTTCACTACCCTTTAGTGACGTGGTTGTAAAAGCCAATGAAGAACAAACTGACACACTTTTAAATATCTGCCCACTTCTGTACGATTATCACCTTTCCATATGTTCCCAATGGCCTTTCATTGTAGTTATTTTTTACATGATGCCGCAACGTCATTATAAGAAGTTGGAGATTTCAAATTTCTTATTTCATAATCGTAACGAAACCTACATTCTTACTCGTATTCCGTTTGTATAGACATTATATTCATTTTTATATGAAATCACACTCAGATTTCGTAACGGTAGGTTTCTTGTTTGAACAATCTATCAGTCAGTACTAGGGAGGGCATTCTGCTGATCTGTGATTCTTCCTCAAATTAGGAAATTAGTGTATTTATGCTCGCATCTGTTGGCTATATTAATTCCAGTACATTAAAATTCGGAAAATACCGCTGTTTCACTCATTAGCATTACAATGAGATGGAATCAAAACTCATGTGCAGTGGAGTTCAACTCGAGCTCTGAATGGGTTTGGATTTTAAATTAAAGTTCCTGCTTGAAGACGAAATATTATCAGCCTGTCTTCTGTATTAATCAGATTTATTTAATTATTTTTACCAATTTCTGTATTCAGTTTATTTAAATCATTTTTGAAATATATCTAGTTAGATTAGAAGAGTGTTTGCAATATTTTTGGAGTTATTTAAGGTCACATTGTTGATTCAGTTTAAATCTAATTATTTTTGGAATGTAAAGTTACTGATTTAATTCATCTGCCTCGTCATGGGCAGTCGAAAATCATCTCGAGTCCTGCAGGCGTATTGACGTTGGAACCTTGTAGAACTTAAAATATCGGGAACTTATTTTCGACTACTAGAATCCAGAATTTTTTGTGAAAAAATGTATGAACTAATGAAAGTAATGAAGTTAAGTATGAAAACAACAAAAAGAAAATGTTGTTTGATTTGTTTATATAGAAAAATTTCAAAAGAATTTCAGGGATGTGCAATGAAAAAACCCTCTAAAATTTGCTCGCAAAATTTTATTTGACTGAAAATATTTTGCTATAATTCATGGAAAGAAAGTTAAAAAGTGACAAGCTTAAAACGTAGCCCTGTCTGAGGTTCTTAACTTCATTATTATTTTAATTTCAAAAATTTCTAGACAAATTGCATTGAGTATTTTGTATCGTTTTAAAATAAGAATAGTTTTCTAAATATTTTTTGGAATATATATCTACAAAATTAAAGAATATATGTTGAACAGTGCGGAAATATAATTCTGTCTATATCGGGGAAACAAACCAACGTTTGGCAATTCTACCTAAAAATTATTATTTTTAGGCTTTTAAACTTTTCATATAGTTAATATTGCAGGAACAACTTTTCTTTTATTCCTTAAGACGGAATAAATTGTCTTTTTCCCCTTGAAATATTTATTGTAGTTTCTTATTTTTTTCAGACGGAGGAATTTATTGCTTTGGTGGACGTCATATTCTATACCTACATTTTCTCGACACGCTTCTCTTTTATTGCTTCTGTTGAAAGATAACTATTCGATATATAAATGTCGCCAAATGCTTTCTTGTTTATGCTTATGATGGTGCTTTTTTATGGAATGTTAATTTTTTAAAGAATTTTTCATTCGTGTTTCCTCAAAATAAAATTCCTTACTATGGAACCAAAAAAAAAATACACGTAAGAGTTGCTATTAAAAACAGGATATTGCAATTTGAAATATAGGAGCCAGCTCTATAGCATGAAGTATGGCTGAATCTCTTGAATTGCTCATATATTGTCAAGAATAGTGAATTCAGAAACACAAATATATGTTTTTTCAATAAGAAATTGGATTTCCTAAAATATTATAGACATGGGAGAATATAAATTACGTTTATATCTCGTTTCTAGAGAAGTTCATTTCATGTACAGATAAATTTGCCATATATTCTCACATCTTTTACACAAATGGCCCAAATTCAGATGATTCAACACATATGCTTATAAATATAATTTTTCATAAATAAATTCTGGAGCAAATTTAATTTCTGATTTTTGAAAAAGTACATAAAAACTCTTTTAAATGCAGCTTTTAAACCTAGTATTTAAAAAGTACTAAAATATGGATTCTCAGATGGCCTTTTAATCAGTATTTCTTAACAGAATGAATACTAATACTGCATTCCTAATAATCCATGGAATAATATTTCTAGTGATATCCTACTCCAGAGATGTGCTAGATACTGTCAAAATATTCACTCTAAAGATAATGTGAACACTCATTAACCGATATGGGAGTTGCTCAAAAGAAAAAAGTATCAGTTAAAGTAAACAATTAGAAATTACGAAAAGATTCATATGAGTGTCTTGAAGAGATGTTTCACACTTTGGGTACACCGGCATCACGGAAAAGAACGCAAGTCAGAGGTATGAAAGTTATCTTCCTGATGACAATTGAATATTTTATTTTCATACTTGATTAAGCTTGGATTTATCTCAGCTATCAGAAAGAATTAAGCCAATATCAGACGACTCAGTAGCACTAATGGAAAGAATGTCCATATCTCATAAAGGTTCATCAATAATCTCTTGATGTGTTAAAATAAGGTGAACGTAGAAATGAACCGAACAAGAAAGGTGATATATTTATAATAATAGAATAATATTTTTAAAGTCACAGTACTAGTAAAAGATTCTATATTTTTCTACGAATATCAGATTAACTGAAAAATGCTTAATGGAGTATTGCAGAATTCCAGAATAAGGCAGAATGATTGAGAATGTTCTAGATACAGAACGAACCAGCCTTTTATTTTCTGCAATGAAAGCAATGGTTGAGGTAACTCAAACTCAACGAGCTTCAAAATTTGATGAAACTTGTATTGTTTGCGTGTTGAGGCGTTATGTAACTAGGCAGCTTTTTAACGCAAATGACATTTATTGACGCACACACAACAACCACACGCTACAAGCATTCGATTCTGAACATAAACATAAACCGCGCTACAGTTACAGCTAAGCGCGCGGTTCACAGGCTTTGGATGTAGCATATCTCCCTTCCTTTGTAATTTAAAGGTCAAGTCTCTCAGGAGGTCGGACAGTCCTACCACTTCTGGTCACATAGGGATCAGAAGATGCTTCTGTACATGAGCTAGGTCTTTCAGGGTATGTCTTTGGAGACTGGGGTGATGACATCAGAGGCGGACATCCTGGATCGGCATCGGCAGGAGAGCGTTGGTATCCCGTGACATCAGAATCGTCCTCTGGCTCAGGTTCTGGATGAAAATCTGGTGAGGGAATTAGGTGCTTTCGGTTCCTTCTGTAAACACGTCTGCCGGACTGAACTAGATATGATCTTGGGTAAGGCGTCTTTTGAAGAACTTTCCCAGTTACCCTTCTATCAGTAATCCACACGTTCTGACCTGGATCTAATTCATCAAGATTTCTAACACCGTGATGTTTATCATAGTTCGTTTTCTGGCCTTCTATTCGTCTCTCCTCTTTAGCCTCGAGAACTTTCTTGTTCACTGAGTATGGCTGTAGTTGGGTCTTAGCAACAGGAAGGTTAGTGTTGATTCTCCTACCCATAAGCAATTCAGAAGGGCTAAAACCATTCTCTAAAGAAATTGCGCGATAGGCCATTAATGCAAGATAAGGATCTCTAGATTTCTTTATGCAAGCTTTGAGTGTTTTCACTGCTGCTTCTATTAGCCCGTTGCTTTGAGAAAATTTGGGGCTACTTGATATGTGTGTAAAGCCATAACTTTTTGCAAAATCCTCGAATTCTACAGTCTTTACTGGATCAAATTGTGAGCCGTTGTCTGAACGGACAACATCTGGGATTCAATGACGTGAAAGATTGATTTGCAATGATTTATAATTTCAGCAGAAGTCAGTCTGTCAAGCCTGGCAATTTCAGGGTATCTAGAGTAGTAATCTGAAATCAGAAGGTACCATGAATTCTTGTATTTAAAAAGATCAAGACCTAAAACTTCCCAAGGTCTCTCTGGAAATGAAGTTGAAATTAAGGGTTGATGGCGATTACTTGACTCTTGTATACATGCAGTGCAACTCTTTATTTTCTCTTCAATTACTTTGCTTATTCCCGGCCAGTACACAGAGCATCTGGCTCGAGCTCTACATTTGGTAATGCCCAGGTGACCTTCATGAATTTGATTCAGCACTTCAGCTTCATGTGACTTTGGAATGATGATTCTGCAGCCTCTCATCAACAGTCCATCTTGAACTGATATTTCATAACGGTTTTGCCAATATGGTGCACATAGTGTATCAACTTCTTTCTTTGACGGCCATCCTTTCAGTAAATAATCAGTAAGCTGATTATTTACTGATCATCAGTGACAAGTTTGATTGATTTGATTATCAGTGACAAGTCTCATATTTCAGCTGTGCAACTCTTAGTTCATCTAATCTGCGAGATAATGCTGGAAGAGAACTTGTAATCATTTGAATGAACACATCAATTTCGGCTTCCAATTCTTCTCTTTTGTAGGGAACTTTCTGAGGGTTTCTTCACAATGCATCTGCGGAGAACAATTCCTTTCCTGGAATATGTACAATTGTATAAGAAAACTTCATCATTCGCAACTTGATCCTCTGTAATCGTGGAGACAAGTCATCTAAGTTTTTCTTGGAAAATATTGGAATGAGAGGTTTGTGGTCTGTCTCTATTTTAAAATGCATTCCTGTCAGATAATCTCTAAATTTTACGCATCCCCAAGCGACAGCAAGGGCTTCCTTTTCAATTTGTGCATAACGACTTTCCGTTGGGGTCGAAGTCCTAGATGTATAGGCTATTACCGATCTTCTTCCATCAGCTTGCTTTTGGCAAATTGCAGCTCCTAAGCCATACGATGAAGCATATGTGGCAACTGTAGTTTCTTTCTCTGGATCAAAGATCATTAGCACAGGATCTGACGACAGTATTTTCTTCATTTTCTGAAAAGCTGCTTCTTGTGGCGCTTCCCACACAAAGGTCACTTTATTGCTTAGCATAGAAGTCAGAGTAAAAAGTATATCCGAATAGTTAGGAACGAATCTTGCTAAATAGTTAGCCATGCCCAATAGTTGCTTCAATTCCTTTTTATTCGTTGGCTGTTGATAATTTTCTATCGCAGCAATTTTATCAGGATCCGGGTGAATTCCTTGTCCATCTATTATATGACCTAAAAAATTAATAGATGTCTGAGAGAAAATGCATTTCTTTGCATTTAATGTCATACCAGAGTTCTTTAATCTATTGCAGACTTCTGTGAGTCGTTGGTCATGTTCTTCTTGAGTAGATCCCCATATTAAAATATCATCCATGTGACAAATTGTTCCAGGTATACCTTCTAACATTTGAGACATTCTTCTTTGGAACTGCTCTGGAGCAGAGGAGATACCGAAAGGCAATTTTTGGAATCTAAACCTACCAAATGGGGTGATAAATGTGGTGAGATAGGATGACTTTTTATCCAGAGGAATTTGCCAGAAACCAGAATTAGCATCCAGTTTCGAAAAAACTTTTGGCTCCACTCAAGAGATTTAAAGAGTATTCTGCCTTGGGCAATGGGTACAGATCCCGCATAACATTTTTGTTGAGTTCTATCAGGTCTACACAGATCTTTACATTACCATCACTTTTTGGTACGATTACTACCGGTGCACACCATTCTGTCGGTTTTAAGACAGGTGTGATAACCTTTTCCTCCACCATTTTTTCTAATTCAGCTTTAGTTTGCTTTAAAAGAGGAATCGGCACACGTCTGGGGGAAGTGATAGCAAATGGGATAGCTCCTGGTTTCAATTTGATAGAATAGCATCCCTTCATTACCCCAGGTACTTTGAAAAGTTCTGGAAATTTAGCTTTTGGATCAGCTGCAGAAATCTGGCAAATAGAATTCAAATTTGAACCCAAACCAAGAGAAAACAGTGCAGGTTTGCCAAGAAGACACGTTTGAAGATTGGAAATCACATAGATTTCTACAGTGCAACCCTTCCTATGTATTCAATATTTGTTTTGAATTTCCTAAATGTTTTCAATGGATTTCTATCTGGACCACATAGAATTTTATCAGCTGGTTCTAATTTAGCATTTTGGAACACATTCTGAAAAACATTTGCAGGCAATACAGTGTTATCAGCTCCACTATCGATTTTAAATTTAATGGTTATGTTTTTATGGTTTACTTGAACCGTAACTGTCCAATCTATGTTAGTTTTGTTTTTACTCTCCAGCTGTACTACCCCTAAATATGCCACTTCAGAACATCCTGTTTAGGATTTGGTAATACAAACCTTCGCATAGTGTCCTATTTTTGTACATTGTCTGCATCTGGCATACCTAGCGGGACACAATCTTTTATCATGTCTTTGTTTACCGCACCATTTACATTTTCCATGCAAGTGGGATTCATTTTTATTATTCTTCCTATGGAAATCGGGTTTCACACTTTGTTTCCTTGCCCCCGAGCTTGGTTTCTGTTTCAGAAATTTTGGCGGTTTATTCGGCGAGATAGCGTTAACGGACGCACTGTCCTTTTCGATCAATTTTTCCTGTTGTTTCTTGACCACTTCACTGAGTCGAACCCTTTCCATCACTTTTGTCAAAGTTAGATCGGCGTCCAACTGCAACTTTTCACTTAGATTCTTGTCGCGTATGCCAATCACAATTCTATCCTGAATGAGTTCGTCGTGTAATACACCATATTCACAGTGTTCTGACAATGTTTACAAACCGGTTATAAACGTATTGACTGATTCACCATCGAGCTGTACACGTTTATTAAACTGTGCACGTACAAAAATAGTATTTTTCTTAACAACAAAATGATCATTAAACTTTTTCAACACAATATCAAAGTCATCTTGTTCCGTTTCGGATAAACCGAAAGAACTAAAAACATCCTCTGCTTGTTCTCCCATAATATAGAGTAAAGAATTTACCTGTTCATTTCATGTTTTGGTCGATAATCCGGAAGCAATCCGATATCTTTCGAATCTCATCTTCCATTTTGACCAGTTGCAAGGCGTTGAAAACGTCAAGTTCTCCGGAGGATTTGTATGCAACGCTGCCATAGCTACTTCCGTTTTCGTTCTACCGAACTTCGTCCGACGATGTTTTTAGCAATAAAATGTTCGCGAACTTCAAAAATAATTAACCGCTGCCACCATGTATTGTTTGCGTGTTGAGGCGTTATGTAACTAGGCAGCTTTTTAACGCAAATGACATTTATTGACGCACGCACAACAACCACACGTTACAAGCATTCGATTCTGAACATAAACACAAACCGCGCTACAGTTAGAGCTAAGCGCGCGGTTCACAGGCTTTGCTTATAGCACAAAACTCTAATACATTGTTTGCGAAAAGAAAAGCAACAAAGAGAAAAATAGAGAATAACTTGAAACTATGATTATGATATTTAACATGAAACTTGAAAAATTAGTGAAACGTTCTGTTAGATTGCAATTTAGCAATAACATCCTTTTCGGCTTTACCAGTGCTATTTAAATAATTAGTATTTTTGGTCTTAAAGCTTCTTTCATGTATTCTGGCAACTCTTAAATTATAAACGGATTAAAAAAAATTTTTTTTCTTAATTTCTCATTTAATTATTCCCTTTTTGTAATGATTAACTGAGTTGTTAATTGCTTTAACTTGTTATGCAATTTGTTTAATTGTTCGGTGTTTAATCAGTTTTAAATCCTTTTTCTTGCACTGGACTATAAGCTCGCCATTTAAACGACAGACGCTTTATGGTGTACTCGTGTACCGGCGTCCCCTGACTGAGAGATTTTCTTTTGTGTCAGTTCTATTCGCTTGTCTGTCGCTGTGAAAAAGGGTGATGCGTCTGCGGGGTCTATATACTGAGGAAAGGATGACTGAGCAATGATGGTAGGCATTGTTGATTTTTCTTCAAATTTCTTCAGAATAACTGTTACGTGTATATATAGAAGGATGATGTAATTACTCGTAAGCATTGTGGATTTTTCTTCAAATTTCCTCAGTATTATTGAAGAAGACGAATTAAATTTGGAAATAGATCTGTATGTGGAAACTGTGAGCAATTGCTTTAGAACTTTAAAGAATTTACGAACATTGTCCAATAACAGTCGTGAAGATTGAACGAATTCCTAGGCCAAATTATTTGAATTTCGATCTTTCTCCATCGTGCAAATGATGGAATTGTAAGCTAGCTAGCCGATCCTAATTACCAGAGCTCACGGGGGTATTTTTTAAATATATAATATCATTGTGATTTGCTTCTTTTTAAACTCTATAAATTTGATAGAGATTTTTTTATGAAAGTTTCTTTGATTTTTTGGTAGCGCTTAGATTTCATTTTTAGAAAGACTGTAGCAATTTTAACAATGGTATAATATTCATGTAAATTTGTTTTATTTGAAGTTCTCTGATCGACATGCGTATAAACAAAATCTTGTTTGTTATTTTCTGGCATTTTTCCACATAACCAAGAATAGTTCATTGTTAAAGCTGGCAATATTTTTTTATTTCATAAATAAAAGTTTAATTACTCAAGAACTCGAATCTCTAGTCTTCTTTTCTCTAGTGCAAAATGCAATGCACTCTTTTCTGGGATTTTCTTTAACTATGGCCAAATGTTCCATACACTATTAAAAAGGTGGGTAATAATAAGAGTATAGAAAGATTGTACTAATCCCACATAGCTTAGTTCTCTTGACTAATTTGCGAGTCATCCCAAACTAATACTTTCGCATATCATGGGGTATAATAAAAGACAGTAGTCTAGAAATATACAAAAAAATAATAATAATGCTCAAAAAATAATTAAACAAAACAGGATGGCAAAAAAGCAGGATTGTTAACGGCAAGAAAAAAGTTCAGTAGTGGATGTTTGCTAATATGGAACGTAATTACCTAAGCTGATAGTACACACCCATGAATTTACAATAGGTGTAAATTTCTGGGTGTGTACTATCAGCTTCCCTTACATGAATTTGCAATAGGTGTAAATTCATGTTAAGAAAAAGATAATCTATGACTGTTTGAAGAATACACGATCTTAAATCGAAAATTTCCGAGGAGGATTAAGGAATGAATGTAAACTTCTACCTATTAGATCCCAAACATGTTCAAAGGAATTCAATTTGAGTGATCTTTATAACCATTCCATTATAAGTACTGTTTCATGTTCTAAGTTTTTGCTTATGTGAGTTCTGTGAACTCGGGTATTACCGTTCATAAAAACAGAATTAAGAACCATGATTGCAAGAAATGGGATACCATACTGTGCAAAGATATCATATCTCTCCATATCTGCCTTCGTGATACTGTAACTGCAGTGCAGTACAGATGTATGTATACACATAATTTATTTCAAGCAAGCTTTGCTTTTATTTATCATCCAAACACTAACCTTCGTAAATAAAAAAAAAATATTTATTGAATTGAGCAAGCCTTTAGTAATCTGCGCGTGCGGGAATTATAGAGCCAGAAAAACACACTGCACTTAATACAAGAAAAAGTTTAAAATAATTAAAATTATCACCAGAAACTTTGTGTTATCTATATTATTTTTTCCTACGCTAATGAAGAAGGCAATGATAAGGCCTTATCCTCTAATTCTTATAACTGCCAAAAATAAAGCTTTACGTCTATTAAATTCTGCAGACCATTACAGTGGAAGATACAACATTAAAATTTTAAGAATAATGACACAACTCTGATATCTATTCTCTTCAAGATGTCTCCAAGCTGAAGAATTTATTAGAAAGAATAATTTCCTTTTTTACAAATTAAAGAAAAAAATACTGATAAAATTATTCGAGTTTTAAAGTAATAAGACAAGAATTTAAGGAATTCAAAATTAAATAATCCGAAAAATGTACGATTTAGAATTATATTGCTAATCTGTATTTGAAAAACTTTCCTCGTTCTATTTCTGAAGTCAATGTTTAAGGCTTCATGAAATCTTAGTAACATTTTTATTTCCATTTTTGTCGCTAGGCAAAACGTTTTTAAAAATTTATTCAAGTGTTTTGATTCTTAATTTTCAAAACAATTAAACAGTTAAATATTTATAAGATTTTCATTTCGTTCCTTCAAAAATTTTAAAAATACAAACATCCAGTGAAATCTAAGAAGATTTACATCAACATACGCCAACTCAAATTGAGGCTAGGATGCCCTTCCTGCTGTATTAAACTTTAGTGTAACCACCTAAATTCCGCCAAGTTTGCATGGAATGCCCCTCTTAACAACAAATAGTCATAGTGTTTACTATAAGCATACAGACAATTCTACTTAATGCTTGCTCCCGTTGACTAAACAGTACTCGAGGTAAACTCGCACATCTCTGGAACATTACCTTCTCTTTGCTGGAAGTGGTGTACAGTTTCATAGTTTCTCATTACTAGTTTTATTTTTGTTGTAGTGTACTTCAATGGCACTACTGGGTACAATGGATGTTCAAAATAATGTTTCTCAATTTTGGAGGTAACACTTTGAAATATTCATGGCACTTTTATGATATTACTTTTGTATAATAAAAACACTTCAGTAAAATTCCTTCGTAACTGTTTGAGTTTTAGGTAAGAAAGAAATTAGTTCAATTAAAATATTGTTATACTGCAAATCGTCCCATGCGAAATAAAATATAACATAAAACTAATTTTCCAGATTTTTTCAAATATATATTTTAGTTCAACACTATGTTTTGCATGTTTAACATCAGACATATTACAATATTTGTTTCAAATCTAGAATTACTCAATTGTTCTTTAAAATTTTACAAAACTCCATCGCAATAATAACGCACTAGGCCCTTAATGCAAAAAATAATTTTCATAAATGTTTTATTTGTTTAAAATTCTATCAATATGTGCTTATACAACACAAGAGAAAAGTTTCACAGTTATTGCTAAATATGATGCGCATGGAGTATTTTAAAACTTGGAATGACATCATTAAATTTCTTTTTGAGAAAAGGCTAAAAGTATACTTAAAATGTCTATACAGTGGTCCACAATATCAACAAAAACGCTTATATATGATTGCTGGTAATCTGTTTGTTAATAATTGAATAAAATAAAAAAATCACAAATTAAACAGGAAATCACCCAAAGCAGACGTCAAAGATTGCCAAAGATTATTTCTCAAGAAACAAGATTAAGTTACTAGAGTGACGAACACAAACCTCAGATCTTAATTCTATCGAAAATTTATGGTAAGTTTTGAATCGGAAATTGCCCTTATAAGAGCGAAAAAATAAAAATCAATTTTTTGAGGCAATCAAAGTTGAATGGTGCAGCATGAACCAGAAGACAACGCAGAAACTGGTTGATAGTATGAATCAAAGACCTGAAAGAATGTGATTGAGGCCAAGAAGGTCCATATAAATATTAAACACAGATATTTCATCTTTAAAAAATGTAATGTTAACTTCTCGTTGCATGTTTCCGATCGTTCGAATAATTTTGAACAACGTATTCTACGTTAAGGTTTTAGTTATTTGAAGCTTTTTCTAAGGAACACGATTGAATAAATAATACAATTAATAAATGATCGCCATTTCTCTAGAGTAATTTCTTCTTGAAAACTGACATATTCTGTAAATAACTGAAATATTAACGTGTATACGAGTAATTAATGTGCGAAATATTATGTTGTAAAAAAATTTAAAATGGCTTGATTTTTTTTATCCATAATAGCTAAGAAACATTCTTTAAATGCGTATATCCAAAAAGATTACGACTTCGAAAAAATTCGTTGTAAGGAAAAAAATTGGAATTAATTCCAATTTCAAAATGTATCCGATATATTTTAAAACTTCTTAACTCAAACTACTTTAAAAGTTTCCGGAAGTATGTTAGTTCTTAAACTATTTCCCCATCTTCGGCTCATTTAAGTAATTGATAAGTACAGAAGAAATCCAAAATCTATTCTCTATTTTCTTTAGAGAAGAAAATCTAAAACATTAAAATCAGATGACGCATTAGAATATCTGGGAAGGTTTTTCTGCGTTTTTGTTTGTTTTGGGGGTTTGAATATTTGTATATTTAAGGGGGAATTCAGTCTTTCTTACCCATAATTTTATTTATGAAATGCAGTACAGTGAATAAATGAACTAATAGTTATTAAAATGAAGCTAAGTGGAGAGAACGGGATGAAAGAGAGTGCCGCCTTAGACAAAGAGTTAGATGATGTTTCATCGGAAATGTTTAAATGGATAAACTAGAAATGCCTTAAACAAATTTATTAAAAATATCTTAGATGCTCCTCTAGAAATATACTAAATAATTCACTAAAGCTTTGCAAATCAGATATCTAAAATAACCATTCACAACCTTTAATCCGAAAAATATAGTTACCCATCACTGTTCGGTATAAATGTATGTAGTTTTTAATAACGTTATGTTTAAAATATGTGTAAGTAGTTGTTATGTGTAGAATAGCTTTTAAGTGTTTATTTTTAAGAACGTACTTATGCTTATTTGGTGTTTTTCCTTATTCTTATATAAATTTTCATGCCAGATCTGTAAGTTCTTATAATGTAAAAAAAATATAAAAAGATGCTACATACCTACCGTACTTATTAGGGAACCAATGATTCTGATTTTAGGAACTGGGTATGAACTGGTGTTCATTGCAGTCACAATTAATAACTAGTACTCGCAACTCTACATAAGATTATCCAAATGATATATGCCCATTCAAAAAAAACTGTCATCAGTCAGATTTTAATTACTAATGAAAGAAAATATATGTCATAGGTATTAAATAATCTCTAAAGAATAGCTTATAGTTTGTAAAATGTTCATCATAAGGAGTTTATCAATCCCATTAGTGAGAAAAACGGAAAATCATTCAAGATTTCAGAATCGATATATTTCAATTTTTCTGTAAAATATTACTCATAAAACGAAATTTCCGGAAATTAACTATAGTGTTCAAAACATTCATTTAGTTTACCGTAAAACGGGGTTACTTTTCACCGATTTTCATGACTTTCGACAGAATTTCGAAATTATTTACATGTATTTTTCTAAAAGAAAGGGTTTTCTGATTTTTTTTTCTCATTGAGGGATTATTAGAGGAACGCTTTGCAGCAAAATTTGGATCAGATTTTGATTTAGTAATTATGATTTTTCGAAATTTTGGTGTAATAATTATATATATATATATAATATTTATATATATTTATATTTATATCACTAAATCACAAAAACTATGTCACTAGCGAAATAAATTTTCACAAATTGAAATGATGGTGGAAAACTAAAGTGAAGATTTAGAAAATTCAATTTATTAAAAGAAAAAAGGAAAACACTTACACATTATCTATTCATCCAGATGGCATGGGGTCACAAAGGGAGCGATCGCGAAAGAAATGGCAACTTTTATTTCAAGAATTTTGATTTTGTTGAACGACTTAGGCTGGGGGCTCTACTCTCTGTTCCGTGCCGGGATTTGAACAGTCAGTATTTCGACCCTGACGGGATTCTGGCATGTCGGAATTTCGACTGTTGGTATAATGCCCGGATGAATGGGAATGAAATGGGAATCTTTTGTGGAACCGAATCTCGATTCCGCGGGCGTGCAATTCCAAAACTATCAGATCATTGCGGACTTTAATCTTTGCTTGAAATATTTAATTTGTCTCTGTATGAATGCAGAATGATAAGGGCTTGTAATAGGAACCATATTTTTCGTATTTATCGTACAATCAAGATTTTCCTTTAAGTTGGAAAAACCTTAGCACAGAAGACTTGCCAAGTTTTTGAAGATATTAAGACATTAATTTCATCATTGTATTTATTTTTCATTCAGTGCCTTTTACAATATCCCTGAATTTCTACAATGAATTATGTTTGATTCTGCGGTCCTTATAAATTGAATATTGCTTCTTTGACCGGTGTTACCCTTTCAGTTTCGTATACTTCGGTGAAAGAATTCCTTAAAATGTATTTTTTTAAAAATTGGTGGTTCTCTAATCCCCTTTGACCTAGAATTTTTAGCCGAGCTCATAAAGCAAAGACTCATGATAAAGAATAAGAGTTGCATATGCTTTTAGTCAAAACGACTCTGGAGCACTTAGAGGTAGAAGTCTGACTTATCTCCGGAATATGAGAAAAGGTTGCCTTCTTGGGGGTTTTCAAGGAACACTGGCCCATATTTGTGTTTAGCTTTAGAGGAAAAGAACCTTGAAAACTTCCGACGGCTAGCTAGCAAACAATCTTTACTAAAGAGTATAGCAACTTACAAGTTTTTGAATAATGTTGGTTACGAACACAGCCAGAGAATAGAACCTATAATCGATTCATATTTCTCAGATACTCCATATTTTAGCCCACTGGGTCACTGGACAGTAGTTTTTTGAGCATAACAATATGCGAGTTTTCAAATATTTTTGCATAACTTCAATTAATAATCTTATTACGGAGTAAGTTAGTTTATCACTGAAGCTGAGAATGCTGACAATAAGTATATATTTCAACGTCTCTTTTTGGCATTTAACTTGTTGAAACTTAAAAATATCTATTAAATTAATATTTTTTTTTATTTTTTTCTGCACTCTACTCGGACTGCGGCCAATAGCATACAACGTAGCTAAGGTACACATTAACACCCTGCCTTGATCCACTAACCCACTGCTGGACTTTCTTTCTCATTGTAAAAAAATATTTATGTTTGGATATTTTGAAATTGACCAATTTGTTTAAGGTTAATTATATGACAACTTTTTAAATGTGACACAAAATTGTACACCAGTTCTTACAAAACATGAAAAGTGATTACATTAACAATTATTAAATAATAGTAGTCACGCTATTTTGCATTTAAGCAAAGTAGATAAAAAAAATTTAAGGCATTTTGACTTTTCCGTTTTCGGAGTTCTAGCATAGAGATATTTTCAGAAAACATTTAAAGCTTCTTCATTTCTCTGCCATTTAAACATTTTATACAGAGTAGATTGTACGAAACTGAAAATGAGCTTATCACGCACCTTTTACGAAAAATATAAACTCATATCCTTTCTAAGAACTGAATTGCTTAAAATCTTTCTTCCTCAAAAATACCCGCTGTTCTAAGCTTATGGGAGTTTGCTAAAAGTAGGATGTCATTTTGAAGAAAATGTTCACACTGCGTGCGAAAAGAGTACTTGAGTGGAAAGACAGAGACTTTACTCAAATTGATGAAATGCTCAGATGTGTTAGAATAAAAACATAAAACAGAGTCTGCTCTTAATCTTAAAACTCTTCTTTAAAGTGCTGAATAAAGAATCCAAAATCTTTTGAGGGATTTAGAGTTTTTTGTCTCCGATTTTCGTGTGTTAAAAATCAACGGATCAGAAATTATTCTAGTTAAATTTGGGCCTTCAGTTGACGTTTATTTATCATTTAAAACTAACTTCTTTTTTGAAACAACTGAAGTAAACCGATTTTAAGTCTTCTCTTTAATGTATTCAACGGATCTATTGAGAGGAATGCGTTTGAAAGTTTAAATGCCTTGAAATTTAATTTACGCTTTCTTAAAAATTGCTTTAATTAATCATGCTTGTATCGTTATTTAAACATTTCGCCATCTTCAAATATTTAAATGTCGAGTAAACAAAAGTGCTTTAAAAGATCTGTTTCAATTTTTAATTCGAATTTCAAGCTTTAATTTTTAAACCAATATTAGATCTATTGCTATGTGTCTTAATCAAAAATATACTACGAAAATTTTATATGAATTATTTTCACTAAAATGTATGTCAAATTTGTAGGTGTATTGAGAAAGTAATTATGTCGATTCATTAAAATAATGTACAAACATTTAAACTGGAAATTACTAATTGAAGATTCAACAAAAGTTGTTGAAAATGTTATTTTCTTTCTTTTCCAAGCTTCGGTTGAAATTTTAATTTCCAGTAACATAACATTTTTAGTATTATTACACAGATTCAAAATATATTATTAAGTATTATTTCTGTAAAAAAGTATAAAAGTGCTATTCAAGAACAGAAATTGATTTTAAAATCTGCATTTATTGAAGTCTGTTTCTATATCTAATTATTTATTTAAACGATATATTTAAATGAAAATTTTCATTTTTAAAATTTTAAAATGGCATTCTTACAACATTAAGAATTCCTTAAAGGTTAACATTTCAAAAACCCTTAGAGAATTTGCAATTGTTTTTATAAATTGTCTCAATTTTCAACTAAAAAATTTGGACATTTAAAGCGTGTAAACTTATCAGTTTTAATATAAATAAATTTAATTAGAACTCTTTCCAAAAACACAATTCTATGAGTTTAATGAAGTACGATTTTTCTTTTTCTTAATTTTACAATTATAAGGTTTTAATTTACAGTTTACCATAATAAATATAATGGAATGATGAAATCGATTCCATTTCAAATTCACTGCAAATTTTGATAACACTAAATGATTGTGTACATCATTTCAAAATTTTATCATATCACGAAGTGACTGAGAAACTGTTACAATATTCCAGATATACAAACATGAAAAAAGTGAAGCTAAAAATAGAGTGTAAAAATCACTGTTAATTTAAGGCTGAAAGAATAATAAAATCAAATATTAAATTGTATTATAAGTATAAAATATAAAAATATTTCAAAAGTAATTAGAAACATTTGGGAGCAGCTATAACTTAAAAGATATTTATGACGTTAAAAAAATCAAAAAGTAATCTAGAATATCATTTCTTTGTACGCTGTATTTGTATAAAGCTTATGTAAAAAAACAAATAAATTCAAAACATGGAGAGATCCATGAATTGAAAAGACGTTTAGGTCGATAGAATGGTTATATACAAATACCTTGGGATGCGAAATTTTAGTTTCTCGCATTCCATTGTGACTTACATCTATTCAAAATTGTGAAATAAAATACGCATATTTCTATCTCCCACAAAGAGATGCATGCACGAAGATAACATTAACTGTATTTCCTTTCTTTGTCAGATTTTTCGCTGTTTGGCGTATGCAAAAACTAAAACTATATCGTTTTAAAGACGACGGACACATTATACGCATTTTCGAAATATTTGACTAATTATCGAAAAATGTTACATATTTATAGATGAAAACACACTGACTGCGTCATCAAACCTCTTTTTCGAATTTTTATTAAACTTTATACACACTTTATAAAACTTGTAGATTGAATTTTGCAATCCCATTTTAACTCACTTCTTGATGTGCTGGAGTTTTTAAATTTTGTACACTTAGCGTATCTTGGATGACATTACACTATTTTAATACTATAAGAGCTTAATTATCAGTTAATAGGTTAATTTAATTAAATTTTGATTCTATATAAGTGGCTCCATCTGGTATTGAAATTGAGTAAAACTAAATCTCAAGAATCAAATTTTCAATAGTATTTATCATAATGAATTAAAAATTAAAGACTGAAAATCATAAAGTAATTAAGATAGAAAGATTTTACATTTTAGAACTTAAATAAAAGTGTGTTTCCAAAAGCTGTTTTTATCAAATGTATTTTTCAATTATTCTATTTTTTCTATATCCTATATTTTTGGATTTTTCTCAAGGTTTTACATATAACAGTTTATGTTGATATTCATATTTTATTTATAATTTAGCAATATTTACATTTCAAAGCTCTGTTTCCTGTATTTGTTTTAAAAAAAGCAAGAAATTCAGTAGTTATGATAAATGAATATTTAATGCTTTAAAAGAAATAAATGTCACAATTGGGTGCTTTTAAAACTCAAATAAAATAATTAGTTAACAATTTATTTTACATCTTTATTTCTGATGAAATTTTATTCTTCAACCTTATTATCAAAATATGAGATTTCTTTAATTTTAACATGCATTTGTATATTTCTAAATGTATTTGCATTGCACCATTACTTTCTAGAATGCATTTTTTAACGAAGTACAATTTTATTGCAATGAATAAATAATCAAAACTTTGAACAAAGGCATTTGAAATTGCATGTTAAGAGTTATAAATCTGATAAGCCTTTACTACTCTAAATCGAGAAATTTTAAGATTCGTACAATATGTAACGAGTCAAATGCTGACACAAGAAACCAATAAATCTGACAACGCCAGTGACGTGTTGAAGGATCATTTAAGATCAATTAACGACCTCAGGAAAACACTCAGACAGGAATGGGACATCAAATGCCATTCGTAGTCGGCTGGCATAATTCGGATAAGAACATTAAACCAGGGTCATTTTCCATTTTAAGTCATTACGCTTCCAGCGAATTTGGAACAAAGAGAGATGGCGTGACCTCATAATTTGAAAGCAAGGAAGCAGGAGAATTTTGGTAAAAGGTTGACGCCATTACGTTGGGGACTTCCATCGTCATTGTTCTTCTCCAAGACAATGCTGATTCACGCATGGCCAATTCAAGTGACTCCCGGTTTCAAGTTAATAACTCCGGCAGTCTGGACCTTCCACCTTGGGATTCTCAGTATTTGGTGAATAAAAGAAGATTTTGAGATGACAGCGATTCTAGTCATATGATGACTTGAAGATAAGGTTTCGAAATGATTCTCAAAAAAATCCCAGCATCTTTATGAGAATGATATTGTTCTTTTATTTATCTAGCCGAATAAATACGTCAGCAGTAACGGTAAAATATGTGGAGCTAACAATATATCTTTACCGTCTAAGTTCCATTCTTTCTTCATTCATTGAAAGACCCTAATAAGATATAAAAGGCACGAAAGAAGAATAGCCAATCTTCTCACTTTTAAATCCTCCTCAAAAAAAAATTCCCATATCGCATCTTAATAGAACAATCAGAGATTTTGACGATCTTTATAGCCTTCCTTTGATTAAACATACTAAAAACGTTTCTTGGAACATTCAACATTGTACAGAAAATCTGTTTCCTTATTTGCAAATCCTTCCCATGTATCAGCATTTCCAATGAAATGCACGCACCGTTCGCAAAACATCCCTTGCCATTCCTGTGAAATTCAGATAATAGCAATGCAGGAAAGAAACGACAGTGATATTGTAATTCGATCCGTGAATTTCTTATCTGACTGAAGTCACGGATGCTCTAATCTTGCTAGGAAGACAGTCCAATCAAGAGGAATTTCTGGAATTCAAGTAGATATATTGTATCTGGGAAAGGAAAGGCGAAAAAGGCGTTATATTTGCCCAGATGGTAGCGAAGAAACGAATGTCTAAATCCACATAAAGTGATCCATGATAAAAAGAAGACAAATTGTTTTTAACATCGTAATACGCTAAAGGCCTCCGTGAATCGTTTTTATATGCGTAATCAAAAGGGGAAACTTTAAAAAAATCAAGAAAACCAAAAAGTAGTTCAGTTAAAGAAGAATTCTGAAATGTAAACATAAAGGAATTCCTTAAACGAAAAGAATTTCGACCCACTAACGGTACACCCTTTTTGCCGATATTTTTTATGCACTATTATAAAATTAATGTTATATAGAGTCCAGTATTTTTTGTATTAATACCCTTCAAGAAAGCATTTTGCTGTTAAAATACTATATTTAGAATTTGCAACATTGGTGAAATGTCAAAGAGCTCTGCATCAGATGACTTTTCACAACTTATTTGTGAATCGTTAAATGATAAGTTTGGCTGATACACATTTTTATTATATTGAATTTGAGTTCACATAATCCGAGATCATATCTTTAGAAATTAATTGCATTTAAGTGGAAAATTAAAGGCAAATATGTTATTTAAATTATACATCAATCCAAATCTTTGAGAAAAATTGTAAATTCAAATGATTTTTGTCGAGTACTCATATAACAAATAATTTTCAATGTATCAATCTATTTTCTGGATTATCAGAGGAAGCTATATTAGCTGTAAGAAGCAAAACCAAACCATTAATGTCTTCCAAATAAATGAAAATTACTCTATTTAAGATCTTCCTAACTCCCAATTCGGCGTTAATTAACTTGAAAAAGATAGTAAATCCTAGTGAAAAACAGTGACAGATGTAAGGTTATAAAAGTAGGACAGTTAAAAATGACATAAAAAAAGGAAAATCGTTCTCAAATTAAAAAACAAATGAAAGTAAAATATTTTACCAAATAATTGTATTGCTAAATACTTATTGCCTAATGCTGCAATAGATTATTTGTATAATGGTATTAAAGAAACCGTATAAATGGAGAAACAGTATTATCAGTGGAAAAACGGCAGAAAAATGCATTGATACAGTACAAAATAACTTAAATAACATTCCAAAAAGGATATAAAAAAACTAGATGATGCTTTGAATCAAAAATGCCCTAATGGATACTTATTTGTGTTAGCTTACAGCTACATTAATGGCTAGAACTCAGAACCCATGAATTATACTGATTTCCAATCTTCTCTAACAATTGGTGGGGTTATTTTTCAAAATAAACAATTATTCGAGCAAAACAAAGATATGGTAACTTTTTATGTTATTTCATAATCATACTGTGTAATAAAAAAAATGCAAAGAGCATTAATGTGAGTTCAACAAACAGCCACTGAAAGCAATTCAAGAATTCGAAAGAATTTGTTAACCTTTCCTGAAATAAATAAATAATATAAACAAATGCAACTTTTCTGTTTTTTTCCTTCTACAAAATGCCATTTATAAAACTCTGAGAAATATTTTCGAAGATGTTTTACGCAAAATTATATTCAAATACTCCAAATGTGTCTTTCACATTTTCGACAAGAATGGCTGTCAGATAAGAATTGTGTTTACTTAGTTTCGAAAATTATCAACAAATAAAATATAATTTATGTGGTCTTGTCTATCAAAATCATTTAAAATTCGACATTCTCATATTACTCCCCGACTCATCTAAAGGACTTACATCTAAAGCTTGAATATTACTTTCATGGTTACATACGAGATGCATACTTCTGGGAATGGTTAAGCCTTTTAATCGTATTGATTATTCCACTTAATTCTTTGTAATTAACCAGGAAAGTTAGATAGCACCCATCCCTTTGAATGACAACTAAAAACCAATTCAACTTTATTTTCCTTGCTGGATGTTTCTGTTGTGATCAGTGTTCTCAGAAATTATTTTATACTTATTTAGCACTTCCCAACAAATAATCCCCAAGAAACACATCTTGGAAACGAGCTGTAAGTGTGATTGAATGCAAGATGTGCCATCAAAATGTTTTGGAAACGATCAATGGCAGTAATCCCCGATACTCAGCTTGTGTTTCAAAAGAGACATGTAAGAATTAGTAGATACGTGATAGAATTGAAGCGATAAAATAACATGTCACTAATGGACAAAGGAATTTAGCAGGTATACTTATTACTGAGATCCAGTTATTGAGAGAAAGGTTCCATGTAGGCCCTTTGACTTATTCCGATTGCATGAATTGCATGGAAAACAATGATGCGAAATATTATTTACAGATTATGCAAGCCCTAAGGTCTAGCACATATTATTATTATTTTACTCCGATGAGTTTTAAAAAAATGATTTCGTAAATGTACCTTCATGAAACTATACTTCCAAAAATTAAAAAAAAACTTCAAGGCTCATTATACATTTATTTATTTATTATTGAGAAATTAACTCTTTAATTGTAAATATTGGTTCATGTTAATTACATATAAATGTTTAAGACACGCACTAGTTTTTCACTCAATCTTGGTAAATATATCATGCATTCCAGCGACAATCAGATTCAACGTGGGTCGTTTTTGGTTAACGAAAGTAGTAGATTTAAACTTTTTTGTTGTCAGTTTTCACGCACAAAGTGAAGTTATGTTATGAAAGTGAAGTTATTTGAAAACTTATGGAATATATTTAAAAAAATTGCTAACCAAATATTATTATAAAGGAAAATGAAAAATCGTTACCTTTTGCAAATATTTTCAAAATTTACGAGCTTCATGATGCGTTCTATTGGAATTCAGTTTTATCAACTAATTTATATTTGCTGGCATATTTGAAATGTCTATTTTAAAAATGTTAAATTATTTAGATCGAAATTCTTGAATCTTAAATTTGTTATGAAAGATGCATGTAGCTCAGAAAATTAGTTAGTCATTGACTCTTGAACGTATCATCCAGCAGGAAGGTAAAAAGAACTTCACATAAAAACATCAGTAATTTTTTCAGTTATTCATCCCTGACTTATGATTTATTTTCACTAAGAACTCGTTGATACAAATGCAAACAATCTATTTCAGTATAAAATTGTTTACAGCATTCGATATTTTGCATTTGCTTCGGTGAATTGTTTGTCGTCAGTGCTCAAAATTAACTGATGCGTTATGCATATAAACGTTTAAAACAGTCATTTATTTCCTGATTTATTTCCCTTAAAGCAAGTAAAATTGATGGACAGATTTAACGGGATATAAAATTATTTTCATTCAAAAAGAGAAAAAAAGGAAAGGAGAGTAACTTAACTCATTCATCTTTCTAATAAAAAATAAACAAGACAGAATCTTTGTTGCAGGAATAATGTATCAGGGTTTTACTTAATGTGCGTTCATCAAAAGCTGATGAGGAATTATATTCTTCTATTTTAATAGATATGCCGAGTAAAAGAAGGTTTCGAAAACAATTCTTAGCTTTACTTAAAGAGTTTGTTTCCGCTGGAGGCTGAAAATTAATCACATTCCTAAAGGACACGAAATAATCATTTATATTTATGCTGCTTCTTTGTTAAAAGGAACGAAAATATCACAAAAGCGTGTTTCTCATATCATACCTAAATAAACGCATATTATCAGTTAGTACTTTACGAATACTAGAAGCATAAATCATCTGTTGTTTCAAAGATTGAATTTCCGATCACAGCTGATAGCAATCGAGAGAAGTGTGATTTACATTAATTATGCCTGCGGATAAACTGAATTTCGTGAGCATATTCAGCATAAACATTGCTTAATAATCGGGTATTAGCATTATTAATTATATGGTATTTAACTTTTAGGTAATCGAACATGTAAGACGATATATCTGGTATCTTCTTTCGCGATTTTCGAAGAATTCTAGTGTAGATTTACAGAGGGAACGTTCTGACTTTCCACGGCAATGAACTAGCTGATTATTTTGGCAAGTTTTTTTTTCTTTTTTACTGAGTCTATGCGTAGGGATGGTGGCAACTTGGTCGCAGTAATCTCTAGAAAGGGAGAAAACAAAGCTGTCATCCCCACCTTGAAGGGATTTCGTATCAGATTGGAATGAACCTACCCCGTGGAGGGTATAGAATATGTACCAGCTCTTAGCCATGTGTAATCATTCTACTTTTATATATCAGTGTCGTGTTTGTTGTGTTGAGAATAAAACTCTAAAAAGAAAATTCGGACAAACTCATTGAATTGGAATACGACACAGATGCAATTCTGACACATAAAGAAGTTTCTTCACTTAAAAGAATTAAAACATTAAACTCTTAACTGTTTCAGCTGTCCAATCTTTATACTTTAGTAAGAACTGAGGGAGCATTGTGTCTTTGAACGAGTAATCATGCTTTTCTTGATTTAGCAATTGAATCCCAAATGTCCTACATTCTTTGTTAGTTTTTAATTTTTCTTAGGAACATGGATTCGTGGAGTCGATATTACTTTGATTTACCTTCCGGATTTTGTAATAATAACTGGAAAACAAAATATCACAACTTCCAAAATAGATCTTCAACTATGCAGAGAAACACTGCAAATAGCCCACCATGTCAAACTGTTTCGCTGAATTCGCGCCTTTTGGTAGTTTCGCGTCTTTAAATTATCTCGTACCTATGCTGATTTAAACTAATGATAATAATAACTAGGATAGCTTTGCTTTGTCTAGGCAGAAAAATAATTGCTATTTATTGCAAAATAAAATTGTGTCATGATAAATATTAAGTTTTAAACATAATACGACCTTGAATTTCTCTACTGATATTTGTGTATTGTGAACTTTAAGATATGTTAATTCTGATGAACCTCTATGATTCACAGATTCGGATCTCGGACTCAAGAAAATTTTTAAAAATAATAAATGGCTAGTATTTCTTAATACCCTTTGAAATATAAATATTTGTAACGCAGAGCTCATGCTTTCATCCGTGTTTTACTTATCTTCTAGAATTTAGCCAAAAGAAATATTTCTAATTTGCTTTTAAAATTTTTAATTTTTTAAAAAATATTTTCAAGGAAAAAGTTTTGTTGCCATAAATATTTTATTTCCTCCCTTTGTATCTTACATGGTAAAAATGGACATCTTACCCTTGGGTTATTATCATTCTTGATAGGTAGAAGAAAGAATTTAGATAAACAAGCAGAAAATTTTTTGAGATAAAGTTAAATCGTGTAATAACTAAAATTGTGTTTATGCTACTCCAAAAACATGCTTTCTTTTGAAGTTTCAATGCATGTTTTAATCCCTTAAATCATACATAACGCTTAAGAAAAAGAATTCTTGAATAAGAATTTCTTTTATCAGATAATCTACGGAACTAACAAGCACAAACAAGATACCTCAGAAGAATTTCAATTAACTTTTTTTCCTCATTAACGAGATTTTCATATGATCATCGAAAAAACTGGTTAAACAAACAAGTGTTTTAATTCGTTGGGTCTATACTGTCTCCAATTAAAAGAGTCGGTAAATAACACAGTTACAAAAATTTCAACATTGCTTTTTATTTTACAACATAATATGCAACAAAGAATTTTAATTACATTTGTAAACGTTTCAAAAATTGTTTAGATTTCTTATTAATGTACTGAATTAAAATAACTATGTATCCGATATTAAACTCCACTTTAAATTTCTTTTCGAGAAACGTAATTTCATTAAGAAATATGCCAGATTTAATTTCTTTTGTTCTTGATAAGGCTTCCAAAACAACTCAGTTAGAATGTAACACTTCAATTATTCACAATTATCTCCTTTTGGTACCAAATTCAACTAATTATATTCGTTATCGTCGTAAAATGCCTGATTTTAAAGCACAAGTGTTTTGGTAGCGATCCACGCATTGAAAAGTGCAGCATTCATCTTTATGAATGTGAAGCTGCCTCATTATCTTCTAATTCGTAAAAAAAATCTTTTTTGGAACAAGAATATACGTTTCTGGGTTCAGAAATCTCATTAACTGTGAAGTCATATGCATGCCACTTTAACCCTTTTAAAGCCGTGGTAATAGGGTGTCTCAAAAAAAAACTTTTTTTCAAGCTTCCCAGGGTTTTTTCCATTCCCTTTTGTCCTACTAGAGAGTATATGAAGTTTCAGCGCTCTAAGTTAAATGTAAGGTTTACCTGTAAAGCACCGAAATTTGAAAAAGTCTCTTAAAATGTAAAATTTTTAGAATTTTTTTAGAAATTTTACATGGTTACTAATGTGTTAAAACTGGTTTAAACGTGGTCCTATAAACATGTTTACTAATATTATGAATATAAATTATAAGTTACACAATGCTTAGCATGTTATAAAATATCTAAAAAATGTTAATATCGATAAAATGTTCTGAAAATGAAAATTTTCAAATTATTGACATTTGAGCCAATAATTTTAATATTTAAAACAATATTATCATAACGAAAAGATTTTTATTAAAGAACACAAATTATTTTAGTTAATATTGCGTTAGTTAAAAGTGAGAGACAAAACATGACCTCTTGCTTGGCGCAAGTTTCCCCAAAATGAAAGAAAGAAGCTTCTTTATTCTTGTCTTTGGTTGCTGTCTATGAGTTAACGCTCAGTCTCAGGATTAAACAAGTTCTCAGTCCATAATTTCTCGAAAGTACAACAAGACCTGTTTCACATTAGTCAAACTCTGAGAAGAGCAAGCAAAAAAGTCAAAACCGATATAACTCAAAACATAAAAACTAACTTCACTGCACCCAAAAAGTCTGTTTCACATTGAGATTCTAAAATTACGACAGACCAAAACAAAGTTGTTTTTGATAGATTCGCCGTTCTAATTTCTGGTGCCCGGGGTTTTAAAGAAGGTAAACTTTTCAGCGTTCCAGCTATACTAGATGGAACTTCACAGTCACAAGCAAACAAAGTGTTTGAGATAGTTGAAGACTAGGGGTTGTGTGAAAATAATTTTGTCCTGTGTTTCTGATAATACAATTTAAATATTGAATGGAAAAATGGAGCTTGTGTCCAGTTAGAGAATCATTTGAAAAGGTAGCTACTATTTTTGGCTTCTAAACAACATGTAACAACCAAACTTCCAGTACATCAATGAGCACTGAGTTTAAACAGTGTCCAGAAAAATGGCCCACACTTAAAAGCTGCAAGGAGCAATTTTAAAAGTGTCAAATTAAGAGCCGTAAACTGATAAGTTGAAAGAAGAGACTGTCTCCTTCCTCAAAATTGTTCTTAATGAAGAGAAAAATCTGCGAGGTGACTACAGGGAATATGTGCTGAAATTATCCTGAAAAATGTTAGGAGAGTTTGTTGACAAAACTCTGGAATATTTCACAAATCCAGGTGGTTGTCAACTACTTTACTCCGAGAAGATGTATGATTTTATTAAACGATTGGAATACTATAATGGTAAAATCGAAAAACTGTATCAAATATATCTGTTCTGTCCTTTGATTTTTGTTAAGGTTTGGTTGAATTCCCTAAAAACTGCAGATGCTCCTGTAAATGATTTGATGCTTTGGGAGTCCCTGAATTTGTACGAAAAATACGACCCTGGAGTTGACCCAGCTGCCCTTTTAACGTTTAGTAGACATTTGCGGTATTTGACAGGAGAAGCAGTAACATTTTCTTTATTTTCTAAGAAAGTGTCAAACTTTGAGAAGAAAACGATATCTGCATCCTTAATGAAGTGCATAGCTAATGAACAATAATTTCCCACTGGTGTCCCTGTTTAAAATCATACCACAAAACTGCATCCAATGGTTGGATCGAAGTCATGATTGATTTTTTATTTGTTCAACCAAAATGGAGCCCGGTTGAAAAACAATTCTCAAACCTCGGAAGAAGATTTCTAGTTTGAAGAAATGAAAACTTTTGTCAAGAATTTACAAGCAGTAAATGACACAGCCGAGCGTGGAATAAAACTAATTGAAGATTTCGGTGAATCGATATATAAAAATGAAGAATAGACGCAAAATCTACTTTAGTCTGTTGAAGAAAGTAGGAAAAACTCCTTTTTTTAAGAAGTCAGATTAACGGGTCTATTCTGGTACCCCCGGTTGAGTTGGGAAACGTCACTTTTTCCGCACATTAACAACGGGAAAAGTGACGTCTCGCAACCCAACCGGGGGTACCAGAATAGACCCCTTAAATAAAATTTAAAGTGATGACATCAGATTATTAGACAGTTATTGTAATTTTTACAAGTTATTTGGACGATTAACTATTGACAATATTTCATCTTTTTTCTTTTTTCAATCGTGTAAAACTGTCAAGTAAAATTATAGATTTTATCTTATCACTGAATTAATTTTTATATCCTTCTTTAAAATTTTAGTAAATTTTTGAGCTGTTATTGTGAACATATAGTAACTGTCGTATAGTGTTTCTTTCCAAAAGGCAACAACGCAAAATTAATGAAAATTTTCATCATTTTATACTTTTTTCCTCAAGTCATAATTGACTAAGGGTACAGTTAATAATTATTTAAGTTTGTATTCTAAGTAAAGATGTCCAAAGCAACAAATTTAAACAAGTTTTAACACATTAGTAAACATATAAAATTTCTAAAAAAATTCTAAACCTTTTACATTTTAAGTGCTTTTACCAAATTTCAGGGCTTTACAGGCAAACCCTATTATTAACTTACAGGGCTAAAATTTCATATACTTTCTATTAGGATAAAAAGGAATGAGAAAAAACTGCGGAGCTAAGGTTTTTGAAAAAAGGCTTTTTTGAGACACCCAACCGTGGTAAGTATACTTACCAGCAACTTCATCGATTTATAAATGCATTTTTTAAGGATAGCATAAGTTCTCGCTTAATTTTTCGATGAAAAAAAACCTAGATGTTCCAATTTCTTTTCTCAAAACATAATGAAGTGTCTGGGATTTGATAATTAATTATTAGTTATCAAAATTTATTAACGAAAATTAATGTCATCGAATACGCTAAATAAATTTCTTTTCTTAAATAAATTTCAATTCTAAAGCCATTTTACTATAACACTACTAGAAACAAATGACATATTAAAGGGTTAATAATATATACCACATATAAAATCATAGCTTTCTTTTTTATATTTAATCCTCTTCAAGATAATTAAGTTATACCACATTTAAGTTTGAACTAGAACGTAGAATATGGCCCCTCATTCCCAATCAATATGTGTCCCCTTTTTATACTTAATCTTAACGACTGAGTATCCTATGTTATTAGAATGAAGCATCAAACAGTATAATATGTTAAAAATTCAAAAAAAAAATCTTTGCTGAAAGAGATATACGGTAAGATATTACGTACAAACTTGTTATTGAATATCATATCTTGGAATTAATCCTTCCAATCCTTTTCTGCTTCCCAGGTGTATTTATTAAATTATATTTAGTTTAGTATAATTTGGAATATAATTTCCTGTAAATTGAAAAAGGAAGAAATTATTTCTCAAATAGAAATTTCTTAAAGAGATCATCTGACAGATTGGGTTAGTGAGTTATAGTTCATTGATTTTATTCCTTTGCGAATCTGAAAGATTTGTGTTGGAAAATTTATTATGTCGAACAATTTGAATTCTCTCTTAATTGTAAGCGTTGAAAAACATAGTATGGAGCTTTGATAGAAAGTTTTTATACGGGAAACTTAATTGTGAAACGAACCGTTCTAGTTATGAAACAGTGTTAATTATACTTTAATATGCAATATTATGTGTCTAAAAACACCATTTTGATTTTGTTACCGTTATTGATTTTTCTTTTGAAATATTGGCATTTATTTATTTTAATTTGTTCTCCTGAATTGAACAATGCAATAATTATCTCCTATCACTTATCCATTTTTATTTCAAGTACTATTTGCAAAAAACAATGAAATAAAAATATTTTATTTCCCCATTGAAGTAGAATCATAATTTTTTTAAGTAAATAATTCACTAAAATTTGTCCATTTGAGTCATCTCATTATTACAAATGAAAAAAATATATCATCAGGTGATAGCAATTTCAGCAGTTTCTAGACTTTCAGATGTTGAATTTGGAAGGCGCTAGGAATGCGTAAGCAGCCCACAACATGAACAAACGTAAAGAAAGATGTTACAAAATGCATCAACCAGTGCTGAGCACGATGTTCTAGTGTGTGGCAGAAAAGAAATTCAGTGGATTACATCGTATGCTTTAGAGAATATGCTGTACTGTTCGTTTGTGTATTATGTGTGTGTTTTGTGTTACTATGTTTGTTTAAAAATGCAGAGAATAGAATGTTATAAAATATCTGGTTATATTTATATGCATAGAATAAACCTGGGGGAACAGAATAAATCATGAATCCCTCGCAGAATGTGTAGATTTACTTCGCGGAGTTAAGAAAATAGTCAGTCGCTAAAAGAAAATGTTATGAATTCTATCGGTGTAGCGAGAACCAAGTCTACTAAGGTGCAGGGTTTAAAACTCATGAATTTAAGCTGTGCATTGATTCATGTAAAAATGTGCCAACAGTGTCTTGCGACATATTTCGTAACATTCTGGCATCAGTACCTATCACACTTTCTGTCCATCCTAGATGTGCATGCAAAACTATTGAGTAGTTCCTCGAAGAACAAAATTACAGTGACCATCAATGAATGATTTGAAGGCCTTTTGCATATTAGTAGGGCAATAAGGAGATTACGCCAAGTACTCTAGCTACCGAGTCAAAATATAAAGATAAATGAAACAACACGAGAATAGCATAAGAAAAGACGTGCTTGATATGAGGTTCTAAGATAACTTTTAGGAACAGCTCTAAAGATCCTTTTAAATCGGCAAAGCTTAGATTAATTGATCAGAAATGGGTATATAAGCAAAATTTTATAGTTTTTGTTTTGTAATGCATAAGATGTAATATTTCTTAGAAGATCTTGTTTAGGAATTTTGTGTGATCTATGTTCTGTTATTTTTCAAGATATACTAATAATCATTTCATTCATGTTGATTTTTAATGTTTGCTTATAATATTCGTTTTCATTGTGCAGTTTTAAGTTAAGGCAAATTAGATTCATCTGAATGACAAGCCTATAATTTTTAAGAAAATTTAGGTGATATAGGAAACTGTACAGGGTGATCATAAATTATTGGACCCATTTCAAAAATTAATGTAACAACTGCGTTTCTTTAAGGAGAGAGCAAATAAAAATGATATTTTGTTGCCGATCCGTGACGTACCATTACGGCGTTCTAAATTTGCTTCAAAGAGAGATTTCCATACGCAATGGCTACCTATCAGCAGAAGCGATGCGCGTTTTCTGGTTTCCTTTTTTAGTTTTTCTTGAATATATTAAAAACTATTCAGTTTTAGAATTACAATTGATTTAACAAATAAAAGTTCGTAGAATTCCTTACAAATTCATGCTTTTATTTTTCTTACAGCTTAAATAGTTTCGCTGGCTGTCAAAAATGGGAGATGTCCAATAATTTACGACTACTTAGATCACAGTAACGGTGCGTTACATATCTAAAAAAAATTAAAATGCGCTCTCATTTTAAAAAAACGTCTTTGTAACAATATTAGTTTTTTTTATTAATTTTTAGAAATTGGTCCAATAATTTATGACCGCCCTGTATTTTAACTCTATAATCCACATATATTAACTATATAAAATTAGTGCTTTCTGAAAATTATTTTGAAGACCTCTGTAATTTATACATCTGTAACTGAACACTTCACATGAGATATTTTAAATACATGCGTCGGAATACAGATGAAAGTAAAAATATGATAAATGCTTGCTAAATGGCAAAAATTCGTCTGCTGCTTAGAGGATTTGTCTTAGTTCTATAAACATCTAGTTTTGAAGTTACAAGAGGGCTGCTTGAAGACGGACCTTATAATTTTGAAACATTTTTGGATGACGACATCTGAGACGCCATCCCATCTTCAAGCTTGCACTTCATACTAGAACGCGTTTGATCTTCGATTAATGTAGAGTGCAGCAAGACCATATCATGACGGATTTTCTTAGGAATCTATCTTGTGACCCTCCGGTCACGAAGCTGAGACTCAGTCATGAGGTCACGCGGTTCCGTCCGCATAGAGAGCCACAGTCATTTATTGATGGTTCATTCAAGAGTCTGTAAATTATGCACCAAAAGTTACTTATCTAATAAAGTCTCTTTGCTATTTTGGGTAAAATGAACCGGGAAATACTTTCTTACTTTCCTTGGCTCTTGAATTCTTGATTTATGTTTTTATAAATAAATCAAGAATTATGTTTGTTTAAGGAACAGACTGAATACATACTTAGACTTAAAAACTTTGTTTCGATGTTGCAATAAAATGTTTTCTTTTTCAGAACAGTGATTAACTTCCGATAATAACACTTGTTCACCAACACACGACTCCTTAACAAATTTAACAAAAGAGTCCTTGGAATTTCCTTCTCCAGATAAAATTCACAGATCGTTGAATTTCAATACAAAATCCAGTCGAAGGAATTTTTAATATGCAGTACAGACTGAAATCAGTTATAAAGCAATTACTACACTGCGGTACAAAAGTTTAAACACAAACGTCATTCGGCTTTAAAATTTAGAACTGTGATAGTAGAATTACCAAAGCCTTTGAACATATTCAAAAACTCTTTTAAAATTCGATAATCAAAACAAAGTTGTTTTATTTGCTATAATACTAATTTTTTAGATAAAAACAGAAATTTGCTTGTTGCAAAAGTATAGACAGGATTACGAATTTCTGCTAATTTTTGTTAGCACATGCAAATTTAAAAGAGATGGCGTCACAGACTTCGAGTACTTAAGTGCTGAAAATGATAACACTTCGTAGTCGAGATGCCGCGAGCGAAAGAAATTCAAACGGATGAGGTTATGAAGATTTGGCAGTTGAATGCTGAAGGTAAGCTCGTTTCGGAAATTTCGGCTATTATCAAAGAAATCTACTTATCGAGTTTTATCTAGTGGATGCATATATAAAGCAAAACGCAAATCCAGGAGGGAGCGTGTGGTGAATAAACACGATGATAGTCAGATCCAAAGACCGTCGAGTACCCAACAAATGACTATTAGTGAAGTTCAAAGGCCATCTTGACTCTCGGTATCAACGGATACGATTCGTAGACGAATTTTGGAAACAGGAACAATGGTTCTTTGCAAAATGAAAAGAGAAACCGCATCATAAATCGCAAATAATGGTGTGGGCTCGAAATCATATGTCATATGGACCGAAATGGCAATCAGTGATGGAAAAAAGTGGAATCTGGATGGTCGAGATGGTTGACCATCGTACTGGCATGATTTGCGCAAGGAACATCGGTGATTTTTTTAGTCGTAGAAAAGGTGGTGACTTGGGGATCGTTTGGGCAATCTTTTGCTACAATGGACAAGTGTCTCTGCAATTTACCAGTGGTCGCCAAAATCACAACATTATACAAAGACATTGGAGGATAATCTGCTGCCATTTTCTGAGCTTCTAGGTGGCCCTGATTGGAAATTTCAGCAAGACAATGCTTGGAGTCACACTGCAAACAACACAAAGGTATGGTTTAATTTTTAGAATATAAAAGCTCTCGATTGGCCAGCATGTAGTCCAGATCTTAATTCGATAGAGAATCTTTCAGGCATCATGAGTCGCAAAGTTTACAGCAATGGTAGACAATACTCTTCCGTAAAAGAACTCAAGAGATCTAGTGAGAATGTATGGTATGAAATAGAGCCCCAAACTATGCAAGATTTAGTTTCTTCGATGGAAACTCGTATTTATGAACTAACCAACAAGAATGGATGTGCAATTCGGTTTCAAATCCTGTTTATTTTTATTTCATTTCATTTTTGTCTAAACTTTTGAGACAATATTAAGTTTTTTTTAAAATTTCTTAATAACTTGCAATATGCCCACAACAACTTTTATTATTATAATATTGTATATGCATATGTAGCACATTACACTGAAGCCATGTTAGGAAAACTTATTAAATGTATTTTGAAAGCTGTACGAATTTGTTCGTTGTCTAAACTTCTGCATCGCAGTGTATTATTTTCTTTCTAACACATTCTTGCTCTATGAAAATTGCTAAAAGTAAAAAGAAAATCTTATTTTCTCATATTAACTCTTTCTTTACAGTTAGTCATTAAATGCATCAATGTGATATGCTTAAATAATTTTTTAGATTTTGGGACATCAATAAATTGTTGCTAAATACATGGTATACTGAGTTTTAGAACATCTCGTTAATAAGTTGCGTCACACAGAACATTTGCATATTGATTAAGGGTAAAATGTATTTGCATTTTCTGTACATTTTTTATGCCAAGCATTTTCATTTGGTATAATGAATCATTTTCATTCTTATGGAATCAAATACATTATATTTTTTTCCTTTGTAAATGCTTTTATCTTTCTTATCAAATTCTTTATGAGAAAATTAATCAGTTAAAATTTATTTTCCCCGAAAATAAGAAAACTACTAATCGCAGTTATTTTTCGATCGATAATGAAGCTATTTATCCTTTAGGTATAAAATCTGGAATGAAATCGGTGCTTGATTCACACAATTTATAATTCATAATTTTGTTTTCAAACACTCCCCCGCCAGTGTATAGTACAAATTTAGCAAGGAGGGTAGCGGTTACGGTGTCCTTGTTATCATGAAAGCAACGTTCAAAATTATGAGATACTTACAAAAATTAGATCTCTTATTGATGGAAAGTGTGACTTTAATGTGAATAAGACGAATTAAACCCGACGATGTGCTATTGTGACACATATGACGGCACTGCATGGATTCACACTATCCCACACATTTGCATTGTGCTGAGAGAATACGCCTTCTCCAGGGAAAAAGAAACTATCAACAGAGCTGCCTTTTATTTTGTAATAATGTTGCCAGTCAGAGGTTCAAATGCGATTAGGTTCCGTTTACTTCACTAACGATTATGATTAAGTTTTCGAAACACTGTATATGTAAGAAACAGTAACTAAGTAGTAAACTAGGAAATTTCTTTTGCAAAGTTACAAGTTCTATAAAATGTAAAAATAACCATACTTTCTTTGGATATGCCTTAAAAATGAAAAGATTTGAATAACAAATTGCACACTGTGCATAAATAGCATGAAGGGTTTTATGTATACTTGAAAAACAAGTTAAAAGTGAAGATGCAGCAATTTATGTTTAGGCTTTTAGAATTTAATATTCCAGGAAATATTTACTAGACATTGCATTTAAAAGTAATAAGGGAAGGGATATGGGATCAATTAGTCTAAGAAAATCGTAACTAAATATTTAGCAATAATTATAAATAAATATGCAGATTAATGTTCAAAGTAATCATAAAATGATATAAGACTGATTATATAAAATAAACGAAAATTAGAGCACATATATAACAAAACTGAAAACACATTATTAATTTATAAGAAATTTAGGATCAGGAAAAAAATTCCAAATAATTTATTCCTCACTACACTTGATTTGGATTTTAAAAATGAAGGAAATTCAGCTTTTAAATCTAATTAACTTCGTAAAAAAATGATTTAAGAAACGCTATGAAATAAAAATAAACACACCATATTATGGAAATAAATATTGATTCCTTCTTTTCCTTCCTTTAGCTATTAAACAAAATATGCCAATCTCATCAAAATTTTAAGCCAATCTTGTAGATTTTTCACCTTGGGGAAATAAAGAAAACTTAAAAATTGACTTTAATTTCTCTCTCCAATTCTATAAATTATTACATTATATAAATTTTAGCTAGTAAGTAGTTACAGTTCAGTGGTAGTGTTCACCAGATACAAAAAAAGAAAACTTTTCTCTGAATATTAATAAAAGATTAATATGAAAAATTCTTTTAATATCTTTTTAAGTAGCGTAAATTTATAATCAATTTTCAACTTTGAATAAATACAAAAAATAAGTGTAGATTTATCAGATATTTTTTACACATGCCGAATTTTAATTCAATGCTTTTCACTTTCTTGTATATGAAGTATAGAAAGATAAAACACTGTAATCGTCAAAAAATTCGACCTCCCTGAGTTCGAAATAATCATTTTTGGAATTCTGTCTGTCGATCTGCATATTTGTGAACACAATAGCGCAAAAACTCAACAAGCTAGAAGTAGGAAATGTGGTATGGTCTTTATTCTAAAATGGTAGATTTCTATCAAATTTTGGACGAAATCCTTCTGAAGGTTGTCTGTTGATCTGCCCATCTATAAGCATCTGAACAAAACAACAGATAAACGCAATGTGCTATATGGATGGAATCTGACTTAGGATTTATCACTAGAATTGTAGATGTGTGTAAAATTTTAAATCAAATCATAACCTCCATCTGTCGATTTGTCTATTCGTATGTATGGGGACGTGATAACTCAAATGCACAAAAAACTAAATGCATGAATTTATAAAATCTGATCTTCTCGTCAAAATTGCAGATCATTGTCGAATATTGCACCAAGTCGGTCAGCAGGAAGAAGTAGTACTTTAAAATGCATATTTGATTCTTTGCTTTTTCCGTCGAAGCTAAGCACCAAACGCGCTAGGTTGTGGAAGTATACACGAAAGTCGAAGAGAAAATACTTCCGCTGGTTTGAACCGTAGTTTGACTGTTCATAAGGCATCTAAAATAGCTAAAAGTTATTTTTTCATAGAAATACACTTTATCAACTTCAATAAGCACCTACATCAGAGCCAGCGCCATAATAATATACTGAGTGAATATGTATTGGTTACAGGCATTCTGATTTTAAATTTGTTAATGCATTAAAGCCATCAACTTAGCCGAAACAACTGAAGTGAAAGTCACATGATGAGTATTTATAACATTATCTCGTTTTTTCATATACGATTCATTGAAAGAAACAGACTGCCTCATGCAATAAAGATCGGTACGCATGCTAAGCGCATTATGATTCCAAAATTGTATCGTTTATTGGATATCATTTTATTGTCGACCAAAGCTTGATAATATTTAAGGTACCTAAATCAGCAGCAGGTTTATTTTAGCAGATATCAGATTTATTTTAAACTCTTTTAAACTCGTATCAAAGCAGAAGTAAGGAATTAATTTCAAGGAGGAATATATAAATACAAAAGCATTTTAAAGTTGAAAATATTACATGTTTAATTTGGGGTTTTACTCTTTCTGTAATAGAAATTGGAAACAACTATTGAATATGAAGAAACGATGAATACAATAGATGATAATCAACAGGCCAACAGAGAATCTTTGTTTAAAATAATTTTCCATCAGAACACCACGGATAATTATGCAATATTTCTGAGCTCTTTTCTCATTAAATTTTTACTGCGAAATTAAAAACAATATTAACCGCACTACTTAAATTGTTATGCTAAACTTATAGTTTTATTTAAGTTAAATATAAAAGTATGGCTAGTATTTGGAATGCGATTAATTTACAAGAAAGAAAAGGTTTCTAATATATTTACGTAATGTAATATTTAATAGAGATGTCTGCAGCAAGCGACATCTTCCACGAAATATGTCCAAGAATATAAATAAAAAATCTACGTTTCTTCTAGAATTGGTTTCTGCCTTTCAGATCAACAAACTGACACAGCGAAAACACAAAACGATGGATTTTCAAAACTATTCACGTTTCAAACAGAACATTCGACAAATTTAACGTCATCGAATACCTGTCTTTTTTTGTAAATAGTACGAATTTAAATCAGAATGGAGATATTTTTGTTGTCGTTTTTTATTATGGAAGAAAACACGCAAGTTTTGAATTCCAAAAGTATGGTATGAGTCGGGATTCAATAGTTTTGTCCCTTTTTTCAAATGGAGATTTGAAAAGCCTTCAGAAAAAAAGAAAGGAAAAAAAATGAATTCCAGAGATAAAGAAAACTAAAAATGCAAATTCCTTTTAGCTGTAGGTTTCTTTCAGTTCCACTTTAGCATGAATTCTGCTTGAGCGCAAATTAAACATAGGTTTACAATACTTTGCGCAAAAATACTGCAATTTAGTTAAATTTTAATTGTTTTAAAGTAAGTTGCACAATAGCTGAAATTTTCATTGTTTTTAAAACTGTATTTAATTGTAATCAGAGCTGAAAAGTTACATTTTCTTGAAATATATGTGTATAATAAAGTCTTTATTAAAAGTTACAAATAAAATTTTATTCTAAGAAAATAAGCTTAAGTTATGCATAGTTTATTTTCTTAACACTGAAAATATTTTTTTATAATAATAATAAATAATCTTTTCTAAGGGAACGGAAGTTTGGTTTGCTTTGCTATGGTATCTTTTACATATTTCGTCATGTTCTGTTTCTTCACCCTTGAAAGTTAATAAGAAAGTGCCATCCATCACCGATTATAAAATGTATATTTAATTATGATAAATTCAAATACAAATATCCTTTTTGTTAGCATGATCTGAAATGCATTAATGTTTCACAGTGAGGAAGTTGAAACGAGGCATTTATCAACTTAGATTTATTTATTTACGGGTAACTAAAATATATTACTATATATTTCAAAAAAAATCTTCTATTTACTTTCAAGCAGTGAGGAGTAAATACTGCTTGAGTTTATGGTTGTAGCGAAAGGATATAGAAGTTTTGAAATGTAGAATATGTTACAGCTATAGCAGTTTTGGTAAGCATCAAAAATTCGTAATTCATAATATGGCTAGAGAGTAATAAATATTTCGAACAGAAAATGACTTTTTTACTAAAACAAGCTTTATTTTGTGAAAATCTACCTTAATTCCCAAAATGTTTCTGTCAGATAGACGTTTTCATCGATATTTTTATCATTCAAACTTTCAAATACATACTTGACAGTTATACTGGATGAAGGTCTCTGAATTCTGACACGTTTCTACTTTACAAAGATATGTAGGATGAAAGAGAGAGTTATCCCCTCTAATTCTACCAATATTTCTATAATATAACTCGTTTTGTTCTTGCCTTCGTGGCATACCGAAGAGAACCATGCTTGCATTTTGAACTTCTTCCCTTTAAGTAATTGCATCCAAAATTTGAGAGATATCTGCAATTTTATTGTCAATACCATACCCTATTACCACAAGATTTTCTATGATATCTCCACGATGTTGCTACGATATTCTGAATGGCGCACAACATCGTAAAGATATGGTACGAATATTTTAGGGCATCTCATGATAATAGAGTATATATATTCAGTGGCGTAGCAAGGTCTGGTGGCACCCGGTGAGGAATTTAAAATTGTCACCACCATGTCCACCAAAATATAGAATGAAATTTATTGAGAAAGCAACATTTTTATTCAATTGGTCAAGTAAAGAGGGTATAATGTTATTATTTTGTAAATAATTTTTATTAATAAAAAAAGTAAAATGCCTTTTTGTTAATAAGCCAGTTTAATGTACAATGTAAGAAATCTTTTTTTCATAGTGATCGTACCGAGTGCATAACTTTATTATTATTATTATTATACAATTTAATAAAAACTCAATTGTTTAAAAGTTTCATTCTCTAGGCTTTAATCCAACAAACTGAACTTTAACATAATACTTAAAATCTCTTCTTTCTAACTTTTTGTTCTGTAAATTTTAAAATTGCGCCATCAAAATCGATACCTTCAGCTACACTATTTTCGATTGATTAAATGGCTAAGCTAGAGAGTTGTGCTTGGTTCATAGTGGATCTGAGATAATTTTTAATTAATTTAAGTTTCGAAAAACTCCTCTCACACGATACAACAGAAACACATAAAATTAAGACAAATCTTTATGCTAAAGAGAGATTGGAAACAGAATCGAAAAGTTCATATTCAACCACAGACTCCAAGAATATTAAGGAAGTCCAACCAAGGGAGTCTTCTTTTTGAATTTTGGCTGCTTTCAGAAATCTTCTTAGGCGTGGAATTTCTGTAAGGATACTATCTGCAGAAAGTTCATAGTAATTTTAAACCAAATTTTGTACAAACTTGAGAAGTTCAGTTTCCGAGGTTTCGATGAGATTGCTGGGCTCTAAGACTGCAAACCTATCTGATATACATTCCATGCCTTCGCAAAGTGTATTGATTTCTTGTTGAGACCTGTCAACGCACTCTTAGATGTTCCGATGGGGTCTATTGACCATTCGGTAGCTTTTTCTTCGATTTACTACACTAGGATCACTTATCGATCGATTTTACACTAGGATCGATGTCACTGACGTTTGTAGAAAGAGGAAGTCTAAGCCTGAAGAGTGCTGTGCCACGAGCTACTCTTTGTAATTGTAGATGAAGAGGAGGAATACCCAGTATGACCTGCAGAGCTGCCGTGGAGGTTATTCTGTAGGCACCTGAGATCACCAGGAGGAACGGACGTTGAATTGTTGAGATTTTTCTGGCGATTCGGACGGTAGGTTCTAGACACCAGGCGACTGCCCCATGCGCCAGCTCCCGTTCTATTACTGTTTTATAAAGGGTCCTTCGATGATTCAGGGGAACTCCAAAGGATTTCCCAGCTATTTTTAGGATATTTTGATAAAGTTGAGTCGCTCTAGTAGATTGTGCTTTAAGGTGGGTGTTCCAATTCATCCGAGATATTTAATAGCATGGGCTCTTTTAATTCTTTCGCCTTGCCAGCGAATGGTAGGTCCCCTAACTAACTTGCTGATTAGGAGATAATTTGTTTTTTCAGCTGAAATTTGGAGTTGGTTTTTGCTTGTCCAGATGGAGAATTTAGCAATAGATTCGTTAATTTGTGACTCTAGTTGGACTCTAGTCAGGGCATGGGAAACTAGGACAAAGTCGTCTGCGAAGGCTTGAATTCTGGTGTTAATTGGCCAGTTTTCTTGAAGTATTTCATTTCCGACCAAATTCCAGACGGCTGGTCCACTGTAAGAGCCTTGAGGGCAGCCTTGTTTTTGGTCCCTGATCGCTGGTCCTTCGCAGGTATTTAGGATGACCTTCCCGTTCTGGAGAAGACTTTTAACGGTATTAACTATGTTTGCTGGGCATTTACTATTGTCAAGGTAAGATGAAATTGCGCTGTGCTGAATATTGTCAAAGGCAACCTTAATGTCGATCGAAAGCACCAGTACGTGATCACCACCTGCCTTCCTCTTGTGGATGGTATCCAAGAGTTTCATGATGGCCATTTCTTTTGATCTTCCCTCACGGAATCCGTACTGAAGATTGCTAAGTCTGTTGTTCTTCTCGAGGTGAAAATTGAGCTGTTGGGTGAGGAGTTTTTCTAGAACTTTACCTATTGTCGGGAGCAGAGATATGGGCCGGTAAGAAGATGCTTCTGTTTTAGATTTGCCGTGTTTATGAAAAACGGACTTCTCGAAGTTTATTCCAAGAATCTGAAAATACTTTTGAACGCGGTTGACTTCTTTTAAGATATTATTCCATAAACACAAAAAGCACAAAAGCGGGAAATAACACATTTCAGGCAACAGAATTTGAGCTGCTCCTCTAGTTTCGATCGTTTCCGAAGCATCACACACAATGGCATCGATAATATTCTTAAAGACTTAAATACAGGCTTAACAGTTTCGTAGTAAGCACTCCATCTTGTTTCTTCAAGTCGCTTAAATGTAACTTCAAAATTTATCAGAATGATAGTCCATCTGTGCATATAACCTGAGAAAAACACGTACGAACTTTCTAAAGTCCCAGAAAAAGTCACACATAATGGAAATGTTGCAAAAGAGTGTACTCTACACAGATTGAGTGAGTGGTTTGTACAGGGTACAAACAATGATTTAGAATTCAGTTGAAAAATCCTTGCTTGAACTCCAAAATGAACTCTAGCCATTGTAGAAGCATTGTCGCTAAAATACTTTGCGTTTTTAATATCAGTCAAAATCTTTTCCTTAATAATTTCACCCGGAAGTAAGATAAACTCATTTTGTGTTATGGGAGACAAATAACTTGCTAATATTTTATCCAACCGTGACTGAGTTGACAGTTCTAGTTTAATTAAGTGCTCTCTTAGTTCAAGGCCATATATTGATAGAAGTTCAATTAGCTGTAGAAAATTCCCTTTGTTCTCCGCCAACATATGCTCTATGTGGCTGCGGAATAGAAGATTTTTTTAGCCAAAAACATAGTGACGTCTAAGAGTCTTTATAAAATATCTCTTTATTTCCCTTTTTCTGTTTCTGCAGCTGTCTGGCTAACTTGATCAATTGTTCTATTGGAAATTTGACTTGTTCTTAAAGTTTTCCATTTTTTAAAACAAGCTTCATGTTGTTCTGAGGTTTCATGGTTGTGAACTTTCGGAGTAAGTTTTCACCAAGCTCACAAATTTAGATGTATAACTCAGACTTGCATTTGTGCCAAAGAGCCTTAAGATAGTGGGATGGGGAGGGAGATATTTTTCGTTCGCTCGTAGAACGACCCTAAAGTAAACTTGTTTACTTTATGGTCAGTTCTAGAGCGGACAATACCTACCCACCCCACTGTCTAAAACGTTTCGTGTCTACTCTATATTATTATGATGTTCGGTTTAAAAATATGATCTTGTTGCACAGAACGACTTGGGTAGATGATATTTGTGGCAGGGATGAGATAATGAGTCACAGGACCGATTGTTTGTTTACTTGAGCAGCAGCACAGTTCGAAAGAAACGAGAAGGAACAGTCCTCACCCCACGCACCACACATTAAAACTAAATAATTACAGCATCACATCATTCACCCGCAATTTGCTGCAATTAGCGATTGCTAAATCCCATGTAAATTATTTGAGATGTTATTTTATGTAACAAAAAGGCGCATTAATACAAAACCGGAAATTATTGTCACCCCCTCAGAGCTAGTACCCGGTGCGGTCCGCATACACAGCCCCCGCCTTCCTACGCCACTGTATATAATTTCATTTATCTAGCTCGTCGCATTTTTTACTTATCGTATTCATATTACACGGATAGACAAATAAACAATCTACCCTCTGATGAATTTGGAGCAAAATTTGATACAGATCTACAATTCTAGTGCTTAAACGAGACCGAGGTGTGTTCGGGACTGGAGGGTTCCCGGTTTGAAACCCGATTCCACTGAAACTCCGTCGTGTATTGGGCTTGTTGCACTTTAAATCATACGATGGGGTTCAAACGCCTTTCCGTTGGTGTGGCACGGAAGTTGGGAGAGGGGGCAGCAACTCCAATGTCATCCTCGTCATCTGACAGCGGTTCAAAATCACGATGTCCATCCCAAAAGAGCCCTCGTGTTTCTTCAAAACGGGACGTTAATATAATTAAACTCAAGTGATCAAACGATATCCCAGTTCCTTTCTGAGTTCACATACGCACCGACGGACAGACAGATAATCTTTTCTTCTGAAAATTTTCCAAAATACGATGAAAATTTACAAATCCGGTGGAATGATACATACCTATTTTCATTCGTCTAGCTTGTTACGTTTGTGAATCATTGTTTTAACTGATCGACAACATAATTCTTTTTTTTACTCAAGGGGATCTTAATCATGGAGATTAATAAAACAAATCGCGAGGTCGAATTTTTTGACGATTACGGTACTTTCAGTAATTCTTATAAAAGCTGGTGCTTTTGGTATAGAACCTAAGCGAAATTTTTACATGACAGTGTGTTATAAAATAACGCTCATTTTACTGTTGTAGAATTGAATGAAAAAAAATCCCCTTAGAATCACAATATGTAAAAAATATGCACATTTTTTAGTAGTACTTCTTTTTTCTTAAAATGAAGAAAAATGCAGGATATAAATAAAAGAGAACCAATTCTCTTTCCTATTCCTGGTTATCCAAATCTAAACTTCCTTATAGTTTGAAGAAAGTAAGAGTCAACGTTATAACTAAAACAATAATTCCAAATTAATCTTCAACGTTCGAGGATCCTTATTGAAACAATAAATTTCCGACTGAGGATGGAGCATAACTTAATAATTTAATATAACTAATTTCGGAAACAGCTAAAATGTTATTGAAAGGCAAGGTTAATTTGTCTGCAAACATTACATAAAGTTTATGTAGATAACTTAATACCTTGATAGAGCCTTATGTAGCAATTAAATTTTACAAGGTAAAACGAACAGTTTAAAATGATGAATACTGATGGATGGAGATAATGAATTACGATAGCGAAATTAATTTGATTTTGATGATCCTATTCATCACCGTCAAGAAATTATCCCCACCTACTTCGTCTTTTGATGTTTGACAGTTAAAGCTCGTTTCATCTTTTTGTTAGACTACTTTCCTGGCGAAAGAATTATTCTGCAATTTGGAATAAATGCTCATATCTATAGAATTTATGTAGCAAAATGCTGAAACAATAAGGTATTATACTGGAATTTAAAATAGAGCAAATTTACACATCTCGCTTCTTTTTGTTAAAATATGAGTTATGGGTCAGAATTTATATTATTAGCTTCTCAAAACGGTAAATTCCTTGTGAAAGAAGAAAGATTTCCAAGCGTTACTCAAATAAAAAAGTTCTCATAAGATACCGATGTAAAAAAAAACTGTTTTAATAAAAGATAATATTCAAAATCATGTTCGTATATTTTTACCTCTATAAATAATTTCCTGTAATTTTTCACTAATGTTTAGTTTCCCTAAATATACTGTGTTTTCCCGTGTTAAGTTTTCTATATAGAAAATCTCATTTCTAAATTCAATATTTATGAATTTATATAAATTATTTAAACATTTCGCATGATCAATTAAGTCAATATTTTCGCGATCTGTTTTAAGAGACATATTAATTACTTTTAAGGGGGCCCTTCTTACCGTCATACGAGTATCTCAATACTTTTGTTATGACTTCTTAACTAACGGATAAAGGGGATTTATTTTATTCCTTTTGAACTGCAAATTCCTTTTACATGCTAAACATATACTGAATTTTTTTTTTCGCTGGGGTTTTTCTTCACGGATTAAGCTCCTGTGATAATAATTTGATTTCGAAGAAGAAAGAACCACTTTGTGGCTTTCGTCACCGAACTGTTACACAGTTTCTTGCAGAGACAGACCGCTCCATCCTAACCATTAGTAGAATAGGTATTGTTTTAGGTATTATATGACTTTCACATCCCTGGAAACAAGTTGGTCACTGGTGAACGCATCTAAAGACTTTATGCGTCTGAAGCTAATACCAATGCTATATAGACTGTAGTTGCATGATTGCTACAATTAAATTTCCAATATGTATATTTAATTTAGATTTGGCAGCGAATAAAGAATAACGACCGGAAATTCTGTTGTATTGCTTCCCTTTGTTAGTACAAAATTTGACAGACAGTTGTCTTTGGATCATCTTTGAAATATGGGTGAGGCATATGGGCAATTTACGCGGAGAGAACCTGATTTATTGAAGACGGTACAAGGCTGCACCCAACCCGTCAGGTTTTCTTTTTCCCAGAGTAAAATTTGGATAATCCTACTATTGTTGTTTCATACAAGCACGCCACCTGAAACTGTGACGGTTGATTACTATATTCACTGGATGTCAACTCTTGTCATTTCTACCTGTGAGGACACTTGAAGAAACTGTGTAACGAAAAAATTCCACGGTGTTTGCGAAACTAAATCAAATTATCAACCATGAATGTGCACCCTTTCCCTTGGTAACGTTCTACAACCTGTCTACTGATTTCATACTTCGCTTGCGACATGTAATTGATGAGGATGATTCTCATTTCAAGAACATTGCTGTGTGATTTCCAACACTTTTCCAATCACTGGTGCTTTTGAATGCAGACAGCCACCAATCGGTAGGTTTGGTAATACAAGGAAACTTACACAAGGAAACACAATACACTAGGAAACAAAAACTCCTGACATCACCCATTAATTTCCTGAAAGAAAATATGAATAAGTGTAGTAGTTATTCTAGTGTTTCGTTCCTGCTGTATTTCCCGACATCCTGTCCTTATATACGTTTCTGTTAATCCTTGTGTAAAGATTTCTTTGCAAAAGGATTCCTTTTTCATTCCACACATTCTGCCACTTTTTTCAAATATGAAAAAGAAGAAATGCGAATTCTTCTAAGCTTCCTGACTTAACATTTTTCAAATCTATATAAAAAGCATAAAATTTTATTCGCAGTTCAAATTTACTTACCTCTATAAAACACAGCAACTAAACAGCTGGGAATGGGAGAAAAAGTAACCTTTTTGCCCTTAGGACCATATGGTTTCCATGATATATTTAGAAAAATGAATTATTTTAATAAAAACAGTGTAAGTTCAATAATTCTAGAAAAAAAACTCGTGCTTAACATAAACACTCATCATCTTTTCCGTGTCTATAAATGTGAGTATAAGAAAAGGAAAACGCCAAGTAAATATCAGCGTGTTATAAGTTATGAGCTATAAAAGTCTTTAATTAAGTTATGCAATTATGATGTGTTTAAATGTTATTTATGAAAAGGAAATAGTTTATAGCTGGAGTAAAAGACCATCAAGAGATTTTTTGTTATATTCGAGTGTTCTATCAGCCGAGGCAATTTTATACAACTTCCTCTATTAATATAGCCTAGCTATGTTTTCAATTTTTGTTTATTTTATAAGAAAACTGTTATGCCGCTTCTTTGAAAAATACAAATATGAGCAATAATAAAGGCAAGAGTGTTCCTAGAATTTTTTTTCTAAAGAATTGAGAACTTTCGTAGATATTTTTAAAATATTAGACGACTTCGGCGCGAAAACTGACTTTGAAAGAAGACTTTAATAGGAAGGTCGCCGACAAATCGAAAGATTATGTTCTACCAAAAAGAAAGCAAAATATATTTCTTAGAAAATCATTCCTAGCTGATGTATGAGGCTTCTTTCCCTTAAGTTTCTGTTTTACTTCTCTCCGTTCAAATTTTTCAAGAAACTATTTTGGGACTGAATGATTTAAAAAACAAGTAAGAAATAAAAGAAACTGTTGAAGGAATTTTTTTCTTATTCCTTATGAAATTCCTCCAACTGAAATTTTGAATGTAATTTTTTTCGATATACACAGTTGCACATTATGAAACAAAACAAAACACAACGTGCTGACTGTTTCAAAGGATTTATTCTCTAGCGTGAACAAAAATATTAGTATCAATATATTTGGATAGAGTATTTGTAGGAAAGCAATTTCAATTGAGCTTGCTCTTCTCGTTATAAAATATTACAAATGGAATCGTAAAACATAAGATTATAAATACGAATACGAAAATGGTATGGTACTATTTTCTATTATCTGCTGGCTGCTGAAGATCAAATGAATGTGCATGGTTATGGCATGAAAACTGAAAAACGAGAGCTGCAGACGTCCGTCTACATCAGTAAAGTTTTGTGCTTCAATTATCTATCAAAGACTTATTTTGAAATCAGTGCCGGTTGATAAAATATTTTCAACCATAAATATATTGAGGTAACTTGACATAGAATGTACTAGTCAGAAATAATTCACATAAAAATTATTTCAACAAATATTATTACTTATATCAAATGATATCAGAAGTTGTTCGCTCTCCAAAGGCGTAACCATTGCAATGCAAATTAAAAATTTGCATTACTTTCACAGAATCTTTAGAGCACACATAACGTTGAAGTATCTGGCATTTTAAAGCAAAGTTTCATTTAGACCAACCTGCTTTTTTCTGGTCTATTGTACAACATTACCATCTTCGTGGGGAAGTATTTGAAAACTTCTCCTTTCGGTATGGAAGTATTAATAAAACGAGTAGTGTTGGTTTAGTTTAATTTAGTGTCATTAGTTTTCAATAACGTCCCGTTTTGAAACAAAACGAGGGCTATTTTGGGAAGGTCCTCATAATTTCGAACCTTTGTTAGATGGCAAAAACAACACTTTAGCTGGCATTCCTTCTCCAAACTTCCGCACCAAACTAGAGGGAGGACGTTTCACCTCCTAAGTAATACTTAACGTTCAACAGGCCCAATACACGACGGATCTTCAGAGGAATTGGGTTTCGAACCTGGAAACTCTTCCGCTCCGAGGCCGACACCTCACCACTTGGCCACAGTGACCTCATGAGTAGTGTTGGAGAATTTATCGGGATATAGCTAAATGGCAAACCATTTGCAAATTTCTGAATTCCTTCTATAATTCACTGTTAATTTGGCAGTACAACTCGAAAATTTCTTACTGATGAATGAAGAATTTTTCAAGTATTTTTATCATTCACAAACATAATTCTTTAACAATATGATGTTTTTATGGCCCGTTGATTTGGCAGCGTATCTCCGACATTTTTCCTTTAGAATGAAGAATTCTTCAAGCAGTGTTTCCATTCTTAAACCGAACTCGTTAGCAATAGGCCGGATTATAAACCTTCTATTCGGAATATTCGCCATTGACTTTGGCATCAGATATTGTACAATTTTTGCTGTAATATTAATCAAACATTTAGAAAAAACGACTGAGGAAATTTACTAAGAAACTATGATTCGTCCAAAATACTTTCATTGGAAAAAATATAAATAACTTCGATAACCGTTTTGAATTTCATTTATTTTGATTACATATATCTGATTTTTGAATGATATTTAACAATGTACTTAAAATCATTTTTTCAGCGCTGTGTTCTTTAAAAAGAGATCATCATCTTTTTTGTCTTTTAAGTATAGTTTAAAATCGTATTATATTTTTATTTGTACAATTTTGCTAAGTAAATGTGGGAAATTTTTTGCATACCTTGGATATTTCACAGCTTAAAATGTTCGTCAAGTTTTGTTTTCCAATTAAAAAAGAGTTTTCAGGTGTAATTTAAATTTATTTATTAATTATTCCATCAGAAAAAATAGTAAAAGTTTTATTGTCTCAGTAAGACATATACCCCTGTCAGAAATCTTAGGTTGGTACCAGCCTGTTTTTATAGCTTTGCATGATGTGTGTAGGGAAACTATACAGTCTTTCGTAATTATTCATAGTTTAATAATCTATTGTGAGGTGCCATATCGATTATAGATAAATGAAAATGTTTTACGTTCATAAAATAAATAGTTATTGAAATATGTTTCATGAGACAGCTGTTATGATTGCAGTTGCCCCACTTACTCTTTAAAATTTATTGGCACGTTATATTTGACGATACCGTATTGAAAGTTTTAATATACAGTAAAACCTCGGTTAACTGAACCCGGATTAACCGAAACCCGGGTTATCCGAAATGCCTCTGAAATCGAAAATTCAAAAAACACGTACTGTACTGCACGGAAAATAATCGCGAAGGCGAGATTTTTTGAAACGTATTCCAAATTTTTCTTTTATGCCTCCCCAAGAAGATCAGTGTTTAATTGTAGAATGCTATAATTAAAATTAATGGGTATTAACAATATTAATTACGAGATTGTTTACCTGTGCCTGCCATGCGCATGGTGCCCGAACTCGCCGGTGCAAATACTGCTCCCGACGGTGGGTTAACTGTCATTAAGAATAAAGTGTAGCCTACAAAGAGTTTTGAATTCGTTTTAAACTCAAAGCATTTCAGAATTACATACTGTAATTAGATACAAAAATCGTTATCAGAAACGGCTTCCTGCCCTTTAGTTTGGTTAACCGGGGTTGTGCTGTACTTTCAAATGACATTCTTTATTTCGCGTGCTCATTCATTTTATAATAAATTTTTACATAATGAAATGACGAAATTACCCAGTGAATCTTCATTTAAAAAATTCTATTTTTAAACTGATATTGAAATCAAATTCTAATATTATACAAGGTGATAATCAAATGGAATCTGCTCAAACGTTATGGTGCACGTTTTTCTATCCATTTGCAGATTTTGACACAGATTCTCAGATTTATTAACAATCTTAGAATTTTTTACAAAACACTTGAGAAAATCACGGATTTAAAAATAAAATATCTTTCGCAGCCTTAAAATTATTATATTTAAGTTCTTGAAAGTTTGAGATTTCCACAATCTTTCAATAACTTTTGCAATGATTTCAGATAGTAAACGTAATGAATAATTTGTATTGAAATTAAAAGTAAATAAATGAATATTTCAGTATGATGACAATAAACCTACAATTTTGATGGTTTATGTTTAAGATTACAAGTTCTCTTTAATTTACTATCATCTTTCAAAAAATATAAGAAACTCAAACTACTGCATGTACAAATATATTCAAGTTATAAGGAATATTGAAGACAAATAGTCTCTGTTTATGACTTATATTCTAACCTAATGACATAGATGCAATGTTTTCTCGATTTAATAACAAACTCTTTTGATCTGATTAAAAAGGACATGCACGCTTCTCAGTACAACATATTTCATTTACTGCAACTTCAACAAATTTAATTTTCCATTTGAATCGAGATTCTTTTTCTGAAACAACAGTGTTAAAAGTAAGGATTTTAGAAATAACATGTGAATTCTGTTTTTAAAACAATTGCATAACTTATTTATCGCCCTTATTTAAAAGAAAACGCCACAAAAGATTGTTTATACTATTCAAAGAAACATTTTTCAGCTATTATTATGCTCGATATTAAAATGATAATTTCATTAAAAGAACTTGAATTTGTGACCTGAGTTTAAGAGACGCGGCGACCTGATGATAAGATGTCTGCTTTTGGATCTTCCCGAGACTCGACACTAATAAACACTCACCATGTATGTGGTCCTGGCGCATGTCAAATCTGCCCGCTTATGTGGAGCGAAATTTTGGAGGGGGGTGAAGGCTCAGCTGTCATCCTCGTCTGTTCACCATGGTTCAAAATTATTTGGGCTTTCCAAAAACAACAACTTTCAAGATGTTAATTAACAAAAAAAATTGTGCCATATACTTGATAATTTATAATTTTACTTTGTTAGTAATACAATAAACTTCCAACTATAGAGACTAACATGGCGTAAAGGGAGGCCGGATATCAAAAAGGCTGGATTTTGTTTAATACTCATTTCTTATCCCACCCATACCATTAGAAACTCCCCTCTTTATACTAACATCGGCCCTTATTCATTTTTTATCTCTTTGTTCAGCCAAGTACTTTTTAAAAGTTTGTTCTGTACTGTACTGTAAATATTAAAAATTTATTGCAGGAAAAAGAAGTCAGGAAACAAAAATAATGGATATATTTTAAGATACTTTTTTATAATATCTAACTTAATTGCAGGAAGAGTAAAATATTTTATACTGAGCATTATGAATACATATACTTTAAAATTAAACAAAACATTAACATAGAATGTATTCTTAATTCGTTCAAAAATTATTTTCATTTAATTTAATGTTCACTGATAAATGATCGCACTGATGTGGAAGGTGGGCCTAAGATGAAAGATTCAAAACTGACAGTTCCTATTTTTTGAAAAATTCCAGCTCTTTAGAAAAATAAATTAGGCCTCATTTTATTACGGAGAATAATTTTTAACTAGGTAGGATCGTACGGCTATCACACTTTAAAAAGTTGCGAAAGACCTTCGGGAACATTTTTGCACGAAGTTATTTTTTTAACTCATCATTAAAAACAGAATTAGAGCGTATCTGGAATCAAATCATAAATCTGGATTCAACATCTCAAAATATTTTGTTTTTCTACCTTCCTGGTAGAAATATCAAACGTGTTTTGCGCTGGAAAAAGGATTTCCGAACCTTTTGTTGTACCTATTCACGTATCCTGTTTCAAACGTGAAAAAAATCAGAATTTGAAAGGAAGCCTATAAAGAAAACTTTTCGATCTTAGATCGTTTCGTAACCAAGGGATCTACTTTCTAAAGCTGGCGAAAAAAATAGAAGCATCCAAAAATAAAGAAAACCTGTCCAAAATTGTCGTTTCCCTGAGAAACTCTGTGAGATACGCTGTCGGAATAAAAATCAGGGACAAGCGGATAACTGAAATGGAAACTAATCTTTCTCAACTCTTCGATATTCTACTATGAGATCCTTCAAGATTCTTGTGAAAGATTCTTCACGATTCTCGCATCTCCACTGAACAGTGATTTTCTTGTGAATAAAATCGTAAGAATTGGTGCACGCGCTCCGATTTAAAAATATCTTAGAGTGCTATATCAAGAAAGTAATATGCAGGATTTTGAGATTTATCCATATATGTTTGTAGTTTCTCAGAATGTGATATCTGTTATTGTATCGCGTTTGTGAGAACATCTATTGCATTTTAAAATAAATGTTTTGCACTATATTTTGGATTCAGTATATGAAACCAATTCAATGAAAAAAGCGTAGGTTTGCAGATTACAAGTGCCGTTTCCAACTACTATGTACTTCGTTGGGAAAGATAGTTTAGATTTATCTGTCAGGTCCGCATTGAATTTCGTTCCTTTATTAAAACAGAAATTCTGTGTTCACCGTGACTGCAATAGTCTGAAAGGAAATGAAATTTGTCTATATAGGGTGTAACATGGTTCTGTGCCATCACAAAGATTTATTGTATTCTAAAGAAAGATCAGTTTTCGCCTTTTGCACTAGAACAGTTTAACAGCTTAGTGATGTTATTCACCATATGCAAGAAAATGGCTGACTTTTAGTTCTGGTTAAAATGCCAACCAACACTTATAACTAGCATTTAATTCTTTTTTTTCTCCAATTTTTTATGAATATTAGTTATATCAAAGATTTAGCATGTCATGCATTTTTTGTATTGTCTCGTATATTCTCTTGCACTTTCTGCATCTATTCTTTTTTATTTGCTTTGGATAATGTTTTATGTTTGCATTTCTTTTATGCTCAAATTTTTATGCTTTTTTTTATTCATGCTACACGCTGGTATTTTTTTCATTAGTCTTTTTCCATTTGTATACTTCTCTATTTGTCTCTTATACATTTAGTATTTCAGTATTTGCTTCTTCCACTCGGCCCGTTCTAAAGTGATCAAACATTGGAATGGTTCTGTGCGGAGAGGTATGAGATGGTTTTCTGTATGGTGTTCAATAAAAAAAAACTCAACTTTTGAATTAGATATCGTTTTTTATTGCTGAAAATATTAATATACAAGAGTTCTCTTAAAAAATTAAAAATTCTCTTAAAATTCACTTAAAAATTTAAACAATTACTTACATTTTCTCTGACAATATTAAAATTTTACGTGTAAAAAATTTTGCTGGACATTGAATTGATTTAATATTCACACTTGATCTGAATGTCGTAATTGTAAGTAAAATGTGTGAGTTAAAGTTTAAGAAAATCTTCTATCCCTATATTTGACACAGGAAGTTAAATTAGAGAAACTACCAGACGAACTTCTGAATTATTCGATTCTTAGTAATTAGCTATTCTGCATGTGCCGAGTATAGAACAAATCTTTTAACACTTTAATCCCGAGGCTACTTTTTTCTTCTAGCTCCTTTAAAACCGGGACTTTCTGGGAGGAAGTGAGATGAATTTGACTCTCCCAACCTGGGCGATTATTTAACCCACCACACCACTCCCTGCTATAACCTTCCCTTAAGGTGCACAGAAATGGGCTGTAGTTGGATAAATGGGCCCCCCCCCCCCTTCCTCGCTTATCTCCTAAGCCAACTCAGAACCTTATCTCCCCTGAAAAGAATCCAACTGCCTCAGACCGGTCGCTGTTAAGGGGAAATTTTTAGTCCGCCCGGGACCGCCTCGATCGGTGTGAGAGGGTTAAACGACTTTCTTATATTGCTTGTTTACATTACGCTTGCAGAGGAATAAATTTATGCCTCAGATGAAGTGTTCTCCACCAAAAAAGAAGTGAGCATATTCAAGAGTATTCGGGTTGTTAACACAGAATTGTTATCACGGAACTCTTTCTAGAACCAGAATGCATATCGTTTCTGTTCCTAGAATGTATCTCGACAAAAAAGGTAAAGTATTTATCTCTTAGATAAATATCCATATCTGAAACTACATGAGGTTTTTTGGGTAGAGACCTGGTAATTACGAATTATGGTCAGATGACGAGAAGAACTTGACCGACACTTCCCATTGAAAATTTCCACATTATACCAACCCGAAGACGTGGGATACACCATAGCATAGACGGCTTACATAATATGGAAAGCTTTCAGTTGAATAGGTTTTTAAATCTATCCTGTAATCCGAAGGCCTAGTCTCTAGAACGAGTCACAAAGGACCAGCATTATGATGTATGAATTAAATATTTGACGAAGCTCAATATGCTACGCATCAAATTGATTAATGTTCTGCCTTATTTATATATCAAACAAGCTTTAATCTGAAAATTCAGTGCATAAAATAATAACAACTAAGAAGTATCCCAATATGGCTTGGCATCCGGGGTGGACTAAATGACGAGTCTGCAGTGAAATCGTAATTCGAGCACTGTGGCCAACACATTATAACCCCCATTACCGGTGGTACATGCGGCGACCCCTCAGACTGAGTTCGACCCGTCCTAGGAGAGGATATAATTCAACCCCATACTATTATTGTACCTACCAGGGAAGCGAGAAAAAAAACCAGCAATTTTTTTAAAAATATTTGTTCATTATTCGTTGAAACTGAGCATTTATTAAGAAAAATTTGGAAATGCATTTGTAAAGTCAACATTCACAAAAAATTCAATATAAGCTGATGTGTATTGATCATGTTCCATATAAACAGCTATCGTACTTAAAATATTCAGAAAAATATGATGATGCCTTTCTCTGAATAGAGTTGGGCTTCTTTAAGGACTGTATGAAAACGAGTCTTCTCAATGCATTATTTTTTCCCTTGAGTATATTATATGGAAAGGGAAATAGAATGTGTCAAGAGGCAAGATTCTCAAGTGACATGGACTACCTATCTCTAATACCTCGTTCAAATAAGAATTGCTGGCACGCAGGTGAACGTGACATGAAAGAGTTCCATTATCAAAGGTATATGAAAACTTGCTAATATGAATATATTCACATATTTGAAACGACGGAACAGTATATTATTGAATGGGATTTTATGGCTTTTGTCATCAGAATAAATCAGTAATGTTAGTTATAAAAGTGATTTCTTATTCATTATTTTCTTAAAAATGTAAAGCACTGAATATTCAGTAATGGTATAGTATATTTCCCTAAACTAAATCTGACGGGAAAAAATCAATTCAAATATGAAAAGAATAATTAAGGTTCAATTAATACTTATGATCAATTTGAATAGGTTGCTACAATTTTTTTGAAAATATGGTAAATGGCTACTTTGCTTTGTCGTATAAGTATCGTTTCTTTGCATTTTAAATGCTATTTCCATTTTGTGTTACAATTTGCTTATAATGAATCTTAAATTATCGTCCGCTCTGTTATAATCCGCTTTTATTGTATATATAATTATAATCTTAAATAACGTCGTTATTAACCATGGGTTGTGAAAAATTGACGAGGTTTGCTATTTCACACTCCATTGTAAATTTTCTAGATTTTTCATGAATATTCTGCAATTTGCATAGCACGTAAAACAGATGTATAAAGATTAAATGCGGAAATTTTTTATCATTAAGTGCCGAGTTATAGATTTGAGATTTATAAAGATTTTTGAACAGTGGAATTACCTGAAATACAGTGAATCCTGCGATTTTATTAATGAAAATATTCACGTGTGAAATATTTGCTTATTTAAAGCTATTTTCTCTTTTTTATAAAATATTAGTGCGAATTTAAGTTGTCAATTTTTTTCTGGTTTTATAAATTAACTTATCTTTGCCAGTTTTACTCCAACACCTAAATGGTTTCGGTTGCTTTTTTATTTAAAAAATCCAATTTCCGAAGCATCTTTTTAAAATCATAAAAAAAAAATCGAAAATCATAAGCAGTTATTTGCCTTTTATAAGAGAATTATTTAAAGAATGGTAAGAAAATATCCAGTATATATCTGCATAAATATTGGTACTTATTTTTAATGAATTGTGAACGGTATACAAAATAGAAACAAGCGTTTAGATAGAGGAAAAATAGCTTGAATCTTAATACACAAATTATATACACTTAAAACAGTAGTTGCAAGTTAATAAAGTCATCTGTTACCTTGTAAATTTCCCTTCCAAATTATTTTCCTAGTCAAATCCTTCCGATGTATCGCAAACATTGGTTAAATTCGTTAAAGACAAATATTTCCGTTTTCCGTCTATAATGTGTTAATTTCCGTTTTGTTATCTTATTTAAGGTCTGCCGGGGTAATTGGTAACGGTGAAAACAATCGCTATAGTGAGTCCTTAGCGAACTGGAAAGCATCCTCTTTGGTTGAAACACTCTAGGTGAAGAAAGCCACTTTTCCCCCTTTTTTCAGTGCTGCCTGGTAAATTTTGTTTAATTTAGTTACAATTGTATTCTGAAAAATTTAAACAAAAAAATTGTAAGTTTTATTGTTCGTTTACTACACCGGTTATAGTATACAAGATAAGTTGCTAACTTTATATTTCTTAATTCTGTAGTCTTCAACTTTCGTTTTTTGAATTTTTCCTGACAACAGGTTGGTATTCTCAATTTCATTTAAAACTTTTCATCCCAGGGTAATTGGGAACATGTTTTTAATGTAACAAAAATAAATATTTTTTTATGTATTTGGAATAATTTTATATATTATTGGAAGTAATTTTAAATTTAGGAACACGATAACAATCTGCTCCGCCCATGGTGTTTATTATTTCCTGCAAAATTCACAAACTGATTTAAAGAAATCTACCATGTAATCTACATAATACTACTTTTCACGATGAAAGTTGGTTGTTAAAAATGATATGAATTATATTCATGTACAATATTTTTTCATCATTTGAAATATATTCTTTTCAAATAAATTCGTTGCGGTGATCAGAAGTCGAAACATATATGCCTAATTACCCCATAGTCTCTCAGGTAATTGGGAACATTCTTGGAAATTAAGCTGGATGATTAATAAATTAGTTTGGAAAAAGGCATTCATTCATGAGCACTACGAAACATGATTATGTACTCACAAAAATATTGACATCTTCTATATCTCATCTATGTATTAAATTGAAAAAAAAAACGATAACGTCTACAGAATTCGTTCCCAATAATCTCGACTATCTATACCTGTTGTTTAAAATAATAAATTTTGTTTATCCGTTTTTGGGGTCTCTAAAAGGGTTTCTCTAAATTTAACATTTCACCAATTAACAAAAAAAGAAAATTTTCTTTAATCTTTAATTGATTTCCAAACTGAATTTAATCGAATTCCAATGATTTTTTAAGGGATTACCTTTAGTTTGTCAATTTATGTGAACTACATTCCGAACATCAGCATCGGAGGTGATAGATTTTTGAATGTGCTGAAATGCCACCAATAAAATTTGGCATATATTCCTATCATCTTAAAATAAAGGTTACTTAAATGGACCAACCACTCAATTTTATGATACATCTATATATTTTTTGATATACGATCCTTTAAATATCGAATGGACTTTGTAGTGTGAAAGCCCATGGAAATACATTTTTTGGGAGCTAATGATCCTTCTTTCGATCTTTTTAATTCATTAAGTTAGATAATATCATTTAAAAACGAAAATTTTGAAGAGCAGATACTTTTTTCGACGTTTAGTAACTACAATCAAGTATTTAACCCTACAGAAAAAGAAAACTAATATAAGGTATGAATCTACAAACAGAACAGATTTGGAATTTTAATAAATGAATTATTGGTAATTAAAATTGAGTTTTTCGCAAATAAAAACTTGTTTTCTCTTTTAAATTTAAGAAAACATCACGAAATACTAATCCTGCTACTTTTGCTCTGAAAATATCAAAGCTTATCGCTTAGTTTAAACTCTCTTTCATTCTGTCAGATTTTCAGATAAAATACTGATAGAACTACTTCTTTATGACATGTTGAACATCTGGCTTTGAAAAGACATATCTTATTTAAAGTGAGCAATTCTCTGAACAACATGTTGATGCTGTTTGAAAATCCGATACTATAAAAGGATCTTAAATTTTATTTCCTGATCCACCCATCCATCATAAAATTCATCCTAAGTTCTGAGACATCTTGCTTTTGGGATACTTTTGATAGGCAATCATTCGAATTTCACTGTATTTTCATATTCAGTGATTGGCAAAGTTTTCCAAGCTATTTATAATAAATATTAATAATCTAACTCTAATCCTGTTGAAAATTTAAACTACAAATAATCATCTTCTAATCAGTCGTAGTTTTAATTTTTAATTGTTAATGTCGTAGTTTTAATTAATACTTGTTTTAATAAGACAAACAGTCGTCTTAAATTAACTAAAATCTGTAGCAAACAAAGTTATTTAATATAAATAAAGAAATAATTCGCTGTTAAAAAGTTACAGTTTCCAACAATTACCGTCAATGGCCTATAGATAATAATATCAATTTGTATGGCTCCTAAAACTGACAAAAAATTTTCTTGGTCGAATTTTCATCTCTGCAGCGCACGTGAAAAAATTGTCGCACCTACAAATGAAACCAAGACGTTCTTCAAATTCTTAAGAGACATTTGTTATTATAGAACTCTGCTTCCACCCCGTCTTTAACTACCATATAATGCATTCGCTCTTTGACATCTCATCTAAAATTTTCTTATAACAAATCTTAATGGTGATTTAAAGTGGAATTTCGAATAATACAGTTGAATAAACAAGCCGAAAAACAAAAGGCTGAACGACAAATTGCACTCTTAAAGTTAACAAAAACTTTACAGAAAACAACTAAAAATGGATTTTTTCAAGTTTATGCATGCTCTTACGAATATCAATATGTACAGTCTGTTTAAACTTTCAATAATAAACTATTCTAAAACATTATACGATACATTCCATTATCAAGTTTCTTTTTCAATATGAAAATACATTTTTATACTTTTTTGTTGGATAATGTTTCCTTTCAAGAACTTACATGGAATGCAATTTATTTTTTGATGCATTGACAAGAAATTATTGAAATTCTTGAATATCCATAATATTCGACTCTTGGTTGTTTGTTGAAATTAAATTCTAAAAATTTAGTTTCGTACTATCTAGTAAATTGAATTTAAAACGAATTATAGTTGTCTCTTTTTCAGGTTACGTAAATTTAATACTACATATGGTGAAGAGAATGCATAAAAATCTGTTTATATCTTCTAAGATATTCGTCATTTTAATGCATCTCCAATTGAATTTCAAAGGGTTTCAGATTGAAACTTTACTTTTCGGATTTCGTGTGTGAAACACATGTTTAATATAAATACTTCATTATTTCGCTTCCATTTTATTTCGAAAATGCAAATGTTTCCTTTTAACATCATGGACAACAGAAAGGAAATAATATTTATTAAATAAATATATTTAACTTTAAAATGATATGACAACAGTAAAATACTTATATTAAAACCTAGGCATATCGTATAAATTGCTCAAATGAAAAAATTCAATTTGAAATAGCTATTTGATAAAGAAAGCTAAAAACTCTCATGAAATATATACCATGTTTAAGTGTTTGCAAACAAATTTTATATAGTTTTCAGTTTGAATCCATTCTATCCGGTGTTTGCATGAAATATCTCAAATTTTTATTTTTATTTCCTTTTATATTTGATATAAAAATTTCAATAAGTTAGTTACATTACTAACAGAAAAGCAGAAATAATATCAAAATAACTTCATCGTTCGAATATATTTAAATTTCAAAACCATGACAAAATAATACATTTTAAAGCTTCTGATATTAAATTACTTATTTTAAAACGTGAGGATATCGAATAAATAGTTTTGTTTGAATAACAATCCAATTGATATCTGTTATTTTATTAATAATATTTAAAATAAAGTAAAAATAGCAAACAAAACTGGAAAGAAAAATATTAGCTTCTTGCTTTCCTCGCCATCTTCTCCTTTATTTATAAAAATTAAGTCGACATGTGTTATTAATAGTATGAATAAAATGAAGATATAATATAGAAGCAAAATTATGGTTCTAACATTTTCAAATTTTAAAAGCATAACAGAATAATAATTTTAAAGCTTCTGATATTAAATTGTTTATTCCAAAACTTCCGCATATCGGATGAATACGCTTGTTTGATTCAAAATTCCATTTTTAGTTGTTATTTGATTAAGAATATTTAAAAAATAAAGTATAAATCAGATAAAATCAATAAAAACAATGCATTTTGTTTTCTCTCCATAAATACATTTACATTACTTTTCAATATTATAGAAGTAATTATGATTATTTTACTTCATTAATATTATTTTATTATATTATTTTACTTTATCAATATTATGAAGACAAAAAGAGAAATAATATCACATTAAAATTACAGTTATAATATTTCCAAATTTTGAGAAGCATGAAAACATAATACTTTTTGAATTTCCCAGTATTAAATTACTTATTTCAAGGCTTGCACATATCGAATAAATTGTTTTGTTTGAATAAAAATTCAATTTATAGTTGTTATTTGATAAGGAATAATTAAAAAATAAAGCATAAAAAAGCAAGCAAAACTCGAAAAAACAATGCATTGTTGCTTTTCTCTCCGTAATTACATTTACTTTACTTAAAGCATCTACGACAAAAGAAGCTTTTAGAAGCAATTAGACGACAGAAAGTTTTCATTAACCCTCCTGGTCTGAGAGTAAGCTGTCCCTATAGATCCCAGAGAGATCTGGAATAGTGGAAATGCCTTTTAACTTAAAACGCAAAAGACGCTTTCGCAACAGGGACCTTCGTCTGTTCACTAATCGAGTTACCAGAGAAAAAAGTTCCAAGTGACATTTCTTCGAAGATGAATTTAGAGTGACAAAAATATTTTTTGGAAATGTTTATTTTGGTCTTATTTTGATTTGTTTCTTTTTCTCTTTTCTTTACTTCGACTTTCTTTCTTTTTAGTCTGACATAAAAGATTATTTTTCTTTTCTTTATTTGTGTTGCAGATTCGGTTATTTTTTTCTTTACTTGAAGAAGTGAAGAGCTTCGAATACTAACGAGAATTATTTTGGAGAGTGAGGAGCGAAGCAATTATACGTTTTATTTATACAGAACATTTGCATTCGACAAAAAGTTTTCCAGACTTCAGATTGTATTGCTAGGAGAGAAAAAACATTTATTTAAAAAACTCTTTTGCTAGAGTACGTGTTTTGTTGTGCGGTCCAATAGTGAGTCTGTCGTAATTGCTATCCAATGCGTTACAGAAGAAAGTAATCAAAAGCTCTTAAAAAGAGTTTGAATAACTTGTTACTGGAATGTTACACAAATACTTTCTTAGTGAATAAATATGCTTAGGATTATCTTAATATATGATTCTTAATTTATAGTTTTACTGAACATTTCTTCGTAATTAATTTAATAATAATTTGTATATTCTATTTTAGCAATGAGACAATTGATAACAAGACAAAAGTAATTAGGCCAGTTATCAAATTTCGTGATGAAAAAAATCAGATATCCATCCTATATGTTAAAAATCTATCCTACAACAATGATGGTGTTACTGGTTAACTGACGCATCGCCGATGACGGAACAAACCTCCTTCGGAAGAGATTTGTACATGGGGCTCGCTGTAATGATAGTTTCTTTGTGCAAATCAATTACCTGCGGCGTTCGATTATTTAGAATTACCGGATGATCTAGTTCTAGGGCGAAATTTCGTTATAGACATCCATCCTATGAATCTCCGAAAACAGAGTATGAGAACAATTTTGCTATTCAGGACTGCAGAATTTTCTTATGAAAAAATTAGATATTTATTGAATTATTTCAAGAATAATTTGAAAGGCAAATATTTAGATAATATTAATTGCAGATGCATGTTTTTATATAAAGAATTTTTTTTAACAAACGGTATTTGCAATTTCGGGACCTCACATATGGGTATGAAAAGTCGCCTGTTAAGTATGCAGGTATTCGCTTCCTTGGCGGGTGCAGCAATGGTGGTATGGTTGTGTGGTGTTGTGGCTCCGATGACAGGACGTGCCTGCTACGGGAGGGGTGTGTGCGTGGGTCGGTGATGGTCATTTTGTAACTGACCACAGCGCAAGAGTTACCCTTTACGGCGGCTTGATCATTAAGAAGCACCAGGCGGCTTCGAGAAAAGGCGGGGTAATATCTTTATGAATTATTCCCATTTCCTCTGCTTCAATAAATTCAAATGTAGTAATGCCGACATTAGTCGCTTCAAACAATCTAACATTATTTGCCTGCCGCAATGGTTTTTTTTGTAGGGCATAATGGGTTGTCTTAAACTCCGTCGGGAAATCATTTTACTTGGCCAGATATCATAGTATACGTAAAACAATAGTATGATGTGTTAACTAAACAACTAGGGATGACATTGATGATGGTTATATTATCAAGATTAAACCTCATTTTTATTAAAATAATAAACCGACATATTAAGAAAATAATTGCTGACAGGCATGTTTCAGCATGTAGCATATTTTATCTGGTTACTTTAGACATGGAACTATTAAAATTTTTTGAAAGGATTCTTTGATGCAACAAATACATAACTATAAGTTCAAATAATACATGAAACTTTAATATAGATAATAATAAAAATTTTGTCACAAAAAATTTCTGATAAATTTTCTAAAAGTAAAAATTATTTATCGTGAAACTACATTTTGCACAGCAAATATATAGCGACACAACAGTAAAAAAAATTTACATTACAGATATTAATTTATCAGTAAACAGACAATAGATGTAGGTCCTAAATAATTTCAAAATACATTAATGTGTCTGCATTTAAGTCTGAAAAAGAATTTGGAATCTAGTTGTCTAAAAAATAAATTTAACAATGTTTCAGAAATAGCCTTAGGTGTCACAAAACTATTGTACAAACCAAAAGATAAAACCTCGAAATCCTTTAGAAATAAAGATTTAAATTATTCTTCCAGTCACGTTTGAAACTCTTTTATTCTCTAATCTCTACTTCCTCTCAACTATAAAGAAAATTTATCACAGTTTTATTCTATTACAAGAGCAATGTTCAGTTCGTAATTGATTAGTTTGAAATAGAAATTTTTCATGCAGTTTTAAAGAAATAAACACATATTTTATGCCATTTGTCTTTTGAAACATATCAATAAAAGAAAGAAGTGAAATTAAAGATATTGAATCACTTTTTCTTCTGTTTTATTGTGAAAGTGTTCACAACGAAATAAAAGTCCTTCAAAATCGAATTATCTTGCCAAAAGCAGAGTTGAAACAATTCAATGGAATGTAATTATATTTTGGATTTAAATAACATTGATTCAGATAAAAATCTTAACAGCAAAAAATTGTATTCACTTATTTGTTAAAGAATGTTTTTATTGAAAATTATTCCGATTCTCTGATTACATTTCTGGTAATTGCTGCTGAGATTGTTAAAAACATGCTCATGATAAAAACGGAATTCATCAAATTTTAATAGGGAAGACGACTTTTACAGTAATCAAATTTTATTTACAATTGTGTAAAAATTTCGTCTGATTGCAAGACTTGCAATTATATGTAAACAAGAAAAAGAATTACAAAATAATTCAAATCATTTCCAGATTGTGAATGAATTGCTTGGTTTTTTTAATGAGCTGTTTGTTACCATCAGATATTTCAAAAAGCCTAAATATAAGACGACAGCGTCTCTTGCTATTTTTCACCATATTTTATATGCAGTGAAACGCAGTTGAGAAGTTTGAAGGAAAAAGAAAATATTCAACCCTTTTTCTGTCTCACTGGTGCATCATAAATTCTCATTTTTCTTTGTTCTAAGATTCGCTGTCATTGATTCTAAAATATCTACGGTATTCGAAAAAATATATTTTATTCCATTACGAGCTTGAAGCAATTTTTCTGTGAAACTAGCTTTCATAACTTACGTATTTGTCGAGTATTTCTTGGGCAAATTCCTCGCGTGCGGCTTTAATATTTTTGCTTCAACTTAAAAAAAAAACTAATTTTTCTATAATTTTTTATAAAGTGCTGCTTGCACTTGTTTTGCATTTCATGTGATAGATATCTATTGTTCATTTTAATTTTTATTTTATACTAGTAGATATATAATGTTGTTACAAAAACCGTCTGGAGGGTGTACGTGAATGCAGTCCAACAAGCAGGATGATAAAAAAATAAATGACTCTTTATTTTACGAATATTCCAGGAAAACAAGACGTTGCACAGGTAACAAAACTAAGCAGCACTTTCATAAATTAATAACTTAAACAGGCAGAAGATCGCTAATAAATATTAGTCAACCGCTTGCACTGTTCACCAAAGAGCAACTGACTGACTCTTGGTTTGAGAGCTTGCTTTTTATACCTTTCCCAACAGGAAGTGACGTCACATAGTAATCTCTCGAAGGTTCTTGATATTTCCGCTTCTAGTAGATATAGGGCCAAATTTCTTGTATTTTCTAGAAGCTTCGTTTTGTCTCCAAAGTCTCCAAATTTATAGCGAAGTCGCCAAAATGGTTGCCAAGGTCGGGGATTATTGTCTTGGCTTTTACATACATACATAACCCACGCCGACCGACCAAAGGGTTTAGAGTTTGCGAGGATGGACGGGGTGAAACCTCTGTAAAACTCTCTTTCCTGCTATAAGTTTAGTATGTTAGGGAAACAAACAATATTTACTTTGGCCAAAGTTTTCCCTTGATGAGATTCGAGAGGAAAATACTAAGAAAAAAAGGCCAGGATATTCGAAACAGCATGCTGCCTAGAAAGAAGAATCCAGTGATAGCGTTTCCGATGAGTCAGAGTTGCCGTTTGACGAATTTTACAATGACTTTCAAAAGCTAAAATTTTCAATAGTGAGTTTCACCGCATTTATAAAAAAACTTCATGTGCATATAAAATAAATCCGTGCAATATTTTATTTGAAATGAGACTTTTCTTCAGAATACCTATTGAATTTAGTCAAATAAATATAAGTGTTGATTTAATTGCGAGAAAAATTAAATATTAGTACGTGCCCATGACTTTAAAAAGCAATATCTTATGATATAGCATGCAGTTATTGAACACGTAGAATACATTTGTTTGATATTTGTGTTATATATCATTCCTTTGTAGCTTGGTAACTTAAGAATAGCATAGAAATACGATTGTACTTCTAAATAATTTATTCAGATCAAATTAATATTCGAATACAAGATGAAATATCCAGGGATTTGATTTTAATGCTTTGAAAAATTATTTTAAAAACTTTCAATTTTTAAAACATTAGTCTTTCTATACACTATATAACTATTATAATGAATGTAGAAGAGGTACAATAGATCTTAAATTGAGCCCTAATAGCAACATGGGTTTATACATGTCTCAAACATTAACCCTTTCAGTCCCAGTGATGTCATTTGGAATCATCATTTTCATTGTTTTCTTTTGTTCAGCATCTAAACCTGCTTCTGATACCAAATGGACATCATTATATTCTTCACATTTTCCTCTTTTCAATTATATTTTTTATTCTTACCAATAAATGGTTGCACTATTGATTTTATGTATTCAAAAATTGCTTTTTTAACTTCACTTTATTCATCGAAAAAAGGCAAAATAAAAATTAATTTTAACATAATTTAAATGAAATTACAGGTACAATTTCATTCTTTTTAAAAAAATATGTTAAAATATTTTATTTCAGCTGGTTTTTTAAAAAAATTATTGAAACAATTTTTTTTATGTTCCGTTTTTTTTCGGGGGGGGGGGAGGGTGTTTTTCTTTCTTATTTTTTTCTATTTGAACTTCCATCTTGGGCCCAAAATGAGTACATTTCCAAAATTTCAGAATTTTAGAATGAATAATTCTAAGCTTGGGACTGAAAGGGTTAAATTATGATAACCGTCCCATTTGCTGTAGATCCTTCAAAAATTTCATTTTAATAAGTTGTATTAGTTTCTTTGCCATTTTTAAATTTTAAAAGGTAATGAGTCAAGTTTCTAGTGAATCAAATGAATACCTGAATCCCTATAATTTACTTCTCCCTTTAAGCTGAATTGGTGATAGGACAATTTTTATATGTTTAGGAAATGCTGGCGACTCCAAGCTTAGTTCTCGCCTTCAAATATAAAGCTGTCGAACAGAATCATATATTTGAGGTATTTTCCATTTGATTAACAATGGAAGAAATGTTTCAATGAAAATTTATCTAATATAATGAGATTAAACTAAATTTACAATAAATGAGTACTTCCGAACATTATTTAGCTTTACTTATAAATTACTTTAATATCAAAGCCTTGGCTACACACTTCGATGACGTAAATTAGTTCTAGTTGAAATGGAGATTGCCTAAATCGTCCCATCTTCGAAATATACATTTCTTTGTAAGTTATAAGATAAAAAGATGTTATATTGAAATGAGTAGTCATTAACTACTATTTACGTAACGCCAAACAGCACATTTTGAAGTTCAGTGACTTATTTACCCTCAAAAATATGTGTAGCTTTGAAAAACTTCATAACTCAAAATGATAAAGTTAGACGAAAAGAAACGGGTACTAAATAAAGAAGGGCCTAAAATACAAGCGTAAAAATTATTCTCGAATAAAGTGTAGGAAGAATATTCATTAGATTGCTTATAACATTATTTTTCATGACTAGCCGTGCTATTGAAAATAAACATCTTTAAAATCCAAAATGATGAATAAAATTTGTGTTTGTATTTCTTTTTTTCTATTGTTTATTCTCATTTTTCTTCTCTCCGTGTGAGATATTATAATTAAGAATAAATATCAGATTTTAAAATTTTAATATAATTTTTTGAACTCTTTTTGAATTATTTCATTTATTTTTATCATTTCTTAGCAGACATGCTTTTTTACGTATGTCTGAATGTTTTATTTGTTAATGAACTTCAAAATATTGAGCATATCAATCAATAATTGAAATTTTCAAACCATTTCTTCTCTGAAAGTTTCTTTTCAACAAGTTAAAATGTTTAAATTTATGGTGGTCTACAACAGAATATTTTTTTCCTTTTCTAGATTTTGAAAGCTGACCGTTATAAAATAAAGTAACAAGTTTGTAGTTACCCTCTAATTTTCCTCTTATTTTATTTACATGAACTTTATCAATAAGAAAAATATTATTCTTCGTTAGGCCGAGTGAGTTTGAAATTTCATAATTGAAATATTTGCATTTTTTAAAATTATTTAAGAATTAAGATAATTTGATATACTAACATTAACAAAAGTATTAAATTATCTGCATATCTTATATTATTGTTGTTTTTATGTTCAGGAATTGTGAATACTGTATATTTGTTACAGAAAAAAGAGCAATGTAAATCTATTAAAAATTGTTTTCCGCTACATTTGATGCGGTGAATAAGATATCATTTGTTATCGCGTCTGTAAATCTTCTGCAAATATTGCAAGTCACATGCTTTACACCCTTGTGTAAGCAGGGTCGAGGTGGGCAATAAAAAAGTACTCCGAGTCAAAGCATAGCAGAAACATTTCAATTGAAGAAGAGCAGATTATTTCATATAAAATTAAAAACATGGTATATTATTATGATGATAAACATCTTAAATACCGGGTTTCAGTAGCTCTTTCGTGATGACAATTAGTAGCGTGATCGTATTATCTAGATTTAAGTGTCTCTACTTCGTGAATTTCCATATATCTATGAATATGTGTATATTGGGAAATTATTCCAAATTTGTTTCATTTCATCATTAATCTTTAACCCCTTAAGTTTCGCTCCCGACACGTTGATGTGTATGGAATTATCGCATTTTTAGGCTTATAAACTAAAATTTAATCATTAATTAGCTTTATAATCTGACTCAAAAATTACGTAGAATCCATAAGTATTCTATATCTCAAGTATTCTATGCCTTCTTAGATGAATGAAAACGACAGCCCCTTTCCAAAACAGGAGGGGGCATCTTATTAGATAGCAAAAATATGCGAGATTTAAGGGGTTAATTTGAAATTGAAGTAAAACATAGAAATTACCTGTTTTCAATTTATTAGAAAGAAGTATCTTTACACCAGACATATGTTTCTACCTTCAGAAATTTCAAAAATAAAATACCTCGTCATCTGACAGCGGTTCAAAAGGACGATGTCCGTCCCAAAATAGCTCTCGTGTTACTTCAAAACAGGACGTTAATATAACTAAACACTAATCTAAAATAAAATGAATCACCTCACCCTATTCTTTTTTCACCATCTGTGGGATGTAAATATTAAACCCTTGATTGTTTTTTTTCTCTCCTAGCTAATTAGGTGGCACTTTCTGTTTTGGGAATGTGATGTCTTAATGGTCCATGGAAAACTCGCTATGTGAATGAATCACTTAAAATTTTTGCATCAATTATCACGGCTATGAATGGCTTAATTTTAGCTGATAGCAACAAATATTTATTGTTTAAAGGGGCTTTCAATTTTGTACACTTGTTATTCAGGAAAAATCTGGTTATAATGTGAAAGGTGATCAATGGTATAGGTAAAGTAATGGTGGGTTAATGGTAAAGAAATCACATTAATGTTTTATTTGCAGTCGAATATGAGTCCATAAATGCCACATTTAAGTGTTGGAGGGCGCTTATTAGATGAGAATTCGATGTGGTCGGGAAACTATTAAGTTAGTATCGGTGGTCCTGTATTTTGGACACCACAATCATAAGATTTGACATTTTTGGATTTGTTTTAAGAGGGCACAAGAAGAGCAAAAGATAGGATACCCACCCAATGACTTCTTGAAGACACTGTCAGTGCATGAATTGCATCGAATATGAAGGGTAATTTCCTGAAAAAGGGAAATCCATGTGAAACAAAAGGGTTTGAGATCCGATTCTATGGAAGATAAGCTGAGTATAAAGGCCTGGTGCACGTTAAATCTGTCAAAAGACAAGAGTCCTCCTAGTGGTAAGCCTCGGAAGTCAAGAAAGGGGATCCTGCTCAGGTGTCGTTCTATCATTCTATTTACGGTTCTAAATTGCTAGGTAATTCCGAAAACAGCCCTCCTTCCTTCGTGTAACTTCAAAAAGGAATGTTAGTATATAATTAAACAAATCTAACAATATACCTAAATGCAAAATTTATAAAGGTGTTGCCATTTTGAACGTCTGCTGGTAAAACATGATCATTAAAAGGTGTGTTACATTTCATGTGGTCTGCCCTATACAACGGCTTTAAAATCATTCAAAGTATACATTAGTACTTACACGCGACATTTCCAAACGCGTACTCCATGCAAAAAAAAGTTTATTTTGGTTTTTCCTGCTAGCTTTTATATTTGTGCTATACATTTTTGAACCACCTTCTATATAGATTTATTTGCATTTTATAGCGTGTTTAAAAGTATAGAAATTAAGTAAGCAATGCAATAACCGTAGCTGGTACTTCACTTCTAATGCGGGGTCTCCTTTAACTGTTTTGTTAAAAGAATTCCCGTATCTTTCAGTTTCCGATAAATACCCTAAGTACCAGGCGAGTCCTCGAAACACTTTAAACAAACGTGATCGCTAAAAACACTAAAAGTAAGCGAGTATAGCCCTTTTTTCCAAGGAACGCTAATTATGGCGCGGCTTGTGGACCTTTGATGCGCTCACTCTTCTCATCAGCTTCTTCTCTTTCCTTAAGTCTTGTGATCGAAGCCGGGGCTTCGATTAGAAAAGAATGATAAAGCAATCAAACCTGAAAGAAGGCCCTGGGGAAATTAATCTAAAAGAGAAAGCCTGCCATGGAAGTGATACTAGAAGTAACAATTGAATTATTTCGAGGCGTATTGAGAGTAGCAAGCTTTGCATTTGCTAATCGATTTTACAAAATAAGGTGAGATCGTAGGGGGAGGTGATGCTAAGTTCACCTAAGTTTGCTTAGTTAGGCAATGCATTTTTCTTTTGTTTGTTGTTCCTTGGAGGAGAGGTGGCGATGTTTGCTCTTCTGTGAATTTTTCCTCTTCTCATCGGAAATGTAGCGTGTTATTTTGATTAATCTTTTGGGTGTAAGACAGGCGATTAATTTCATTAATTTTTGCTCAGTCATTTTGTGATGACAGCTTAGATTGTGCTACTTTGTTGCCTTTATTTTTTGTTAATGAGAAAAGTTATTTGTCACTTTTTAGCCGCAAAAGTAGAAAAATACTTATTCGTTATAAAGCTTTTATTTTAGGTGTTTCTTCTCTTAAAGAATGAGAATCACCCGTTAAATAAAATTATCTGACTGTTTTTGCAGAGTACAAATGAATACAATACACTTTTTGTACATTGATATTGATTATATCAATCTGTTTTCACAGAAAAAAATAATAAACCTATGCAGATTAATGAAAATATAATTTCATAGTCATTATGGTGCGAAAAAAGGAAACAAAACAGATTGCAGAATATGTAAGATCATCAGGATATGATAATCATAAGCGCTTGTTTATCAAATCTGCAAAGTTTAAAAGGAATTAAAATGTTTATTATTTGCAGCTACCAAATATGGAGTATTAATCCAACATTATTTCATTCTCTGCTCTCTTTAAAACAGATCATTTAGGGGAAAATGAATAAAAATTAATTCAAAAAGTAATCATATATTAACTTTATAATTTTACTAAAATAAATTAAAAACTATGAATTTAAAGTTAACAGTAAAGCGCACTGCGCATTAAGAAATTTTTCTATTTATTGTTTTTAAGAAATTATTTTCATTTGTTTAATAAAATTTATTAGTTAAAAAATTGTTTCCGCGATGATTTTTAAGTTTTAACAACATTAAATATTGTTAAAAGCATTTATCGATTTAAAAAAATTAAAAGCATGTAATTGGTATTTTTTCTTAGAATAGGGTGTTTGTTCACGCGGTCATATTGAACATGGCTTAAATACAGTTCTGAAAGTATTTTTATTGATGTTAAGTTATCTAATTATCCATTGCAACTGTTAAAACACTGCATACCACGATAAAAATTTAAAATATTTCCTAATTAATAAGTATTCGAATCTTTTGTATTTTTTAGATAATGGTAAAATGTTCGTATTATTTTAGTAGAAAGATAAATTATCTTTCAGTAACAGAATACAAGTTGACAGTTCGTGGTTTAAAATGAAATTAAAATATTATGGAGGCAAATATTTCAAATTTTAAAAGGGAAATCGTATGTTATTGTATATACTGGATTCGAATGAAAATTAATAAAGTTCTATTCTTCTCAAAATATTTCATTTTATTTAAATAATAATGCATTATTTCAAATGAACATTAAAATAATGTCGAATTTTCAATGTTTTGCTTTGCTTTAATGAAAAGAATCTATTTTAAAAGCCCGTTAATGTATTAAGTTGTGAAAATTTTTTAATATTTTTTTAAATCAGATTTAAAATTATCGCTGTAATTATTCGTTCTCGCATCAGATTAAACTTGAAATTTAGCGGGATATCTTTCAACTGTATAAATTACTTAAATACTCGCGATAATTCAACATCAATGCTAGAAAGTATGCAATGTTTAAAATATTAAGAGCTATGTCCTGAAAACAATATAAGCTCTTGTGTTCATTATTTTTTTTAATTTTAGTGAGCAAAACAATTTAGAAACCCATCTTTAAATAAATCATTTTTTTTATTTTTCAGACAAATATATTTAACTACATTTCTTGTTGTTTTATATAAACTGAATGGTTTATCGGCTATTTCATTTTACTACTTGTATATTAACCTGGAGTTGCCAAACAAGTTTCCGGTAAAAGTTCACAGAATTTTTCACTGTTCAAAAACACATCTCGATGGAAAAATGTGTGAAAATTACCGTAAAGTAAACTTCTTAATGATGATAAAGAAATTTACTTTAAAATATAATAGAGAATTAAGATTTAATAGGATATTGTTCCCTAAGCCTAAAAATGTTTTTCTTTTTCTTTTTTTTATTTATGCCCCATCATTTATCCATTCTTTATGTCGTCCACTTTTTTGAAAATACTCTAAAAATGCTACAAATATTGAAAATTATTTTTGCTCTGTTTTCAGTTAAGAGTTTGTACACAATTTTTCTCGTTAAGAACGTTAAAAACTTAAATTTCAAAATAGAATACGGAAAAAAAAAATTTATTATTTTCCCCGCAATCTACATCTTCTAAATCGTATCTATAAAGTGTAAAGTCAATCTACATCGAAGAAATTATGCTTTTAAAACAAAATATTAAAAGAATCTCGAATTTTTCTATCGAAATTATTTAAAGGTATTAGAGTAGTGATATTAGTGATATTTCAGTGAAGCGATTGTTTGTATCAAACTTTTTATCGTTTCCTTACGCGCCATGGCAAGCAAATTTCGATTAAGTTATTCTGTTTGATTTATGGTAAAATAGATTTGTTACATATTGATCGTAATGCAGTGTCAGCATTTCCAACGTTGTCGCTACAACCTAGGAAATATCAGTAAATCATGTGTTGTACTGCGCTGAATAAAATGTTACGGACTGATATATAAATATATTTCATTTAATGTCTATTTTCCTATTGAAGTTTTAGACAGTTGATGGAGCAAAATGAAATATCTGTGAGCGTCAATTTGAACTTGAAAAAATATTGGAATTTCAAAAGCCCTGTTGCAGATATGAAGTGACAAAAAGAAATCCCCGATAAAGAAATCTTTTGACTTATCTCATAAAAGAATACAATTCAAATTGCAAATAAAATTTTCAATTTAGTGAAAAAACACAATTGGCGAAAGCAAATTTTGATGAACGCAAAGGAACAACGCAAGATTGTAAAAACAAAGGAATAAATTATTATGATAAAATGAAAAAAGGTGAAGTTACTGTAAATAACATTTGTAAACAGTTTTTTACAGAAACCTATTTACGACTTAATGCCGCAGTTTGTTTCACTTGTGGAATTTGAATTTCAACTTTACCACCAAAAAAATATATATTGCCACGCATTCTCATCGCGAAGTAAAGCGAATATTCTTACCAAATTATTCTTATCTAAAAAAATAAAATTTCAATGTAAGTTAAGAAACATAAAAACATAACGTCTATGTTAATACTTTTTTGCGATAAGCCCTATACGGCGAAAAATTGTCAAAATGAATTTATAAAAGGGATTCTGAAAGACATGAATATGAATATATACACAATTATTATAAGATTTTAGTTTTTTCATTTGCAATCATTGTATTGAATCTTTCCGGATAAGATGTAATTGAGGTTTATCATCACCTATATATCCCTGCTGTAATGATATATTTCCGAACACTATCAATATGAATAACACACGGTATATTCATGATTAATACATGATTCTCATAACATTTCCTTCGATTATTTATTACAGGCAGAGTAAATTCATTTATCCTTGCTTTACCAAGTGTATCTTGTAATGTGAAAGGCAGAGATATCGTATCATATTAATTCGATGTTTAGCTACATAAGATATTTATAATTTATTGTCCAACATAAATATTTCTTCATCTATTGCCGATGAATATTTTTTATTCACATTAGTGTCTATTCTTTATTTCTTTATATCCAGTTAATTTCAAATAGCTATAATATTTGGCTAGAGAAACTCAGGAACAAAATCTATGACATATGTGAAACGAATAGAACAGCGTTAGAAATAATTATTATTCGAAAAAATAACAGAAATCGTAGAAAAGAAGTCCGATTTTGAGTTAATAATGGTGTTTAACCTAAAATATTCTAATTAATATAATAATTCTGTTCACTAATAAAAAGGATGAAGTGAGCTTGACCAGTTCTTTCGTATGATAATTATTGCTTCAAAAGTCTGACTAACCCTCCATTAGGCGCAGGGCTGTCTTTTAGATCACTTGAGGAATATTTTGCTTTGGGGATTACAGCCTTTGTTGCTTCAAATCCCATAACTCCTATCATTCAAGTATTTTGCTTTCTTCCTTGAAATCAGCTGGCAAAAGTTTCGCGTTCTTTTAGCTATCTATCGATAAGGGGGAATTAACGAAGTTACCGCTTGCCAAGCTTCGGAAACCCCGGTGTCGATCTCTTAAGTACTTTTTTTTACTACTTTTCTTTTTTCTACTCTTTCTTTTATTTACATATGCTAAATTGCATATTATTATAATTGCATTATACAAAATGGATTTAACGTGGTGAGTGAATTTTCTTCAGAAATTGTGGATTATTGTCTAAAGTCGGCGCGATCAGTATTTTTTTCTAGTTACACAATGGCCTCTGAAAGATAAAATCTAGGTACAATAATCTTAAAAAGGTACGATGAGTACGATTTGCAAGAAATCTGAGACAGCTTTTGCAACACTGTGGAAAAACAATGTACATTACTAAATATGTTTTATATATTTAACTATAAAAATTAAGACATTACAAATAAATAAAAGCATGTCATCTGAGAGATCGTTGAACTTAATATGAGACGTGCAATAGTGGTGCCTAACGAAGAGCTAAAAATAGTGGTAGTTAATTCTAAAGGGCAATTGATTTAAGTGGGTTATTTGGTTCTTTCTTTTTTAACTTTCTAAAAGTATGTTGCAAGTTACACTGTGTACACTGTGTGTTACACTGTAATACTACGAATTCATCTGAATTTTATCTGAATAACAATTTCTTTTACTATGTGTTAAAAAGAAATCAAAATTTGGAAAAAACAAAACTTTTTCAATCGAAATTCTTCTTTGATATGTTGCATAATTGTATAAATGTAAATGTATTAAACTATGCTTATTTCTTTTGCGCTTAAAGATATTCGTTGTTGGCAGAATTAATGCTCAATTGATGAAGACAGATCTATAGATTACAGCATCAATAATTTTGGCAGTATTGCCACTAGTCAAGTCGTAGAATTATTTATTACCTGCAGTAAAAAATATTTTGAAACACAAACAAAAACCCGTTTCATAAAAGGTGGTCTTCGGTCAGATGCTTTAGTTTTTGTTAAAGCGATACCGAGTCCACCGATTATAGAATCCAGTAATGATGGATCATCTCTTCTGTAGAATACCGAACTGCTAATGCTTTTTCTTGGAAGAAAATAACAGACCAAGAGCACTTCAATTAATCTCAGAGTTCCCAAACTATTTCCTTCCACTAGATTCGGCCATTTGCCGCTGTAAATGATGGGTTTTAGCCCGCTCTTACTCAACGGATTCGGCATTTATCAAGGGAAGCGCGCCGTCAATTCCTGAAAAATCGCCCAACGACCCTATTGGAATCTGAATTGTAAATAAGAGAAATTCTGCAGAAAAACAGCTTCAAGCTCCCATGAAAATTCTCTGAAGGCATATTGATGCATTAAACATTTCTTTATGAATGAATCATTTTTCATTTTAAACTCTTTAAAACTCTTGAAGTTTGAGTTATCTACTTTCATAATAATTTGCACTGCTTACTTTAAATTCTATTTTAATACATCATGTAAATGTAAAATGCAAGTTCATAATTATTATTATTATTATTGCTTGAATATTGTAATGTGAGTCCCTGAAATTGAAACACAAGAGAATAGTGAATTTTAGAAAAGTTGTGACTTAATTTTTATCTAAATTAAAACATCGAAAGTTTGAAGTTCTCTTAAAATCATACGCTCTATTTAGAAAAATATATTTCATGTAAATGCAACGTGTGCACCTACAGTTCGACCACATGAAAATAATCTGGGTCTAAAAATCTCTGCTTTAATGTTTCAACTGTATTTAAATTATTTTAATGCATAAAATTGTATGAAAATAGGCCATCTCCCATTTCAAAATGCGTGTGAAACGTTTATCATAATTGACATTTGATTCTTATATTAGAATCTAACCATTGTATAAAGCATTACCAAAATTCTTCTTCTTCCATGTTTAAAACTCCTTCCAAGTCACTAATGGACTTCAATGCCACAAAAGCTATTTCAGGTTATGCAACACGAAACATGCAGCTATTTTAACCAGGAAGTAGAACCCATTTTTATAATACCAGAAGAGTATGCTTATACTTTAAAGATGTGAAATCACTTTCGACTTGTTGTATATGACTCAAGAATAGGTTCTTATTATTTTGCAAGCTATTATTTACTGTCTGCCAAAGAAATTGTAACTAAAATCTAAAAAAGCGTATTGAAATTAAGCTCAAGTTTTGACCGAAAAAGTAAATGCATAACGGCAACAATTTTAAGACAACACATCGAGTATATATATATATATATATATATATATATATATTATGCAGCTGAGTTTACATCATTAGGAAATATGTTTCGAAAGATTGTACTCTGTTTTCTCTGTATAACTACAGAACTTAGAAAAAAATGCAATGCAAACAATTTTTCCTTCTCAGTCCCGGAGAACTGTTATTTATATAATTCTGAGAGCAATAATCACTACGTATGACTTAAGGATATAATTTAAAATTAAGTTTCAGAATTAATAATGTTATTGAAATGAAAAAAGCAAATTATCATTTCGCGCTTGAGATGATCCAGATTTATCCCAAACGTATTCAGGCGTTCTCAAACTTTACCCCCTAGCATCATTTACCCACTATTAACAGCATTCCTATCAGGAAAATTTTGATGCTACTCCAAAATTGAAAAATTGATAAGAAAATGAAACACTAATTATTGATAACAGAAAAGGAAAATAAGTTAAAATAATTATTTACAAAATGCAATTAATTTTTTGTTAGTTGAGATTCTTTCCTTAGCTATTATTGATTAAAATGCAGAAGTCTTCTTAAACTGAATGCCTGAAAAAACGGTATATCCGGATATTTCGCAACCACAATATTCAATTTAAAAAGCAATGTCCTGTTATTTTCGATAAAATTACTGAAATGTTTCGCTTATTAGGTGTTCTTCCATAAGTCTATTCATGCATCCAAACAATCTATTTAGAAATTATTTTCGGTAGACATTCGTCTATACACATCCTGAATAAGAAGTTATATTTAAATGTTTAACAATTACTGCTCTGAATAATATAAAATGTATATCCATGATTAAAATATTTTCCGTCAAAATAAATGTATATCTGAAACAAAGGGCTGAGAAGATGATTTTTACAATATGTGTATATGTGTATGTTGCTTAACGAATGTACTTGAAAATTGAAAAGTAAAAAAAAAAGATATAAAGCATATTTCAGTTTTAAAAACGTGACAGGATGAAAGCCATACTACTTTTGAAGTTAAGAGCTTTTAAACCGTTCGAATTCCGGATTGCTTCAAGAACAAAAAAGAAAATTTTGTACATTAGACGTAAATTTTCTGAAGGTTTCAAATATCCGTATTGTACTGTTTAAAACAATGTTATTGTTGCTATCTAAGAGTGACACAAAGAAACATCTCTATCATAAAAAAATTTCGTGGCTCACGAAACCATTTCGTATGCAGCTTTGTTCTGAAAAAATATTTAATTTTTTTGTGATTCATCTCTTTTCAATAATTCCTTCATTTTATTTGACAGTATTAAAATTCATAACGTTATGTTCTTTTTTTATAGCAGATTCCGATTATCGGAATGTAATTATCAGAGAATTTTCCGAAGCAAGATTTTTTATGAAAGAATCTAATTATGGTTCTTTTATGCATATTTTCATTGATTTTTAATTGATAATCCAATGAGCATTTATTTTTCAGAAATTATCAACCTTGATTCTGAATACTTTTTCTTTAAAAATGGCTCATAAAATGTAGTAATAAGTGCAAGCAATTTTTTTAAACTTTATTCAATAAAGCATTACTTCCGATTCGAAAAAGATATTAATATACATTCATCTTTTCAGAAGATTCATGGTAATAATTACTTTAAAAAGAGCTGTCTTAAATTCAATAATAACTATCGATAGACAGTGCTATTTAACTGTACTTCGAAAAGAAAAATAATGTAGCATTGAAGAAGATTTCAGCTGAAGATATAGAATAAAAAGAAATGACCTTAATTCCCGATATGTTTTCTAACCTAAAAGAGAATGCTCGAAAATATTGATATACTTAATAAAATGGTTGAAAGAATTCCGCAGAAAAATCTTCGTAAGATATTTCTGAAACCTTTGCCAATATTTTCATCAAGTAAAAGAAGATTTTGAACAGAAAAAGAAAGCACCAAAAGCGAAAGAAGCTTATACTTCCCCATAAGGATTTGTTTCACAAGTAAATATTGATACAGCTAGTCCTTAAGAAAGTCCATCTTCGCTGTATAAAGATATCAAAAATTCAATTTTAAACGAAACTAAAACCTTACAAGACATGTTAGAACGTTTTATCTGAGTCTCTCATTCTTGATACAATAATTCTTTCATTTTTATGCCTTTTATATTCGTAATTTGCTTTTAAAAACTGATAAATACGAACAAAATTATTCTATATTTTTAGATATATAACAAAGTCAGCAGATCCTCGGAATAATTCTCAATATGACCGATCTTTCAAGAACAATTTTGAAGAAAATATATTTATGCTTTATTTAGTTCAATTATCTCTTTGGATCATCGACATTACCGAGAGTGATCCAATTTTATCTGATATTCGCTTTTTATAAGTATATAAAATAGGTATATATTCATCTTCATTTCAGTAATTTTTAAAGGCGTTTTGCTATGCGTTATTTTAATTTTACACTTGTGCGCAAATTTAGCTAAAATCCACAAATTTCATTCAGAAAAACAAAAAAACTGTTTTACAATATAAAAAGAATGAATTGTATTAAAAATGTGAATCAAACAATATACTGAGGTAATATGTAATATTTCTGAAGATGCATAAGCAGAGTTAAGCAAAATATACATGGAATGTCCGTTTTCTGAATATAAATTCAATATTTCCTCCATGCTGCATTAACTTCCAGCTGACATGACGCTCAAGAAGTTCTACTTACAAGATCTATTCGGTTCGTGTTAGTACTGAATTTTCTTTAAAAAAGTGATTTTTCTACTTTCTCTTTGTACATTTATTTTTATTCTATTTCAAAAGTAAATGGATTTTTTTCTTTTATTTAAAATCGCACTATTATACTACGTTTATACCTATTTCAAACCAATTTACCTACAATTTTTTCCTTTAAAATTTATGAGCTATTTTATGATTTGCGGTTCATAAAATATTTCTATGTTAATAAATTTGTCTTTAATTTACATCAAACCTTTTAAATTAATGGTATTCCTTGAACAAACATTTACAATCGAATATATGTAGAACTGAATGCAAATAACGAAGTTGTAGTTTTCCAATAGTGCGATGATTTTTACGCAAATGACTAAGTGTGATTAACTTGTTCCAGACATGTCAGCTGCGATCAACATATTCATGATTAAAATGATTGCCCCATCGGAAAAATGCATTACGTTCCTATGCACATTTTTCATTCGACTATTATTGCCAATTCCACTATGCGCCGAGTCTGTTTGAAGAAATCCATGGCACGAAGTTACTTGTTTTGTCACATTTGAACTAACTCAAAAGACACACCACCAAAATGTTTTATGCCACATTTCTTCTGCAGCCACCAAAGAAAGCTCAAAGTTTTACCACGCGAAATAGTGCCTCTAGAACCACATTCTAACTTTCATCTGGGAGCGCCATATACATTTAAACAACTTTTGCTGAAAAGTAATAAATCGTATATTGCGTAATTAAATTTTTCTCTACAACCTCTTAAATACTTATTTGGTTTTTAATGCCTCAAAAATTAAAAAGCTTGATGTTTGACATTTCAGAAGAAAAAATACAAAAATAGATTTCAAATATTACCTAGAAGCTTATCTCTTTCTCGAAACACCATTTATATTTTGGCTTCAAATAATAGTTTGCAATCCAAATAGCTAAAGAGGCTTTAACTCTTACTCCATTAACGTATAATTACATTTCCGTCACTTTAATTCCTTAAACAGTATTGGTCATTTAATTTCCACGGCTGTTCCCTTTAATCGGCAATTCAGCAATTGCTTTGTGTTGCAACAAAAGGATACTTCGCATTATCGGGAGCAAACTAATCGAGTCCCGTTTAATTTAATACATAATAAATTGCTACTAAGAAACTCGAATTAATGAATCATGTGTATACAAGCTATATCTGATGTTGCAGAATTATTATTAACTCTGTTTAAATAACTAGCTTGATGAAAATGATTTTTCGATCATTATCAACTGCTGAGTATGCGGAAAAACTCTTCGGAGTGTATTTCCCTAAAATTCGATGAACTTTGCAAATAAAACATTTTTTGTTATATAAACCAGTTTATTGCTTCTAATTTAATACATAAGGAATTGCTACTAAGAAATTTGATTTAATGAATCATGCTTTGATTTGGTCCATTTCGTTCACAGTCTTTATTTGATTATGTATTATTGTTAAAGTATATTTGCAAAAGATTTTTCGTTCTATTTCAACTGCTTAAAAAGCAGAAAAACCTTTGGCTGTGTCCGAGCTTATTTCGAAAACATTCGGTAACTCATGAAAATTGCAAAAAATTTCATTAATAATATTAGATCAATTTACCGTTTTCATATTTTTGACCAAACTTTAAGTGTATGTATTTAACACATCACATTTTGGAATAAAATTTTCAAATAGTTTCATGCTTAAAATTAATTCATGATTTTACATGCATGTTGCTAACTTCCAGGAAGACATATGCTACCTAAATATCTTTCAGTGTTTAGTGTAGACCATTTACATGAAACAATGGTTTTTCATGGCACGCATATTATTTTATTGAAAAAATAATTTATACCATTCTGAAAACATCATAGACGTGTTGTACATTTTTAATTAAACATGACAAGAGAAATTGAGGGAGGTGATGTGTTACAGATATAAGAACTTCTCGAAATTGCCTTTCTTCCATTTTAATTTCTCGTATATGAAATATACAAAGAGAAAGGGGTGTAATCGTCAAAAAATTAGATACCTAGATTTTGATTAATCTTCTCGTTTAAGTCCGAAAAAAACCATTTTTGGAGTCTTATCTGCTTGTGAACACGATAACTCAGAAATGGAACGATCAAGACGAAGGAATTTTGGTATATGGTTTTTACACCCAAATTCTAGATCTGTATAAATTTTTGGACGAAAGTCGTCATCGTTCGTTTGCATGCAAACATGATAACTCCAAAACGCAATGAGCTAAGAAATAAGATTAGACGTATGGTTTATCACCCGAATTGTAGAGCTCTAGTGAGTTTTGGACTTAATCCGTTAAATACCTCAATTATTTTATGGTCATCCTGAACTTTCGAAGTAAATCTAACTAACTATACTATTCTGTCGCTGTAATCTGAGCCTAGTCGCCTAACCTAACTCGCCCAGATCTTTTTATAAGCAGAAAAAAATTATTCAATAATCGAAGCACATTTCTTTAATAATTTATGTGCCCAGATCAAGCATATTGAGAGTTGTATTGATTGCTCTTCTAATTTTAAATTTATTATACAAGTTTATTCAAATGAATATCGTATTTTAAATAATGGTACATTCTAAACTCTAGATACGTTTATTCAAAATTTGATCTTCAACGAATTACTATGTACGTTAACGCTCATTTTCTATTCATGGGAATAGTTTTCCCATCAGCTGCAAGATAGACGGAAAACATCTATCCTGAATAATTTAGGATGCATGTCTAGTGAATCAAAACTTCTCTTCAATAGCATCAAAAATAGACATCCTTTTCTTTAATCGCAAACATTATCGTCTATTACATAGGACCATGGCTCTTTTGTTCAAATAATGCGTTCATGCCCTTCATACCTGCATTTATGCACAAAAAGTATCTTTCAAATGACTATTTTTGTTCTTTCGACGATATTAAGAATTTAAATTTACATGAAATTTGAAATATTCTGGATTTCAACCAAAATTTTTCTTATTAAAAGAATAAATAATTAAATAAAGTTGTTCTTCAATGCAGTTCATATATGTAGATAGGTTTAAAGCCTACGTGATGATATTTCTACACTTTTTTCAGACTTCTCTTCTTTACCTAAGCTACCTCATAGTCCTGAGCATTTCTTAGTTAGTTGAACCAAGCAACTAATCATTGTGGAGTCTCCAGATAGTTTAGTTAGTTTGTTTAGTTATTTATATTAACCTTTCGTTTTGAAGTAATTCGAAGGCTAATTTTGAAGGACCTCGTAATTTTGAACCGCGGTCAGATGACGAGGACAACACCCTAGCTGACACTCTCTTTCTAAACTTTCGCACCACACTATCGGGAGGACGTTCAGCCCCCTACGTATGATTTAGCGTGTAACAGGCCCGCATACCCGTCGGATCTTCTGTGGAATCGGGTTTCGAACCTGGAACCCTCTGGCCCCGAAGCCTTACCACTAGGCCACCGCGACCTCGCTCCAGATAGTAGTGCTCGGAAATAGAGCACCACTGATTGCCTTTCGGGACAATTCATGTATATCTACGGAACTCATTATAAATAAAGCTTCGCAGTTCTTAGAAGTCATGAGATTACTTTCCAATTCCTTTTTTATTATTTTTCTGATGAAAATTTTTTGGCATCCTATTTAATATGGGATTTTTTTAAATGTATTCACAAAAATGATGACAAAACATAACCGTCATTCACGTCTATTTTGTGATGCGTAACGAAAATGAAAAGAAATCTATTGCGCTCATACGACCAGAGGATTCAATATTTTATTCAAGCCAAAAGAAATTCGGTAAAGGAACTTGTAACTCTTTTAACCTTGTAAATTTATAATAGCTTTGGATTTTTTTTTCATTTCAGGGATGTTGAAGAATCAAGAAAAGACAAGTACTAATGGAACACGAATTCGAGAAATTTCCACAATAATCTTCAGAATTATTTGGTTAAAGTTGCCCGGGCTTGAAAACAACTGGAAAAAAATACACAACCTGGCAACGAGATTGTGCTTATGTATGCAAAGCAATGGAGACCTATAAATAACTACTCTTATTGCTTATCATCAGGATTTAAAAGAAAAAAAAATTCTTCTCAGAAAATTTGTTACCTTGCATCCCTTTTTCAACAAACAAATTCTTAAAAGGCCGACTCCCTACAAAATACTAAGACGAAAGTAAAGGATTTGTTTCAGCTGTAACCGTGCTGTGTTTCAGCTGTGTTCAGCTGTAATGTAATATATATATATATATATATGTGTGTGTGTGTGTGTATATGTGTGTTAATGCCCATTGCACTTTTGTTTATATTGCCATAATTTAAATTTTGTTTAATTAATAAATTTTTAATTTTTGAATTGCATTTTGATATGTCTTGTTTACTTTGTTTTGTATGTTCATGTATAACAAGTTACATTTTGGTTCATATATTATATACATATATATATAGTGGCCCTCCGGAAAACACTGTCACGTCAACATCCGTTCTTCTGGTACGTATTCTTACTTTGCTCTAATGTTTTATCACATCGTACTTTTGGTTTAAATTATTTCAAACTCCTCTCTCTGTTTTTGGTTTGACATTAGGGATGAAAATCAGTGTTTTAGGCCTTACGGCGTAACTGATTGCAAGAAAATGTCAAACTTTGTATAGTTTAGCAATTAGCAATAACTTCATCCCCTGAAGAGACGTTATTATGTTTTAATCGCGTTTTTCATTTTTCGATTTATACTCTTTCATTTTATAATTTAAACTCAATCTACCACAGCGCTTTTGGCATTGCAACCTTTAGCGCATTCATTGCGTATGTGATATATTTATATTTTTTTCCATCTGATACTATTCGCATTTTTGTCTTTACTCGGACACGCATTCAATTCGTTTTTTCATATCTTTTCGAATTTGATATGAAGGTTTGTTATTTTATTTTATTGTTTTTCTATTATATTTTTCTTCTTGATGAAATTAAGAAGCAAGCAGTTAAGAAGTTAAATATTTCAAATAATCAAAACATGTGTTATGTGTTCAATATATACACATATTAATCTAAAAATTAAAATAAAAATAAAGTTACCTTATGAATAACCATACAAATGAAATACAAAAGATAGTTTGATTATATACTATTACTACTCTGAAAAAGACAACCCAGAATTGAAATTCCAACAATCAAATGCCAATCGATCTTGGGAACCCATATTTGTCGCATTAATCTAGATTTCCGGCGCCAATCCTCTGCGAAAGCCAATTGTTGGAAAAACAAAAAAGTAGGGGAATAAATCTCCAAAGCCTTAGAAACGAGAAACTGTATAACTTAAAGCATAAAAATTCAATAGTCTTAATTATTGTTATGACTTGAGCGTTATCCTAAAGACAGTTACGCATTTAAAGTGAAGATATTATTTCTAAATTAGGCTATTAATACTATAATAAACATCATCAAAAATTAACTATAAATTTAACCTTTTATAACAATTTATATTATTTTGGAAATGTACATAAAAATAATGATGCAATCTTATTCTTAATCTCGTGGCGTCATCTACCTATAAAGTGAAATACTAATCTCTTTGTGAATTCTATTATATATAATCACATCAAAAATAAATCTGAAAGACTAGTAATTTAATGGTATTAAATATTTCTTATTAACATAAGCATACATGAAATTTATAGGATACCTTTATCTCATAGCATTTTCAAGAAATATATCAATATATGACCGCTGTTTATATCTGTCTGTGACTAAAACATTCTTCTATGAATATAATTTAAGACGATACTGATGTTGCTATTCTAAAAAGGTAAGATATATATATAGGGTGTAACAAAAGCATTGACCTCGGCTTTTATTCCTTAAATATTGATTATACAAAGTTACGTAAAAAAGGTACAAAGTGTTATGAAATCGATTAAAATTATCACGGGATTAAATTTGAATAAATACAAAATTTAAATTTTTTATACGGACCCTGTACAGAAAGTTTCCCAATGAGTAAAATGCGCAACATACACTAATAAAGTCATGTACAAAATTTCAGCATTTCCTCATAAAAAGTCTCAGAGATATGTTTAAACAAAGTTGATGAGGGGTTAATCATACATTAAAACATAAATGTTTACAGTTAGAGTACAGATGACGCGATGCAGAAATGCATCATAAGGAAATAAAATATCCTTCCTATCTATAGTTTTATTTACAAATTTTCAAATCTATGCTTCCTGAAAAATATCTTAAAATTTTAGGTGATGAATTACAGAATAATACTTGAAATTGGCACAGTCAATGAATATTAAAACAGCTTAGAAATGTGTGCATATGCAAATATCTTCCTCTGATCGATGCATCACATAATCGAAACAGACGCGTCATAACATGAGAAAGTTGTTTGTGCTCTTCCAGAGAACAATAGCATCGCTTAGGTAAACGTAAGGCGCGCAGCCGAACTGTCTAAGCGAATCTTAAATATTTTACATTTCTTCTACATTCTGAGAGTGTAATTAGCCTGTACAGACAGTATGTCACAATACTGCAACGAAGAACTTTTTGAAATGCTAATGCTGTACAGTTTATGTAATCGCAATGCCAATGAAACTGCACGGGAATTTCAGCGTACATTTCCCAATTTTCGACATCCTTCTGAAGGATTTATTTCCCGATTAGTACAGCAAATGCTTGAAAGAGGAAGCGTACATACTGTAGGTGGACTAGGTAGGCCCAAACTTCACTCAACTGATGAAGAAATTGATATTTTGGCTTAATTTTGCAGTCATACTCATAGTAGTGTTTGTACCGTGCATCAGAAATGAACGTACCACCTACAACAGTGTAGAGAATACTGAGACGGAATAAATGACATCCATTTAGCATTCATGGTGTGCAAGGACAGGAACCAACAGATTATCAACGTCGTCTTGATTTTCGTAATCAGGAAGATGCAAATACCTCTTTTCTGAAAGATATAATTTAGACTGACGAATGCTGTTTTAAACAAGATGGATGCATAAATCCTCAAAATGAGCATTTCTGGTCTCACACAAATCCATTCATGGTACATAATATTCATCATCAGAAGAAATTTTCTGTGAATGTATGGTGTGGTATTTTCAGAAACCGCTTGCTTGGACACATACTGTATGATGATACGTTGACAGGAGACAGGTATGTTAATTGAGATTCTTAATGTGGTTATTCTTGATTTTATGGATGAACTGCTCCTAACAGTACTTCCATGTGTTTTGTTTCAACAGGATGGATCTCCAGTTCACCATACTACATTTGTGAAACAGTGGTTAAATAAGGAGTTTCCAGAGAAGTGGATGGGCTTGCATGGGCCAGTTGAATTTCCCCCTAGATCGCCTGATTTAACGCTTATGGATTTTTATTTGTGGAGTCGCTTACGCACAGCTGTTTATTTGTCACCTCCTTTAAATAAAGCAGAATTGCAACAACGCATTCAAGATGGTTGTCGTGAGATCATCGAACAAGAACTTGATCGAGTGCACAGAAGTGTTATCAGACGAATGCAGCTCTGTATTGGCATGGATGGAAAACATTTTGAACAAGCTTTGTAATCTTTCGTAAAGTTATTATTTCTACAAAGTTTACATACTTTTGTACCAATAAATGGCAAAATTATTATTCATGTATGCAATCATTGTTTTCTTCCGTAATTTGTGTACGACCCCTGAAACGCGGTCATCCGACATGATTTTCCCTCTTTGCGAACTGATATCCAGGTATCACAAAGTGGTTTAAGTCAGCATTTATGTATTTTCATATCTCTGAGATTTTTTAATGAGAAAATGCTGAAATTTTGTACATGATCTTAATAGTGTATGGGGCACATTTTACTCACGGGGAAACTTTTTGTACGCAGGTCGTATGGAAATTTAAATTTTGTATTTATTCAAATTTAATCCCCTGATAATTTCAATAGATTTCATAACATTCTGTAACTTTTTTTACTCAACTTTGTAATTTATAGTATATGTCTATGATCAATATTTAAGGAATAAAAAAACACGTATTGATATAACACGTAACAATTAAATATAACACGTATTGATTATTTGATATATATATATATATATATATATATATATATATTAATCTAAAAATTAAAATTAAAATAAAGTTACCTTATCAATAATCATACAAATGAAATACAAAAAATATTTTGATTATATACTATTACTACTATGAAAAAGACAACCCAGAATTGGAATTCCAACAATCAAATGCCAATCGGTCTTGGGAACCGATATTTGTCGCATTAATATATATATATATATATATATATATATATATATAAACAAGACTATAAGACTGATTTATTAGAAAGGATATTATATAAAAAAGAAAATCTTTAATTTTTTACTGCTACTGTGTAAAGTAATTTATTCATGTAGTTAGTAAATAACTTTAAATATTTGCGAAAGGCGTGCATGAAGAAATAATGTGAAGGGATTATCTTTCAAATTTAATGATAAATCTTAGTTTATATCGCTGCTCTTTACCAGTCATACGAAATAAATATGGCATATTTTTATTTACATTGTCCGTTAATGCTATTCAGTTGCTAAATAATGTTGGAAAATTATGAAAAATCTAATTTTACATTTAGGTCATTTTATAATAAGTTGAAGTCAACAAAATTTCTGAAACTATTATTTGAAAACTGTGCAGCGAATTTTATATACAAGGCGCTTATTTATTTCCTGAATTTCATAATTATATATTTATATGCATTCATTAATTAGCTATTGAATTAACACAAAATAGACCCTTTAGAGCAAATGGTAAACACGGAATTACTCATTAACAAATACGGCAGATATTTTAACCTCTTTCTTAGCCAATAACCCATTTGGTCTGTGATGCAAAAATTTATTTGGCATCTACGGCAATCGAAAGGGCGATAAAAGGAATCCTTCTCAGGAAATTGTCACTATTACTCTTTAACAGAAACAAAAAAGGAAACTGTTCTTCCGTTTTCTGCTTCACACAATCACTAAAAGACTAGAACGGATAACATTTCTTGAATACTAGTTACCATTTCGTCAGAACCAACGTTTCCAACGTGAAATACAAACTTTTCCGGTTCCGCTTTAAAATTAAAATTTACATTTGGTGTGGCTTAAGAGAAAAAGGAAAATAAAAATGTCTCACAACAAAACATTAGTTTGATAGGCTTGTTTTCACAAGAAAGTATATATCAGTCTAATTTACTAATAAACAGGTTCTACAATTTTAAGGGGACACAACATCCGAAAATATGGATTCTTATTTTATTAACTTATCTCTTCGAACTTGGCATTCTAGTCATTGTTTCAAAATATTAAAACAATATCTTTAAAATTTCAGAAATTATTTTGATCTTTATTGACGATGACAAATGGAATAGATTCAGGCAAGAAAAACTTTCAAAGAAACAAACAAAGAATATTTTTTCCCTTCACAGTGGCGAATCACCCTTTCTTTGGGGCTGCAACCTTTCCCAGACCTAAACCAAAATTCATGATTTTTTTTCAAATCACTACGGAACAGAACACCACTTTATGCCCCTGCGACTATAACCTTTAGGTTATTTAAACATTGTAGAGGACATGAAGGGGAAGAGACATCGGAAGACGCTCCTCAACTGCCTCGCAAATTATGAAGGGAAAAGTGAGTTGGAAAAGGTTACAGAAACACAGACTTTAAATTCTGGGATAACATAGAAGAAAGTAAGAGTAGTATGCAATATATATATAAACAAAAACTGATAAAAAGAAAAAAAATTGAAAAATGGACATGAAATGTTCAATTACAACAAAAAAGAGATTAAACTAATCTAATAAAGAATTCCAAAGAAACAAACTAACATGTGAGTGTTAAAACAAGTGAGTTTCTCTTCTGCTGTGTGTTCCTTCCTCCATAAAGTGAAAGTTCTTCTGTGTAGTAGGGGAGAAAAGTTAATGTACGTTGTCACATCGACGAAGAAGACAAAACAAATTCCCATTGTCGAATTGTAGATTATAGATAAGGCTTGAAGTGGAAGTTCATAATGGATTCATTCGAAGAAGCTCTTGAAATTAATTAATATGGTGAAGCAACTGTTGGATTTTATGTCGGGAGCCTTTGTTGGAAGCGACTTTGCGAAACCAGATTAGCTCATGTTGCTTTGCCGGGTTAGTCATGTAGAAGGATGCAGTCAGACTGCACTCTATTACATAATGCAAAGGAGCAGTGACGAAACTAGGTATTTTGGCGCCCGGGGCAAAATCTGCGATTAGCGCCCACTACACCTACCCGAACACCAACAAATAGCACATAGATTAGTTTGCTTAAAGCCTTAATTAAAATCTACCGTTCTATACTGAATAATGTCTAACACTAATTAATATGTTTGTAAGTATTTAATAAAGAAAAAAAACATACGAAGAAAATAATTTTGTTTGACCTAATACAAATACACTGAGTTCAAGTTTTACATAGTGTACATTATAAAAAACACGTGCAATAATATAACAATGATAATATCCTAATTATGTGTTCCACTTGGAAAAATTAATGTTACAAACAATTTTTCAGATGGATAGGTTAGTTTACTCTGTTAACCATTAAACACTCAAAATATTTTAGTTTAATTTTCCTCTTCCTTGCTCTGTAAACGTTTTATCACATCGTCGTAGGAAACGTTTGATGCCTTCTCATGTTCAATGTAAATCACTGCAAGATTAGAAAGGCGATCTTGCTTGGTTAGTTTCTTAAATAGTTTTTTATGATTTTAAGTTTGCTAAAACTTCTCTCATTCGATGCGACAGAAACTGATAGAGTCAAGTAGATTCTCACGGCCGTGGTCAAATTTGAACAGTTTTCATGAAGACCAGTTGCATATAAATAATTTTAAAAGTCAAGGGTAGTAGAATTTAGCTTACTCTTTTTTTATTCATTTCCAGCTAAATTGTCGCTACCTATCACAGAATACTTAAAACTCTCTATTTCAACAGATAGTTCATCATTGTCCAGATCGTCTCGGTACATATTTGCCAAAGTAGCAGCCTTTTCTCTTAAAATTTTGTTATCAAGAGTCGTCAGTTGTTTGGGAGACAAGAATTCCGAAAATTCCATTCACTTTTTGCATTGATTGGAATCGTCTCTCTAAGTCAGCTTCTATTCTATCATTCACTTGCAGTAGGGCAAGTTTGAATTTTTTATGTTGAGAAATTTCAGAGCTTTCATCTTCACATTTTTCGTCAAAAAGTCTTTTCCTCTTCCTTAAAAGACGGGTCAAGACAAGATTGTTTTGCTTCTTAAAGTACTTTATTCACAATTGTACCTCTACAATCTTCTATTTGTGCAGCCAGTCCTTTTAAGAGGTTGCAGGCAACATCAATGGCTATATCCTCTTTTTGAAGCATTTTACTGACGATGTCTATTTTTTTAATGTTTTATACCAGAAGCAAGTAAAAACTACAAATTCAAAGGTCTGAATACTTTTCAGAAGTGAAACAGACACAGACTTCGTTTCAGGGCTTGATACTGCATCTAATGCCAGGTGATTGAAAGCCTCTACAATCTTGTTCAAGTATTTGTGGACAACAGTTACAGCTTCTCTACGAGATGACCACCGAGTGTCACTTTCTTTTTTTAGTGCCAGTGGTGAATACTTTAATAAAACCTCCCATCTATTCGTAGAAGCGCTAAAATATATGCAAAGGCAATTAACAGTTCCGAAGTAACCTGCCATTACTCAAACCAAATTCAATGTATGAGCTGCGCACGGTACAAATTTGGTCAAAGGGTTACTTTCTGAAGTATGTGCCTGTACTCCCTGATATTTACCAGCCATATTTTCGCCGTTATCGTATGATTGCCCTCGGCAGTTCTTAATGTCTAATCCTTCGGGTTCAATTTTTTTCAAAATTTCCACCGAGAGTCTTCCTCTCTTTTTACACATAATGGTGGTGAGGGGGGGAAAATCCTAATTCACATAAATATGATGTTGAAAATTGCAATAAAAAGTTTAAAACTTTTTTAGATATTGACACATATCCTTCTTTTATGGAAAACCAAAAAGGTTTCAAGAGACATTTCCTTGTATTTAATCAGAAGGAGAAAAGGCAACCGGAAAGGTTAGCTGTTTGCAATGGAAACTGTGTTTGAACTGGAAAACTAACAACAAAAATAGTAAATATATTTATTTTTATATCTGGACACATATTTCTCTGGAATACCACAGGGTTCACCCGGAAATCTTTTAGGGCTCACTTTTGAGAACCACTACTTTAAAGTGTGCCTAATGTAGACAAAATTCGAAAGGACAACCACTTGTCCAGCGACAGTTTTGAAAAACTTATGCTTAATAACGAAAAAGAGCAGATTAATACCACTTACCTTCATTGGTATTTTCTTTTAGCCACGATGACAAAAATGAGGAGAGATTATTTTATTTTTTCTCTCTCTTTAACTTTTTTACGGTTTTCAGAGCTTGACAATTTTCGGGACATCTTTCGTTGAGTAGCAGAGTGAGGTTACGTTACGGAATTGTCTTCTAACTTCCGTTTCAATATCCGAAGACTGCCCCTTTTGGACGATTTTATTCAGTAAAGGGTTGATAGGGGGTGTAATATGAGCCCATTTCTTGAGTCCGGACAGGCGCATGTGCGGAAGGAAGCTGTAGTGCGATGCGTTCCCACATTCCTACGCGAATCCATAAGTCACACCCTTCAGCCCCCTGCGTCTCGTTGCACCGGCGTTGCTTGGGTTTTATCAACAGACACATCTTAAATTTACGTAATTATTTAATAACATACAACTGGTTTTGATGCAGGGCTAGAATTTAAACAGAAAATTTAAAAAGTAAAACATATATATTTGTTATGCTTTTTTTTATTTTTTTTCTAAATTTTTCACCTCCCCTGGTTTGGCGCCCCCTGCCGGCTGGCGCCCGGGGCAATTGCCCCGGTTGCCCCCCTCTTGTTTCGTCACTGCAAAGGAGTGCCGTTTGTGTTTCCACATGAGCAATTGGTGTAGTTTATGGCAATATTAAACCTTCTCATGTGTCAGGGAAATGGGCCGTGTCCTGTAAAAAACAAGATTTCTTCCCTTTTCCAGCAGCATGGATGAGTCGAAACTCTTGGCAGGATGTTAAATGTGGACCTCCCAGTTGCTTCATTTTCCCAGTCTGACTGCCAGACAGCAGTTTGTCATTAATATCTTTAAAAAAACCGTGGCAACATTGCTTTCTGGCTTGACAAGCTTAAACAATTTCCTGCTTTTGTAGTCATTTCACTCGCACTTGTAGCGTTGAGATCGAAATAATTTTTTGGCTGGTTATTTCATTGTGTTTTTGCTAAATTATCGAAAATATTATAGTGTCCTTCGCGATTTTTATTCTCAGGTGAGCAGAGTTAAAGCGATTTGAATTACATAAGTCATAAAGTCACGACGATACAAAATGTTTATGACCTCAACCCCCTCCAGACCAAAATCCTGGATTCGCCACTGTTCCCTCAAAAATTGCCTCTTCCATGCTTAAAAATGGGAAGACTGTTTCCTTATTCACTGTAGAGATTTTAAATCTTTTTATACCCGATTGTCATAATAAATGTGACAAAAGCTTGCATCCAATAAGAATTCGGTTGTCTGTTTTTTTTATATTTATGCCAGAAAAAAAATTAAATACTGTTATATTTTCTCATTTCTCGAAATGCATTTCAGCAAAATAGATTATGTTTAGCTAAACGTTAGATTATCGTAAAATCTATGCATTGTCTTCGGTCATGTATTTCATTAAATCTTAAAAAAAATGAAGTTAAAATAATGGAATTTGGGAAATTAGTATGTATTTTTAAAGATTGAAAACGATTGCTGCAAATTTAAATTTCAACTAAACAATCAGTTCGAAATAACTGTTTTCTTATTAAAGATCACAAATTTGGATGTTAAGATACAATGCTATCAAAATTTTTAATCTAGTATCTACAACTTCTTTCAAATGAAGAGAGTTCCCCATAAATTTCCAAAAGCAAATGAGGTCTTTTACTCTATTAAATAGACGCAAATATCTATTATTTATACTTCTGCCAAATATCATGTGATGAATTTTGAAGTCTATTAACATTGATAGTCGTAAACAATATTGTTTTTGTAATTTATTTGCAAATATTATTACGATCGCAATCTATCATCGCATGGAAAGACATTTTACAAGAACAAAATATTATCCTGATTCTCATATCTAGCAAATTTGGATTCATTAACTAGAGTTTTGTTCTCATGCAACTTTCATATCAACAAATAATTTCAATTTCAAAAAACCTTTTTAATTACATTGTTATTTATGAGATGAGTAATAATTTTCTATCATTGAATTTTCGTATGGATAGTGTGATAAGGGTTTTCTAATTCCACATATATTTTCTAAAAGAAATAAATTTCCTCTCATGAATTATTAAATGATAATATGGAAGTTCTTTCAAAAATAATTTTATGATAGTAGGATTACAAATGCAACATTCCCTCTATATAACTTGAAGATAGAGATATATTTTTATTCGAAAAATAATGAAGAATACGAAAACACATAGCATGGAAATTTCAGCACTTTTAACCTTTCCATCCCATTTTACTTTCAAATTAAACTTAAAAGAATTTGAAGGCTAATAAAATTTTTATAAAAATTATATACATATAACTAAATTCTATAAATTTTAAATATATACTAGCCGTTCTGGCCGCCTTCAGGGCGGATTCGCGGCCAGCACCCACTTTGCTCAGTACTGCCCTTGCCACCTGGCTGCTTCGAGGTTCTCAGCCACTCCTTTTTTCCGTTCCAAAAATAACTTCAATTTCTCATTTAACAACACAGCATTCCAAAAAAGTTTTTGAACAACTAATTTTCCTGTTGTCAACCTAATAAAAATAAATTTAGAAAAGAAACAAAATCGTTTGGTATTTATTTTAAATTAAATTTTAACTGTAAAAAAGATAATAATAATTACAGATATGTCTTAACAAAATCGTCTGCTAGTAAAATTAAATTATAGAAATGTCTTAAACCTTTCAAGGGCCAATTTTTTCTAGTTCTGATATAATAAAATAACTTTGGAATTGAGATTAATTTAATAAAAGAAATTCATATAGCTTACTGGAAGACATTTTCTTAATTAATTTTATTAATTTATAATTAATTACCAAGTCTAGGCACTTTGTTATGGTTTGAGATAAGAAATTGGATTGTCTAGATTTTTGTTTGAACGAAACATTTAGCGAGAACTTGCTCTAGCCTTAAAAATTGATGAATTTGGTGGGGAGTATACTTTCCATGGTCTTAAAAAGGGTTAACTAAATCGCCTGCAATTAAAACTAAATTAAATTGCAGTGGGATGAAATAGAATTGTAACAAATGAAAAATATTATTTTAAACTTGCGAAAATAAAGCAGAGCATTCTGAATGGTTCGTTATTTTAAAGGAGTGACGTCATATACCGGCGAAATAAGTTCAGTTTTTTTGAGGCTCAGGAACTCCGTACTATTTTGCAAATAAATCTTCGTTAATTCCGTTAATATATTCCGTTTATTTTACAATATGTCTCAAAAATTAGGGTGTCAGGGGGCAGACGACTCCTGATGATATATCTATAAGTACTAATCTTGAATATAAAATAAAAATTGTAAATTGTTGAAATCTGTCTTGCAGTTGTGGCTTGAAAACTGTCTGAATGTTTTTCCCCATTGGGAGAATGAACGGTGGAGAAAATGTTTTACGATTTCGTTCCAAAATGGAGGGTGTTGGGGGATACTAGACCCTTGATGACATATCTAGAAGTTATAATCTTTCATTTGAAAAAAATTGTCGAAATCGGTTGAGTGGTTGAGGCTGGCTGACTCGGTGAAGGTTTTTACCAAATTATTAAACCTTGTAGAAATCCCCCAGCCCAAACCACCCGACGGATTTCTACAAGGTTTAATAATTTGGTAAAAACCAAACCACTCGATGGATTTCGATATTTCTTTTAATTGAAAGGCTATGACGTCTAAATCTGTCAGCAAGGGTTTCTGCTCCCCCACCCCCATTTTCGAACAAAATCGAAAAAACTTTTCTCAACCATACATTCTCCACATGTTTTTTAAAAATTTCGTTCGAAAATGGGGTGGGAGGCAGGCGACCCTCGATGACATATCTAGACGTCATAGCCTTTCAATTAAAGAAAGAATTGTCGAAATCCTTCGGGTGGTTGGGGCTGGGGGATTTCTACAAGGTTTTTCTCCATAGACAATGTACAGAGGAGAAGTGTTTTCTTTTCGATTTCGTTTGAAAATGGAGGGTTGTGGGAGGCAGGCGACCCTTGATGACATATTTAGACGTCATAACCGTTTAAATGAAAAATAAATTGTCGAAATCGGTTGAGTGGTTCAGGTTGGCAGACCCGGTGAAGGTTTTTTTACCAAATTATTATAAATATATATATATTAAACATGTCGGATCTCTTTAAGGGTAAATCTTTGCTTTACATAATATACAGAAACTGAATTAATGATCATAAAATTATTTATATGGGAATAAATAGGAATGAAATAAATTCTTAAAAACAAGTGGATAGGTTCATTTCAACCCTTCTAGTAATTCTTGATGCGAATTTCTGAAAGTAAAAGAAACGTTTCTGAGCTAATCCGCACCGGATATCGGAAGTTGAGGGTCGAGTAAGCATCAGCAGAAGTCAACATTGCTGAAACAGCGTTGGATCTTTTTATTGACATGGCGGGGGATTAGCTATTCGGAAAGAGTTTTCTTTCTATCATAAAAGATCTTTTTTTACTACCTCTAAGAAATCTTACCCTTGAATACTTTTTAGATAGGATATGAACAAACAGAAATCGCTGAATGAGCGCAATTATTAACTTGATGGAAGTCTTAAGGAACTCTGTTTGTAAATTATTTCTAATTCCTCGAAATACTTTTACTTTACAAACATGTAAAAAATTTGAGATTTCTTTTAAATTCTGAAATATTTTACAGGCAAAAAAAAAATCGTTTTCATTCCAGTTTTTATTAGAATGGGCTGGATATGATAAATTGTATTAATTTTGAGTTTTCCTGGTACTATAGTCAAAAACTATATGAAATAAGGTTTATTAATAATTTTACAATTCTTTCGAAAATGACATGATAAAAAAACACATAAAGTTTTCTAATATAGAAGTAAAATTATATATATTGTACTCACTGTCGTATAATGCAATAAAAAGTTTCTTACGCTTGTCAAGCCTTAATAAAAGAAAGTGAGAAATTCAAAGAAACTTATGATCACATCTTACATTTCTAGTTGATTGAATGAGAGCAACTTACTATTTTTATGAGAAGTTGTAATTTCAGTAAATTAAGTGACAAATGCTCTACAAGCAAACTTTATTGAAACAAAACATTAAAAGACAGTTTTAGAAGTTATTTAAAGGAAAAATCAGTTTGTTAGATAAAATTTTGTTGATCACACAAAAACAATAATAAAGGATAAAGTTGCTTATTGCAATACTATTTATAATTAATTGAAAATATTACAGAAAAAGGTATAAAAATTTACTTCTGTTAGACAGCTTTTCTTTTGAATAAAATTTGAGTTTTTAATAATTCTTTCATAATTCTTTTTCATAAATTTGAGTTCATTTTCTTGAATTTTATCTTTGTATTTAAATATACTGGGTTTCCATTATGATGGGGGCACTTCAAAATTTTGCAAATTTTTTCGAATATCTCTCGAAAATCTGCACGAATATTCTTAGAATTTCGAACAAGTAAATATTAGGTCTGAACTGCAATTTTACAGTGAATATTGAATTTTATAAAAGTTGAATATTCTGAATAATCATATATACTTATAAGTTAAATACATAATTTAGATTACACTTCGACCTTTACCATTCAAAGATTCAAGCTTAAAAAATATCAGTTTGTGCAAGAACCCTCATCATTTAGCTTACCTTAGAATGTACAGAAATTCAACAAGTTCCAATGCCGATATCTTGCTGAATATTACTGGTATTAAACTGGAATTTTTATATAAGTTGCCCTATATATCTGGCTCTTAGGTCTTGAAAGTAAAATGACGCTACATTTCGCACATGTGCAGTAAAAGTCATTTGCTAAAAATACTCACATTTCCTTTAATATTCAAAGTATTTGATTCACAGTATCATACAATGCTTCGCTAACATATTGTCACGTATTCTGTAAGTTTCATACAATTTGGTTTTAAACTCTTCAAACTATAGGCAAAAAACATGCAGAAAAATTTGGGATTTTTTATATCTTCCCGTATATTTGTGCTATGTTTTCGAAAATGCATGTAAATATTATGCATATCAAACATAACCATGGATGAAAGTTTCATCTCGTTATCAGCTTTCTTTAAAACGGGACGAGTCGAGTTTTCTTTTGTCTCCGTCACTTTCTGGTCGGTCCCCTAAATACTCTCGTAATCGAATCTTCAGTGAGAAATGTGAGTTCAAGTCTAATCTTTACATGTTCGAAATTCTGAGAAAATACATGCAGATTTTCGGGAGATATTCAAAAAAATATGCACATTTTAAAGTGTCCACATTATATTGGCAACCCACTGTAGTTGGAGCAAACATCTTTGTAATTTTACAATAATGAATGAAAATTGAAAAAAACTCCGTATTGATATATTTTTAAAGTATATTTCTGAAACTCAGTCAGCGGCCTTTTTCAGTCTTCAAAAGAAAGGATTACTTTTGAAAAATAACTTTTGTATGAATGATGTCTATACTTGACATTAATAGAATTTGTTACCTTCAATATATTTTAACTGACTTTAAAACCACAACAATAAAAAATATAATGAAAAAATAGAGCTTTAAAATAAAGTTTGCTTGCATAAATAATTTATTTGTTAAATCAAAAGTTTTAGACACATGTATATTTTCATTAATTTGCCGGAAAAAGAACATTGATTTAAAATGTCATGGGCAGCCATTCATTTCGGTGATATAAATGCCTTAAGCAGAATTCATTTCAATAACCTGCCTGAAGTCGAGAATAATATGGTGAATAAAAGAAATAAAGTATTTGTTTCTGACGCCGAAAAAACTTTAGCTTTGAATAAAGTGGAAACTAAAGTAATTTTCTCTGTTTTATTTAAGGTTAATAAAAAAAGAAAGTTTTTCTTTGAGAACTTGAAGGAAGCATTCCAAAAAATAAATGCATTTTCCATTATTTTGGAGATGATAGGAAACATTCTCCCTTTCAGAGAAATGGAAAAAAAGAGCGCGACGGTAAGTGAAAACATAATGTAAGGACTGCATATGTGAGCCAATTTCAATTATTTTTGCCTTTTTCCAGTGATTTCCAAACGTAGATAAAGTTTTAAATATGATAGTTTCGCGTTACAAGTACTTTCTTGAAATTAAGCTACACAGTTTTTTACCATCTAATCGAACTTCTTTAAGCATTTCCCCATAATTTAAAAGTTGGTTTCATGTTTGCTTTTCAGTTTTGTTAAAAAAATGAAATCGACATTACTAATGTAAATTTTACAGCGAAATTATTATGATGTTTAATGTTCCATTAACCACAGAAAATTCAACATAAAGCTTCTTCGTTTTATGTCTGCTATGCTCCAAAAAATTTAAGAGGATAGCACAAATGAAACGTTTCGCAACTGGTCGTGCCAGTTTCGCTTTACATAAACACACATATTAAAAAATACTATCAAAAACGAGTTGTTATAGTTAAACATTTTTCTTTTCATTCTTGGTGATTACAGAAGTAATAACAGAAGATTTGAGCATGGTGTTTTATTACTAAATAATATGAATTTGTATTTCTGTGCTGGTATTTTGAGCCCTCTTTTCCTACTGATATTATAAATACTTTTGAAATAACAGCAGGTTAAGTACTGTCCAAAAATCCCTCTAAAGATTTCAAAAACATGTTTTCAGACATACAGTATTTCTTACAATTCGTCTAATTTTAGCACAAGACGATTGTTTGATGTAATCATATCTGAACTCCACGATCTCCCTACTCAAAGATTCTGCCCAATCTCTACAGTTTAAAGAAAATCTGGTATTATTGATGATATTAATTACTTACACATTTCGTCAAAATTTAACGAATTTTTTCTAGGATTAGCTGTTGGAGAGATGAAATGTCATCCTCTTTACCTGGACACTATTTAAAACTATTAGGTTTGTTTCAAAATAACCTTTAAGCAGATTCGAAGCTAAAAGTTAATCAAACAAAAAATTCAAAGATAGGATCATTAGCTTCTAAACCTGATCTCTATTGCAAACGACTAAAGCAGAATTTTATGCCGCGATCTGTTCTGACAGAAGATAATTAATGTCAAACGAAAGACCTTAAGAACAACGCTTAGAACTGAATGCCACACACACCAGCCATATACGAGGGGTGATCAAAAAGTATCAGGGCAAGTGCCTGGCCCTCAAAGCTATACACCAGTGCGAAGACGATTTTCTGGTATTGACCGTGAACCCTCCCATGCATGTGCCCAAAGTTACAAGGTCGAAGCACCTACCACTTCCACAAAGAATAGCTTGAAAAATATTCGTGTGATGCGTGGATTTTAGGGCAAAGGAAGTTGAACAGAGAATCTGCATCACAATTTTTCCAAACACTTGTCGATACGTATGGTGAGACTTTTGCAAAGTTGAAGAAAGCATATGGGGAGGAGTGTATGAACCACACAAAAGTTTATGAGATATTCAAACGTTTCCAACATGGCCGGGAAATATCGAAAGAAACGACTTCTAAAACATTCACACATGTCAAAACACCCATGATATGCCACCATTTGTGCGTGAAAATCATCGAATCCCTATTCGTGAGTTATCTGAAAAGTACAGCATTTGCTATGGTTCATTTGTGTTTTTTGTATGTTTTTGTCATGCACTCAGTAAATCGTGTCATCTCTGTAGTGTGCTTTCTTTGAATAAATAAATAAATAAAAATGTCAGCCGATTCCAACTGGAGATTTCGGCAGACAAGTGTGTGTTACCACGTTTGTGCCATAACTGCTCTCAGCAGACCAAAATTAAGACCGCTTTTCAGCTGAGCTAGATCTCCTTGAATGTGTTGAAAATTAAAAATACCTTTTGGAAATGATCGTAAAATGGGATGAATCTTTTATTTATGTCTATGATTCAAGAAGAACAAGAATTCATAGAGATCGAACGCAATTTTAGACTCAACTTTCTTTTTAAAATGCGCCGAAAGCGTCGTACACCTATGTTTCATAGCTCTACGGTCTGGGAGTGTTAGGAGCTACAACGTTGTAACTTTTGGCGCATGCATGGGAGGATTCAAGGAAAGTACCTGCCAAGTCTCTTCACTTTGCGTGTTTTAACTTTGAGGGCAGGGCACCTGTTCCGATACTTTTTAAGCATACCTAGTATTTCGCCATATATTTTTGTACGCGCAAAAGCAACTTAAAAGCTTAAATTTCTTCTTTTGAAATTTCATTATAATTCTATTAACAATGCGAAAATCAAGGATTTATTAGAAATTCTCTAGCTTCAAATTAATTTTGAAGTACAGCGAAGAAAGTAAATAGTTTTACCACATTTTGCCTAAATATCCTACACTAATAAAATATATTTTTCATGCTCTGTTAAAATGAGTTACATAATGAATCATAATAGATTTGGATACATACAAATGAATTAATTTGAAGGATTTTCCATGAAATAATTTAATTAACAACTTTTCAAGGAGCTAAATAGAAATTTCATTTATTTTGCAACATAAAAATAACTCAAATTGATGAACATAATCACTCACAGAAAAACAGTAGCGAAGTCCTGTTAATTCAAAGAATTTTCTAATTATTTATGAGCTTATTTGTGAATAAAACGAAGAGACAAGTTTTTTTACTCTAGAAATGTCAAATCTTCTTAATTTATCAATCTAAAAATGATACATATTCTTATGATACATTTTCATGAATAAATATTTTACTTCAATCTTGAAAAAATATATTTCATTTTCTTAAGATTGATCTTTCGATTAATTTAATTTCCTACTCTCATTCATAATTTGAGTGCATTTTAGATGATGATTTTTTAAATTAACAAGCTATCAAATTCTGAACTGTCGTGAAAAATTGAAAGTATTGAAACACATAAAAATATTAAAAATACTTCAAAAATGCATACATAATATTTTATAAAGCATCTAGTAAAATTTTAAAATGAAATATGACACGTCATTTCTTAAAAACATTTAGGATTATATTAAATATTAGTTTACTGAGTTGTCGATCGTTGTCAGTATTTGTTTCACAGTACATGATTTAATTGCTTTACCGATCTTCCAAACCATTCTGCATTAAATATTAATATATTTCTTCTTATTTTGTTTGAAAAATAGCAACTTGCTCTGTTTTCACTTCCTAATTAATGTTTTAAGCAATTAAAAGAAGTATCTCTCAATAAGACCAGGAAATTTAAAAGACGCCATTGCAATATTTTCTTTCATGAAGAGGCATTTTCTTTTGCTTTAAAAATTACATCCTCTCCTTGGTTTTGGTTTTAAGTAAACACCATACATAATTCATAATATTGGGTAAAATCTATCTTAAATAATGAATTAATGTGTTTCACAAAACTCGGCCAACAGCCAAAAACTACTTAGATACTAAAAAAATTTTAATAATCTTTATAACAAAAGTCTGTACGATCACTAACATAAATTCTTTCGTTTAATTTATGAGAAAAAATATCTTGGAGTCTAGTCGAGGGATATGGTACTTATTCTTCAAAGGGAATTTATTCCATCGGGAATGTGTATTAAATCAAAATGCGAAATAGAAATTTCTCTATAAAAGAACCGCTTACCATTTAGAAGTCCTTAGAGATATCATGGAAGGAATTTTGAAGGGAATGGCAATAATATTCCCGAACGGCATATCTTTTCTGCATAAAACTTGGAAATAGTTTTGATCAAAGTCGTAAAGTACGAAGCCTTTGCTCTTTCTTGGTAGAATAAGGTAAAAGTTTTTTTTCATACAGCTGCTGTTTAAAGTCAAAACAAAATTATGAGACGCAAACGAAGCATTGCAGAGGTAAGTAAAACCCATGTTAATAATTTAAGTGGGGTCCGAATGGAACCAAACTGTCTGAATACTGAGTTCTGCAGACAAAGCAGTCCATGTTCAAAGCATTCTAAAGAGGAGTTGCACTTTACTGAGTCGTCTGAGCTCTGATTCAAACAACCAAACTGAGATACACATTGCAGGTGCAATACCCATATTGATCTGGTTGTCAGAGTTTCTACTGATTTCCAACAGTAGCTGTAGCCCACTTCTCTATGTTACGCTCTCTCACTACGTTAAACAAGGAAATTTCTTTCATAATTTCCTGTTTTTACTAACAAATAAAATTGAAAAAATAATATAAATAGTTTATACTTGTCGACACATTTGCATGAGCTTGTCCACGTACATAGTATCATACTTTTAAGTTTTCAATAATTTTTACAAAAAATAGTTTTTTTAAAATATATAATTCGACTCATTCTAAAATCTTCTGTCAAAAAATCAGAAAAATATAATAAATTATTATAAATAAAATACAATTAATAACTTAAGTTGTCAAAAATAATAAAAATATAATAAATTGTAATATTATGTAAGGAAAAATTAATAAAAAAACGCTAGTGCCACAAATAAGACACGAAACAAAACTTTTGAAGAAACAAAATGTTAGATACTTTCCATCAAATAATCACTGTTCTTTATCACTAAGGCACTGGATTGTTATTGCTTCAGATTACTATTTTAGTTATTATTTAGAGATACAAAATAATTAAAGAATTTCTATAAGACTAACACTTATTTTTCCAGTCACTAAAATGTGCATTCAAAACATGCGAAAGCTTTCATTTTCGGTACTTGGGTTGAAAAAAATCCATGATAATTATTGAAGTTTGAAACGTTAATTTAAAATATGAAACTGAAATGATTTCACAGATGATAATATTGGTATTTTTTGCAAAAAAATCTTTGGAACTTGACGGATATACGAAAAATTCAACTTTCGATATCGGAATCTTAAATTTTTTATAGAAAAAGCAATGTGCAGTGAAATAACTGTTATGTTTCTCCTTTCAATTCATTATTAGTAAAACACAATTTGAACCTAGACTATTGTAGAAATTTGAACACAAAGAAGCATTTGTTCTTGAAGGATTACCTTTTGCACCTAGAGTATCATTGGTTATTTCAATCAATAATTCTAATATAAACTATTGAAAATGTCATACGTTTAATGAATTTATGATCCATTAGCTCAAAGCAACGTTTTCAAGCTACAGTTTTCCTACTTATGAACCACAACCGGAAGAAAGAACGATAGTTGAGCTAAGAAACTCTTTTATAAACATCCACACAGCACCACAGACGTCAGTATGAAAACAGAAACTTCATCATAGATCTAGCATAAACTACCATTTACGAACACAAGTTGAATATGTGAATGAGTGTGATATATGAATCGAGACTCGAACACATTATTCTTCGAACACAAATGTATGTCTTTTTATTTCATTACAAAAAACTGAATAATTAAAAGGGTTTTCATTTCGTTTTTCGTGTCTTTAATGCATTAAGTACTTTTTATGACTAAAAGTAAATAAGAAAAGATGAACAAAAAAGGGAACTAAATACATTTAGTATTTTAGGTGCAAGAGCTGTACAATTTTCTTCTCGAAGCCTTCCCCAAAGTTTTCTTTACAGAAAGTTCACCTCATTAGCATATATTTCAACAGACTATGCCATTTCCATGCTTTTTTCTAAAATAAGTTGTACTTCAAAAATTCTAAACATTGAAGTAATATCAATAAAGAAAGTTTAGTTTCAAAAGTTCGTATTAAAACTGCCAGAAATAGTTTATAAAATTCAAATACCAGTGTCACCATCCATAAACCTTTCTTTATTACGAAACATAGTATGTTATTATTAATTAAATATGAGGAAGCGACTACTATTGCAGTACACCCGGTCGACCATCTTCGAAAATCTATTGCTTCTAATTTGCATACATATGAAACACTCTCTTGTTATTAGATGGCTGAAAAGGGGTAAATGAAAACGTTTTGTCGTTCTTAGAAATGAGCTAACTTAGGTCAGCGTGAAGACTCAAAAGTATTGCACGTGTTTGGAATCTTTTCTGAATATTTCTCTATGCTAATGAGTTATTTCTTCTTAAAGAAAGATATCACTTGCCACTACGCTGGTACAGTAAATAACTAAACAAAGAGAGCGGTTTTCGAAAAAAACATTGAGGTATGTTAAACCGATGAAAGAGGAGTAATTTATTTAAAACTCAAAAAAGAAAATAGTGGTGCATTTGTGCATCTTACTTTTTTTCCTTTCTTACGCTAGGTTTCTTTTTCGGTAAAAAATTACGCTTATATTACTCACAACGAAGGAATATGATGATACGATAAATGCAAGATGTTTCTTTCTTAATTTTACGGTTTATTTTCAGAAATAAGATTTTTGATTACTTATTCTGATTAAACTGATTTAGTTATTAAAAAAGCAATTTCCAGGTTTCAAAAATACGTATTAAAACTCCTTTTCGCATAAGTAAAGCTTGGAAAAAAAATAAGGTATTATTGTAGTTCTCAATGTATATGAAACTCAACCTCACCCATTCAGCAGGTACAAGCACCAATTCACGTTGATTGAGAGGAGGGAGTATTTGCTCGTCTTGTATATATAATACATAAACTCAGTGTATATTTATAAAGAATAATAGCATTTTCTTTGATTAAGATTTTAAATCTGCAATTGCAAAGCGTCTGATATTCCAAAGGCTTAACCTTGGCTATGTTTCTGCAACCGACTTATTTGAAAAATCACTCTAATCAAAAAGTTATCAGGGTTTTATTTGGGGTGGGGGGATTTGCATTCTTAGTTACTTTTCTGAGATGCTGTCTTCAAGCCGCAGTCGGGAAAATATTCATAGATAACACTTCTAAGATACTCCATCAGCAGGAAGTGAATTTCGGATTATGTTAAAATTCTTTTCCACTAAGTTTCAAAACCTTTTTCTCAATATCTTATATATTTAACCTTTGATAATTAAAATGTTCAGTAATTTTGAATACATCAATGAATTTAAGCCATTTTTGTCGAAAATTTATTTTTTATAAATTATTTGTCATTTTTTTACCGAAATTCAACTAATAATATTTTTTTTATCTGTATATATATGAATCATAATAAAGAAAAGATTTTTCGTGCATAATTCTACAACTATTTCTCATTTTTATAGAATTTTCGTCACTACATAAAAAGAAATATTGCACTTTTTTATTTTCCTTGCAGAGAGTTTTACTTCTTTCTGAGTTTTTCGAGAAAAGAAGCTATTTTTTATTTCCTATACACATAGCAGCGTTATCGAAAGAACTGCTTTGCCATTGCTTTTACTTTCTTTCAACTCATGGCAACTAAGCACTCTACCAACTTCACAGGGAATATCATAAACCAAAAAATTCGTATCGTTATTTTTCTCAGTTGTGTGTGCCACCGTCAGCATTAAATGCTAATAGGATTAGATGGATAATATTTTATATAGCAACACATAAAAAAATTTACAAAAAATGATTCGAATGTTTTCCTTTCTTTTCTAAAAAGCAAATATAAATATTTCAATTCTCTTTCTCGCAAAATCTTGTTAGAGTTTTTGTTATATTTTATCTCGTATGCATTTTTATTATAAATAAGGGTTGCTAAGCAACAATTTACTTGTTAATAAGAATAGAAATGAATTTATATAATAATTGAGATTTTAATTTGAAGATTTGGCGTTTATGAATTTTATATTTATGCTTGATTCTTACTTTTCAATGACAAATAAGTATGATAAAAGTACAGTTTGCCTGTAAACTGTACTGCTTATTTACTTGTTATACCCACCTATTGCAAGAAAATGTATCAGTTTATTTTTTGATTAAAGAATTTATTTGTTTTTATCTACTAACTTCAAGTAATGAATTTTGAAATGAATGAAATATACGTGTCTGTAGCATTTATTTCTAAAAGAAAAGATACTGAAGTATAGTTTTTGATAAAATACATTATGCTCGAACCGGGATTCTAAAAATATGTAAAAGAAGGAAAGAAGAGATACCATTTAATTTTTCCTCAAATTTATGACAATGTATTCCCTCTAGCTAACTAGAAATGTCCTACTTTTTGTGAAAATGCAATTTTTATTTTAAGCCATCAGTAGTAAAAAAAAAAAAAAATACCCATTGGACTGTTTCAACAGGAAAATTAAATCGTTATGCTTTCTTTCCTTATTTTACAGGCCTTATCTTATCTTTCCTTATTTATCTAAAAAAAGACCCCGATTTTTTAAGTGTGGCGATGAAAGAAGCACAAAAGCAATTACAAAAGAAGATTGAATTGACCCAGAACTACACTGTATGCTATTGACTGCAGTGCATGTAGCAATCAGAAAAAGGGAAGTATATTATTAACTTAACCCTCAGAGCGTTTGGGCCGTCTTTTTCACCTTTTGATATTCAGCTCAAAAGCAGATAATTCATGTTTATGTGTATAATTCCTTATACAGTGCACTCCCGATTATCCGGGTTACTCACCGGGAGGGATCGCACGGACAATAGAAAAACACGGATAATCCGAAAACTCTTTTTTATTAAAGAAAAAATCAACATCAGTACACAAATATAAAAATTACATACATTTGCATGCTGTATAACATCAAACTAGGAATTTTCCTTTTAACATTTACTGCTTTAAAAAATCTGTAATGCGTATTTGCTTCTGCTGTTTGTTCATCTCTTGTCGTATATCGATACATATTTTACGAACCGCAGTGATGTCAACGTAATGAAATCCTCTTTGTCCCATATAATCTAACAAAGTTTCCACAGATTGTAGAGCAGCAGAATGAGAAATTGCATTTCCCTCATTTAGTACATCTTCTGCATCTGTAGTAGCTGATTCTCCTTATCAAGTTTTTGAAGGATTTCTATTTTTTGTTTAACATTTAAAACGTTTCGTTTTCGTTTCACACCACTCATTTTTACCAGAAAAAAATTTCACACTACAAACTGACAATAAACAAGACGCAAAAAATAAAGGAACACTTGCGAAAGTGAAAGAAGACGAAGAAGTTAAAGAATGACGTGTCAGGAAGAAGCGTGTTCGTATGAGAATGATCTGGCAGGAAGTGGATGATTCATTTTTCGGAAAATTAGGGGTTGACTCGGTAGAGATTGCACGTGGAAGAAGGAAACAGAAATCTAGTCTTTAGCCTCCGCCGTTACGGTTCACTAGTTTCACGGAATGAATCTCTTGATCGAACATCAACATCGATTTTACATGCATGATAAGCGTGATTTTTTTTCTTAAAATTTTCCGGAATGAGCACGGATAATCCGCAAACCGGATAATAAACGCACGAATAATACGTAGTATACTGTACAACCATGGATAAAATATTCTTAAGATTTCAAAGACTTGATTAAGCGAAGTAAAGATATAATTATTCGCTTTAAAAACTAATTTTTAGGATATTAAAGCTATTAGATCAAAATAACTGGAACCTAAGAGACACACAACTATTATTGTACCCACAAGGGATGCGAAGCCCGTTTACTTATCCGTCGGCTTCTCGTCCACATACTCATGATGCCCCCCAGAAGGGGGGGGGGCACGTCTCTTTCAAAGGAATCCTTCACCCATTGATTTGGCTAGATACAAACTAGGACAAGAAGGAATAGAACCACCACTCAATTTAGAGTTTTATGAGAGCAGAGCAATTTTATTTCCTTAAGCAAGGGGGGGAATACTAAGCAATTAGTATTGAACCAACATTTTCCGAGGCATTATTTCTGCAAATTTTGTGTCTTATGCTGAATTAACAATCAAAACATTGAGAGTACATGTGCAGAAAGACAAATTTAAAATCAATAAGGCTCATTAAAGCCAAAATGAAAGAAACGTATCTGTTCCTTAGAGAGAGGCAAAGATCTACGAGTCAGCGTTTTCTCAATCAATCAATTAGACCGTCGTCACGTAATTCAGTTCGTATCTTTCAGCAATTGTCTGAAATTCATCTATGTAATAGCTACCTCCTAACCTCATTGCGAGAGAAATGTGGTCGTCCAAAAATTATCATTTCTCGCAGACATATCTCACTTTCTGAATTGAACCTTTCTTCGAGTAAGTGATATCATCATTACTTGAACCATATGAGAAAAATCAGAACTGTAGATGAATCGTTTAGCACGTTTGTTTTAACATCGTCTTTGATTTTCGATATCTTTCATCAGTTTTACAGTTGTATACGCTTTCAGAATATATCAAGGTTTGCTAAAATGATATAAATTCGTGTAGTCGATATAAAAATACAAACTTTTCGTTCGATGTGTGGTAAAAATCTGCTTTATTAAGTTCGTAATTTCAGATATAGCTAAATAAAATAATACGTATTAAACGAAAATGAATGTCAATTATTAGAAATATGTTTGTATAGTTCCTACAAATTTCAAAAACTTCACTTAGATTACGAAGATTAGAAATGCGTTATTTAAAAATGTTTTATAGTATAAAGAACAAACCATATGATTATTCACATACATCCCAAAACAAATAATGATTTATTGATTTCATAATAATGATTTTCAATCGAAATGTATACATTTTCTTGGCACGAATGTTTATTTTCTGGTTTAGAAATTGCGTAGCTAATGATACCTTTCAATATAGTTTTTACATGCTTATGGAGATTCTTTTAATAATAATTTTCATGTTAAAGTTAAAAGTTTTTGAAGTTAAATAGAATTAAATGAGGATTTGTTTACATTTGATGGATATTTGTTATGATACACAACAAATACGCAACACTATTTCTCTGAAATTTAAAATTCATAAACAACCTCCATTTTACAAAAAAAAATTGCTTTATATAAATGTTAACTTTCATGTAATCATGAAAAGTCATTGAATGCGTGAATGCGTCTAACTTATGAATATTATCAAATGAAATATATAGAGAGTTTTGCACTCTAGCTATGAAAAACATATAATTACTCTAAATTTTCTTTTATTCGTTATAAAAATTGTATTTAAAATGATTACACAAACAAAAAAGATAAATTTGAATTAATAATATTAATTCTTCTTAAAAGGAAGCATTGCATTTGGGCGAAAAGCTTATCTTTGCTTAAAATTCAATTCGGGGCTTATTTTCTGCATTACTAAATGTCTGTAAACACTTAATTTATAATAAAGAAATTAATGGAATTAAATAACACGTTAAAAAGTAAGTAAATTTCGAAATTTAAATCTTACACAATAAACTGACTACTGACTTAAATAAAAAATTAATTCCTACTTTTCGCTTCAATGGGATTATCAAAAGTTACAAATACTTTTTAATTGCCTAGAGTAAAAATACCGTTATACACCGTTTCATATTCATTTTTTTGGCTTTAAAGTAAAAGCTTTACTTAAAATTGTAACATCCTGGAGGATTATATAAAATGGTTAATGAAACAACAATGAACCATATAAACTATTTTAATAAAAAAGCATTTTTTAGTACTGAGAAATTCTGTATTTACAACTTTATGTAGATGGAAATCTCTTTTAATCTCAAATAAGCATGTAAAAATCAGCTTAGGTTCGTCTTCAAGCAGTGAAAAAAGAAAAATTTTAATTAATTAATTACTTTGTCCTCAATCCTTGTTAATCTTAGTTTACGCATTAAGAATATAGTTCAATAAATGACTTCATCATATTTTTTTAAATTTAAGTCACGTTAATTGAATCGAACGATTTAATTAAGATTAAGATTTTTTAAATTTAAATAAATCTTAAATACAAGTCTACCTAACATTGATGACATTTAATCTTTGCGAAATCGAATCAAATTTAAACCGAATACTTTTAATTCGTTAAAAGTATCACATTAGAATTCCTATGTGTTGGAAGGAAAACGTATAATAGAGATGGTTTAATAAGCGTTATTCCTGTTGTCCTTAGAAGCATCAATTAACAGTAAAAATGCCGAAAAATAATTTTTTTCTACGACTTCTAAGCAATTATTAACTGAATCTAATTATAAAAGTTAAATTCCTTATAATAAATGAGCGAAAAGTAAACTCATTACTATTAAAGTTATTTTTCGAATTTTCAGTTGCAGTAGTTAAAGTAATACTATAATATGCCAATTTTAGATGACTGAGTGATTTTCTTCAAAATTAATGTGAAAATTTATTTCAGCAAATTAGTGAAAAGATATTTCTTAATTATTACATTTTTGCCATTCGAGTAATGACTGTCATTACTCGAATGGCCAAATGGATGCAATAATTTGTTTTTTCGAAATAATTAATAAATAACCGTTGAACTGATTTTGCTGAAAATGATTTATCAATTCTAATCTTTTAAAGTTAAATAATTTTCAGATATAAAATAGCATTTTAAGATCTATTTCCTCTAAAGAAATACTTTTATATTTAGCTGAAGTTACTGTAAAGCACTCCTCAGTTAAAAATAGTATCTTATTAATCAATCTCGTTTCTATGCAGAAAAAAAATGCAACTAACTTTCATCTCATTTTATTTTGCAATCATCTTTTTTACTTAACTATCTGATGACTAGAAATTGAGAGAGAACCCATATTTTTTATTTTTAGAATTACTAAAATTTAGCTTTATTCGTTTAAGCTCAGAAGAATCGTCCTATTAGGACATTACATCAAGTATTATTTCAAAAACAATTTGTAGCTTATTCAAAGATCTTTTTGAGCTTTTAGTAAAAATAATTTAACTCGATTTCTTTGAAATACGAAATATTATCAAATTTATAAATAATGAAATATTTCATATTACTTTACATGTGATAGTCAATATCGCGCAAAACATTTGCGTTCTAATATATCTTATAAATTTCTCTTGCGTTTTTGAGAACATTGAACTCCGAGAAAGTAAAATTCATCTAAATTACCTATATAATTCAATCACTTTTTAAATTGAATTTCCAATGGAATCGATATTAATCTTATATCTTGTACTAAAAAGTGCGTCTTATGTGTTGCAAATTAATGTAATAAGAAAAAATTCTGCATTGCACAAAGACTTTCAGTTGTAAAGTATCTATAAATTGCTCTTTCTCATTTAACTTCATTTCAAATTTCGTAGCTGGAAGAAAATTGTAATACATTAATTAGATTATTTGAAAATATAATATACCTAAGGTAAATTTTCAAAGATTTTCTCTAGGCAATAGTAAATTCATAAATAAATAAATTTTAATTCGTCTTACGAAATTCAATGCAGATAATGAATGTTCAAAATATATAAATCTACTCCATGACTTTAAGATAAGCAAATAACGTTCGAAAAGATATGAAATTTCTTCAGCGCAAACCAAACGTTCGAAGATAATTTAAATATAGTGTGTAGTTTTTTTAATCTTACCTAACTCAGAGCCATCTGTAGTTCGATCTATCAACCGAAATTCTACCAAATTTGTTCAAGGGACTAATGAGGACATGGGATAAAAGTTTGTAAAAAAATTAATTCTAAAAGCCGCCGGTGGAGGAAATATCTTTTGGGGTAGAGGAATAGCTGCACCCAAACAACGCAAAAATTTCATAGTCTTAATTAACGATTCCGTAGTGCACAGCAGATCTATAAAATCAACGGTAAAACTCCAACAGATATTCCAAGCATTAGGCTTAGTTCAACATTCGCCTCACGTAACCTCAACCCACATGACTTGTAATATTGTTTCCCCGGATATATCCCCGTGTCACTTTTTCTATGGAGTTATATGAAGTAAAATGTCTATCTTGTTGGGGTCCCGAAATTGGTGACACTAAGCACTGAGGTGAACATTCCTTTTGCCATGTTACGTACGTCGGTAGAGAATGTTGTGCACAGGAAGCAGAGGGATTATGTGGTCCCCGAGAACGGTGGTTGAATTGAAATAGGTCGATGTTCTCGCCAGCTAAGTGAGTTAATTTAATATAGTTCTATGTTGCACTAAAATTTCACAATAGCTACTCATTTGTCCTTTGCAACCTATGGGGGAAATGAATTCGTCGAATAAAACGTCGAAATCCGTGAAATTTATTATTTTTTATTCATTTTTCTGTTTATTGTAACTTTTTATCGTAGCCGTGAATTCGCTTTTGGAAATGTCACATATTTTTTCTCATGTTTTCATTAATTCCCTTAGAAAATTTGGTGGTTTTCCGGTAAATAGATGATGCTACTCATGGTTCTAATTAGCGTCGATTTAAAAAAACTGTATATTTTATTCATAAAAACTACTGAATTCTCCTACGTTGAATTTTTTCAAAATGAATTAAAATGTCTAAATATTTCCAAATAGGAATAATTAAATTCTGTATATTTTTAAAACTCGGAATTAACTCCGAAAGGTAGAAACTCCGACCAAATATTTTAAAAATAAACTATGCATAGAAACAAATTTCTGACATTTGTAGCTTGGCATTCAATGCATCGCAGCTAAAATATTCAAACATAAAATATTTTTAAATCACCGAAGCAAATACAAGCGAAAATCGAAGATATATGTAAGCACAAGTTTACGCAGTCGATACGAAAGTAGGCAGTAGCAATATGTATTGCCTAAACAAATTTTCAAAATGACAGCTGTACCCGCATACTCCATTTTTCTGTTCGACACATAATATTATGCAAAGCTAAACCCATTTATTCCCACTGAGTAAATACACACGCGTTTGCAGGTGTAAGCATCATTTCTCGGCCTTTATTTTTTTTATCCCTGTAGTAAATCTTGGCTATAAAATTTGTCTCGTTTCACCTTCTTTGCTGTGATTTACACGAGCTTTACATTTTGTTGATCACCCATTTGGTATCCTTTTGCTTTACGATTTCTGTTCTGAACCAAAACGAAAAATTCTCATATAAATTTTATGCTTCTTATTCCTCGTAGCTTTAAAGAAATCTTTATACGTTTTATACATCAGTTTTGACATTTTTTGAAGGAAATAATTTCTTACGAAAACCTACTTGATGTTTTCGATTTGAAACTGGCTATTACGTTTCAAAATTCTTTACCAAACGATCGTTAGAAATACTGAAATCTCTAAACTGAAATGTGTGTAGAAAAAACTTTATAAAAGGCTGCTTTCGTAAGTCATTTAAATTTCAATAGGATATGAAAAATATCTTTGATAAATGATATAGTTACGATTGGAGGATTCTTGCATGATAGATTAGAAACTTTCATTTATATTATTATATAGCCCGTTGTCTACTGGTTGGAACATTACGCACTGTAGTCATTTATCTACCTCCAGTGAAGCTCAAAGATAGGTAAACTATGTCTGTGTACCAAGAAATTTTGATTCACTTCAATGCAAAATGAAACCGATACATGAAAAGGTTCAAAAATGAAATATTTTTACTATTTTAACACGGAAACGTTTGAATTACAACAAGTCCAGGTTTGATTCTATGGTTGAATTGAAAAAGCATTTTAGAGATTTTTCTCACTTTTCTGATGCTCTAAAATCGTACTAAGCTGGTTTTGGGAGGGGGTTGGAGTACAAAAAGTGATGCAGTGAAAAGCATCGTTGAGAGTATGGCTTCGAGTCCGCCGCCTCCCGCAAAATGCTCCTTGCGGTAAAGAATGATATAAGTCTTTGCTTCAAAAACATTTAATCTTCCATACATGAAAAATCGATTAAAAGTACTATCAGATTGATGCAACAGTTGCTTTATTTCCTCCACTTCAAGAGCAGTTCTTAATCATATGCAACGTAGTATAAAATAAATACGAACTGAATATCAGTTCTAGAGATTGGAATTATAATTTCCAAATTCAACAACGAATGCCGACTGCAAATTAATTAATTTAACGCAAATCAAATTTCAGTTCAGTAGTTCTACACCGGTAACTGAGACCTACGGAAATTTCTATCTCTTTTGAATGATATTTGAAAGAATTTGAATTCCATTTCAAAGATGCACGAAGTTTCAACAAATCTCCATATTTGCTTACAGAAACAATTTGTTGAATGTTTCCATAGGATCGATTTGTTTTTTCTGAATTTTTGTAAGAGGATTCGGATATATCGGCTCACGTTATTCCTTCAATAAATATCTTTTAAATCCAATATGCTTTTAGGTTTAGCCTTTCATTCTCATTTTCAATGAGAAAGATATTAAGTGTTTTTACATAATCTGTATACTGTAATATGTTCTTTTTATGTTACAATTGAAGATTAAGACTTTTGTTTCTCAATTGAGGTATAAAAATCTATTTACATTTCTAAATATTGGTAATTTTTATGCATTTGCTTATAACAACTAGTAAAGTAATTTATTGACTGAATACGCAAAAAGGAAACAGAGAAGATGAAACTAGTTTAGCTATAAGCTATAAAAAGTAATATTTAAATGAAGTATGCACATAATTTCTTTCATTTTCGTTGAGCATTGCTTTCTTTCCCATTTTAAGGGGGGGGGCTCAAAACCATCTGCCCAGATTTTCTATTTCTTTCTTTCACTCCGATTACTTTATCGTCTTCCATCGAAGGGCATTTAACACTTAATTCCTATTGCCACTTTCACGGATAAATACTTTAATTTTTGACGTCTTTCACATTTCAGAATAGCGATTTGTTTTAGTTTAGAAAAACAATTTGTTTTTCAAAGAGAAAGAATTAAAATAATTTATGATTAAAAAGTATTTTTTTGTATAATACAGGTTTGAAATCTGCTGAACTGTTTCATTCGGCGAGTATAAAGTGTATTAGATTATTTTAATAATTATAAAAAGATCTAAGCTTCTGACACTACATGTAACTGCAAATGTCCAAACTAAAGCTTATTGAATATTATTTTGTTCTTACGCTTCGGATATTTTCTTGTTTAAGTCATTTTGTTGTCAAAATGATGACAAAAACAATCTTTTTGCAGAGTTAAGGTCGAAGAAAGGAAAATTTCTGTTGCTAATTAAGTAACAAATTATCTTTATAAACTTTTATTCATTTTTATGGAATTCGTAACGTTTTTTCATTTCTAAACATGGATTATATATGTTAGAAAAATTATATGAAAAAAGTTGCTGCTGAAAAGTGAGAAATGTAAATTTACTTTAAATCAGAAGATGCGCGTAAAACAAGCTGTTATACAGTGAATATTTTATTTCATGAATAGCTTCTAAACGAATTCACGGATGCCAAAAAACAAGCATGGTTCATCAATAGAAAAACAATAAAAAATGAAAGGAAATTAATTTTCTGTCTAAATATTAAATTAAAAAAATTAAAATTCAAAACAAACCATTTTGCATAACCATGCACTATTAATTTAAGATATTAATGTATTAAAATGAGCAGTTTTCAGAACAAAACACTCTCACTCAAAACAACACGATCTTCCTTTTAGGTGTTTCTGTTATATGTTCACCTGGATTTAAAATATGATTCAAAGATAAAATACTTTTAAAAGTCTCGCAATAAGATATCTGATGTTACTGAAATCACTTTTAAGAGAATATTTACTCATAAGACAAAAAACATTCTAAACTTAATTTTATGATACAAAATTATTTTTAGTGAATATACTTTTCACGTCCTTTAGGAACAAAAAAAAAGTTCCAATTTTTCCTTTAACGTTGAGTGATCATTCTACGCTAATAAGGGTTTACTAATGAAGTAAGCGCAAGCATATACAGAATTAACATTAAATCATTTTCGAGTCATCGTACAATTTCTTCAAAGTTACCCACTATGATAGATCGTGCATTGTATTCTTCAATTTACGACGTTATATTTTCGCTAAAGCTGCAAGTAAAAAATTTTTGTTTATTACTGAAGTACAAAATCTCAAAATTCCATTAGTCGAAATGAAACTGTGATGTTCCGCGTTAGATTAAATTGATTAAGTCTTTTAAACGGGCTAACCCATTCATTTTCGTAGCATCACTTCTTAAGTGTTAAGAAAGGAACATTTAACATACTTCTAAATGTGTAACTGTATATGTATTGTAACTGATGTGTATATGTATCGTAACTGATGTGTATATGTATCGTAACTGATGTGTATATGTATCGTAACTGATGTGTATATGTATCGTAACTGATGTGTATATGTATCGTAACTGATGTGTAAATGTATATATATTGTAACTGATAAAGTGTAGAAATGTCAAATATAATATAATTTGTTTATCGAAATTTTTTTACTCAATTTAAAAATTAACCTTGTAACTACTAATAATGTAATAAACTTCATGAAAAACTGAACTATGATTTTATGCTTCTTTTGATAGAACGCAGCAGTCAAAGGAATTTTTAACATTTTATATACTTATGGTGTCTGATTCTAAATTTACATATATATCAGTATTTCTTTTTTTATTGGAACTATATTTTTTTGCAAAAAAAGTTCTTGAATCATGCTACCTCTTACCTTTCTGAAATGAAATATTATCTCTCCCAAAGATTTCATTTTAGAATGATAGAGACTTCTGTTAATATTTTACAGAATGTAAAAGATTGCAAAATATTCACAAGAACGTATATATTTTTAGAGAAGACTATAAAAAAATCAACTATTTTTACTGCAGTAAAGAAATAAAGAAACAAACGAGCTTTTCCACACTACGCAGGGAAAAAAATGAGAAACGCTCTGAGTTGGTTGGCCATCATTCATTATACCCTGAAATGGAATTATCATTTTAAAAGGGATAGAGTTATTTAAAAATTCTTACCCATAAAATTTTCATAAGTGGTTGAATACTTATTAAAGTACCCAATACCTTTAAAATTTCCAAAGGCAGCACTCAGTTTTGATAACTTAAATGAATTCAGTAGCCAAAAATAGAAACAGTGTAAATTTTTGCTCAGCTTCCACCATCGTGTATGGATCTCTTCAATATTTTCATTCAGGCATCATATCCATATTAATTTAGAATTTCTAAAATAGTCGATAGGAATTTATGTCTTATTTTTCACTTGCACAATTTATTAACTTACTAAAATGCTGCAATCAGTATGATACTATCGATTGATTAATATCAAAAGAATTTCAAAAAGAAGAAGTTATAATCATAACAGTTATTACCAAATTGAAGTTAAGGATATAGGAAGAATATAGGCAGAAAATTTTTATATATTTTATTGAAATACTCTTTTATGTTATTAGATTAGAGATTATGTTGTTGTCTCAACCTGCACTAAATTTCCAGTTCCATTACTTGCATAATGAGATGATGCTAATTATTAACGAATGTGAAAAATGCCTAAGGCAGTCAGAAGAATATTTAAGCTGGTTATTCCTTAGGGGTGCCTAAAAACAGATATTTTAGTAAAAGATAAGCGAATAAATTAACATTTCTCAAATATAAAGATTGTGGTCGCGAAAACATAAAATTTTTTTTCTGGAAGCGATAATAATTTCACTGCGTCTCTTGTTTATGGGAGGAGAGAGGATTTAGAAATTAGTAGGTTTATAGGAGGGTTGGTGCTTTCTATTCAGAATTAGAAATTAAACATAGCTCTTTTAAAGTATTAAATTTGTTTATGAAGAAATTATCAATTAAAAACGAGCAATGCACAGCAATAAAGACAAAATCAGCTTTACAAATGATAATTTTAGTACGAAATAGAAACAATTAAAATGTTGATTACAAAGATATTTTAACAAATTTGTAATGCTCAATTTCAGAGCCTAATGATTTAGAACTCCAACTCTGGTTGTTATATAGAAAGCTGAAATCCTCAAGCCACCACCCAAGGTAGACAAATGCTTTAATTTACATGACGGAGAACTCCTGAGTGGTAAAATGGGTTAATTTTGCTGAATTATTGCCTCTGTTTGAAGCTCTGACGTGATATACTGGTAAGGAAAGGCATAATTCACAAGACAAATCCTATGATAGGTCTGATAAATGGTAAAATGCAGCATAAGAAAAAAAATTGAAATTTAGAGTTCCCTGCAAATCTCGTACTTTAAATATTTCTTTATTAATAACGTGGGCAAGGATTTACCTGCACATATTTTTAAAAGAAATTGCAATATCATTGGGAATTGGAACGATGAGTTTAGGACAAATGTGGATATCAGGAAAGGTAAAAATTCTTACGATTATCTAGAATATTCTGATTATATTTACCGACTGTCTTTTTTCACATTTTAGCCTTTATAGCAACGGCTTCAAACATTTTAAGAGCACGGAATTAAATTAAAACGACTTTTCATAAGGAAAGTGTGAACTTTGATAATAATTTTTAAATCGTAAAGTAGTATTATTAAATTCTTAATTCTGATAAACATATCGATGTCAATTAATACAGAATGAAGACAATTGAAGGAAATTTGTAGTATTCTTTTAAAACGGTGAAAGAAGTAATTAGAAATTTCGTTCATTTATAAACTAGTATTGTTGTTTACAAAGTTTTGGTTTAGTTTATATGAGTAATACTAATGTCTTGTTTTAAATCAATGAAAAACAAAGTTGTGAAATCTGAATCAAATTAGTGAAAATCTATTATTCTTTATATATTTAAATGAAAACAATCTATGAAGCTAGTAATTAAGATATCTAAGGCATATTTTTGTATTAAAAATTGAAATCATACATTTCTAAAAAATATTTTATTCAGTTGACATATATAATACATTCCTATATTTTAGAAATGAAACGCAGAGATATTTAATTTTAATAATCAAACAACATAAAAAATTAGAGATAAGTTTAAACAGAAAATATTGAATTTAAACAGGGTTGTAAATTTGTAAGAAACAGTATCATACTTTAAGTAACGGATAAGAAAATAAAAAATGCCTAGATAAAATGAAAGCTTTTTATTCTATTTTAATCAATTGATGGTTTGCTATGCATTAAAAATTTATAACGTATTGAAAAGATTTCATTATAAACCATCCAGTCTTCACTTAATTTGTTTGGATTGTTTTGTAATTATTGTTTAATTTCTATTCTATGGTTATTATTGATTTCTAAGACATGCATCGGTAATTTTTACATAATTGGTCAGAGATGAAAGACGAGATGCAGGCATAAAGTATTACCATTAAATCGATAATTCTGATGAGCAAATCATTGATTATCAATTGTTTATTCCTTGATTTAGAATCGGTCCACTGAATGGATAAGCAACTAAGAAAAAAATGCTATTTTCGCGTTCTATTCAATGCAAGGTCATTAAGTACAACATTTTCTTTGTAATCAATCTTTGTGTGGTTTCTTGTCATTTGGATGGCTGTTGTATAGATAAACGATGAAACAACGATTTTTCTGAATTAAAAAGTTTATGTTGAATATTTTTGATTTCATTCTTACGGATGTTAATAAGCATTTTGCGAAAAATTACTTAAGTGCTGTCAGATTTATCTGATAAATATTAGAAGAGGCATTTATTCGCTTCTACATTTTCTTTTCGTTTATTACTTCGTTTGTCGATAAAATTATTCCACGCAACAATTCTTCTTATCTTTTTATCCATTTTGAATGAAATGCTTGTTTTTGAAATAATTGAGAGAAGAATCATTTTCTAAACCAATAATGCGAATAACCTACAATGTTGCCAAATGTCCATAAGAAAATTAATAAAGGAAAATTTTTGTCTTAAAGATAAAAAAAAATCTTGTCCTAACTTCTTTTGACATAAAAGAAGAAATTTCTGTCCTAAATTTAATTATTCATATATTTTAAAAAAGCATGGAAATAGTTTTCACCGCTTATGTGGAGGTTCATACGATAATTTGTATCGTTTAGTTTTATGATACAGCAAAATTGTAATGCATAAAAATAAAATTATTGAATTATAATTTTTCAAAAATATTGTTGAAAAAATAAGCATTTTACAAAATATTAAGTTCATTGCAATGGTAAAAAATTTCCACATATTTATCAAAACAGCAAATTGTAACAGGTTTCTACTCTTTCTTATACCACTTATAACAATAATTTTCATATGATTTGACTCGCACTTAGTATTAAATTTTTAAATAAAATTTAACACAAAATTTAAAAAAAACATTTGAAAGCGGATAGCCTCTCCCTGCATCCCTTTTGCATCTAAGGCTTAGTCTCGACTCTTCTTTAATTAAAAAAATATGCATTTAAAATTTTCTCATACATAAAAGAATTTATACATTCTATGCCTTCTCTTGAAATAAATCTCCATTTTAACATTTTTCTAGAACCTCATTTTTGATATAAATTATATATAATATTATATATAATTTATTTGATATAATTAATATTCTAAAAGGAAATAACTTTTCTGGAATTGCTTTTGTAAAGTATACTAGAAGGATTTATCATCATCTATTTCATAATACACAAGAAAAAGATTAAAGCATTTAGAATACTAGCTTAGTTCATAAAGCATTGCCAGCATATATTCCAAACAATATCTTGCATTGTGTTATATTTAAGCGGCAAATATTTAGAACAAAAATATAAGCAACCGTTATTTATAAAATCAGAAATTCCCACTTAGCATTTCAAGCACAAGAAATATTTTAGAATAGCTATTTTAGAACAGAAGACTTCGTAAAGCCTTCATTTTATTTCTGTGAAAAATGCGAAATAATATCTTTCGTTTGGAGTAGATGAAGTTTTTAAAATAAGAGCAGGTATTTACTCTATTTATTCACTAGATTAATAAATATTTTTCTTCGCAAACGGAAGAATAAAATGCGAAATTATTCCTTAACGAAATATTTTCTCGTAATTATGCAAAAAAGTTCATTTAGGTCTTTTATCATATCTTTATTTTTTGAAAATTCTGTATTTTTACAAAGACGGCATTTTTTTTCACAACAATAGTTATTTTCATCTTTTCTCTCAAAGTAAATCGAGAATCGCACATCTTCTTGAAATTCTTCTTGTTTTATGCACTTGTTTATTCCCTCTTCTTCGTAATAAAATAATAGCAAACCTTACAATAGGGCGATAAATTGATTTGTCTTTTCCTTAGATATTACACTTTTATTTTCTTATAGCAATTCAATTAAAATGAACTATACAATGCATTTACTTGAAGAGATTTATTAATATTTTTTAATATTTCAGCGTGTGTAAAATTAGACTCATATATACAGAAATGCCTTTAAGCTATACAAAGCATTTTTTTCCTTTAAAAAAAATTTTAGGTTTTAAAAATTGTATTTCACGGTAGCTGAATTAAAATAAATCAAAGAGTATTCTGTCTATATGGTGATACATTAGTATCAACTCATATCCTCTAGACAAAGATAAACTGCTTACTTTACATTTTCAATCTATTTTGTTGCTTAAAGATCAACTAAAAGTAATTAAAAGTTATGAGATTTTAAACCATTCGTAAGAATAGAAGACAGTTTTCCAGTGAAACCTATTTTTTCAAATAGGCATTTATATTTCCAATGTCACTCGTCTTTACCAAGGAGTAGGCTATTATTGTCGAAAAGAGACAGTGTGCCGTCTGCATAAGCTAAAGTATGTCGTCTAAGTGAGATTGTAATCTAGAAATCACCTTTGAATATCTTAAGACAATTTTTGACAGCGCGAGAAATTAACAGAATCGAAATGTTGTGTTCTTTTACTATATACTGAGAGCTAAGGTAATTACAGAACGTAACATTTGGATACGCCGAAACAATCTTCAATAACGCTTGACAATGTCTTCTTCTTTTTCCTCCTTCCCTTCTCCTTAGATCATCTCTATCCATTTTGAAGTTCATGTCGCATCTGTCATGTATTCCGGAAAGATTTTCTTTCTTAGTACTAGAAAACACATGTTGTTTAGACGAAATGGATGTGATGATCATAACGTGAATTATGTAATCCGTGCAGAAGTTTCTTAACCGTATCTCCGAATATCCCCCATCATAGCTTTTACCTACAACCCTGTATTTTAAAATACACAGCTGGATAACTACCTTCCATCTTGCATACTGTTTAATTCCTGCCCATAATGTTTCGATCAAAGTATCGAAAAATACTCCAAAGATACTCTTCCACATAGCTTCTGACTATTTCACAAGACCATTACGTCTTTCTGGTTTGTCATTTCGCTCCATTTGTTTAACAAGGTTCTAACTGACATTTTTACAAAAAATGAGTTATTATACTAAGTTAGATCTACATGGCGAACTGACTCTGCTTGCATTCAAGCGGTAAAAAGAACTATTAATGTGACAAGGTTCTAGCACTGCAGACGATATTTATACTTTTCAATTTGACAAGTTTCTATCTGCTTTTATTATGACCACTGATCAGCTGTATCATTATTCAAGCAGGCTGTGGTTGTTTGTTTGGGCGCTAGCTGGGATTTTTGTTCATTACAAATGTTTTGTGTACTGTTTTGCAATTGAATAAAGGTAACTTCTTTAGTAACATGGAAAATGAATTGAGCGAGCTAGAAACTTTGTCTGATTTATTCAACGACACAGGCAGTGAAATTGATTTCGCCCGTTTCACATCAAGTGAGAGCAGCGATGACAGTGTAATTCAGAGTTTGAAGTAAGCATATCATTTTGTAATATTAGTACGGTATTTATAAAGAGTAAAATATTTACCCATATTATTTTGCATATACTATATTATAAAGTTACACCTACAAGCTATAGGCCTAGTATTTTCTAACGAAACGTAAGTGGAGGAGGAAGAAAAGGCGTTTAACACTTATAGAGGTGCTATCACCCAGGCCAAATGAGTCGAATCAAACTAATAATTGCAATATAAATATAAGTGTGGTCAAACCATTTCAGACACAGAGTGCTCAGATATTCATGATTCATTTTATTGCTTAGGCAGAGCTACAGGTAAAAGGCATTTTCTTAGTAAAAAACGCGTCAATTGTTAAATGTAAAACCAAAGAAAATGAAAGCGGAATAACGAATCGAAGTAGAAGAAGATGATTGGATGAAAGATGAATACCAAGCAGATGAGAAGAATAGAAGAAAACTTACGTCGTCAAGAAGGAAGGTTTCCTTTAAATACTTTTTTTTGTAAATGAAGAGATAAAACGGGTATGAAAATCTTTCTATTTATATATATAGCAAAAGCCAGGGTGCACTGCACATTTATCTAAAAATGTGGAAACCAACACATCAACCCAGGACCAAAGAGAAAAGAATGGGCATAGTAGAAGGAGGCCCAGTTTTAGTAAGAAAACACATAAAATCCTTCCCCATAGTAGAGTCTCATTACTGCAGGGCACATCCCAAAAGAGAATATTTGGGTTCTCACCTCAGTATTGGGAAATTTACACCTTTAGCAGTGTTGAACTGAGAAAATAACAGCAATTAGAAAATCAATGTTCTTCAGAATTTTTATCACCTTGGATTCCACTCCCCAAAAAGCGATAGATGTGGTCTTAGCTAGAATTTCAAAGTGGCAAAACAAACGAAAACACTGACGGATGTCAATAAAAATATATGAGTCTGATGTACGCATGAGGAAAAGAAAAACAAAGATTTGCCTATAATACTATTTGACTTACAAAATGCTAATATTAGCTGTTTTTTAACCTCAGAAATTTTAACCACAGAAATTTTAACGTCTACAACTTTACTCCAACTAGACAAATATATTGTGCCTTGTGGAGTGAAAATTTATCAGGCCACGCTAGTAATGACATTGCTAGTACTTTTCATAAAATGCTGACCGTACTATCTCAGGAAAAAAATAGAATTAAGTTGATAACATGGTCGGATTCGTGAGTTCTCCAAAATCAAAATTCAATCATTTCAAACTCAGTTCTCCATTTTCTCAAAGAAAATCCTCAAGTAAAATCAATTACAATGAAGAACTCCTCATATGTCTAAGAAGTTCATAGAGTTCGCAAACAACATTGAAAAAGCCATGAACAAAGCTTATTTCTATTCTTGAATTGGATTAATTAGAACTAGGGGTTACACCCCCTGCTCTATCCGCTCACCAACCTCCAAGAATTACGTTGCGATTATTTTGAAGTCACTACGTGATCCCAGCTCGCTTCGCTCGCTCGCCATGCAGTTACGCGTTTCTGCTATTAATAGGAAATTATAGGTACATCAATTACTAAAAGTAAATATAAATTATTTGAAACTGCATGAACGCCTAAAATTAATTTTTCATCAATTTCTACAATTAAAATTTTCTGGTAGTACAGAGATATATGTAAATGTTAGAAAGAAATTTGAATGTTAATATATATAATTCTAAGATGATTAAAAATCAAAATTATTTTCATGATTCAGAAATCAGTCATTTAAAACTTCTTGGCATACATTTTTGACTATTTCTTCAACAGTTTTATTTGCCATAACTTCATTCCACCAAAATTTTAAACATGCCCTATTGTCAATGAAATGTTGCAGGGAAAAGCTTCCCCACATGTTACGCACTCACTCCAATTATTATTTAGCAAAGAAAGACATGATTTTTCTCTGTGGGTAGTTATTTATGTGTTAAACCTCAGAAAATTGAAACCATAATAATTAAGTATTTTTAGCTTCTTAAAATTGATAAGATAGTCGTTTTTGAAAATCTTAAAAAATGTTTGCTTTATCCAGAAAGAAGGATGATACGTATATCCCATTTCACAACCTTTTAGCTAAAAAAAGGACATATTGGGGAGGAAAGTGGCTTAAAATATGTTCATATTAGCTGTTCAAAATTAAAACCCATAATAATTATTGACATTTAGCTTTTTAAAACTGATAAGATAGCATTTTTCAAAATTTACAAAATTGTTGCTTTTTTAACCAAAATTTTTAAAAAGCACTCTTTTTAATGAAATATTGCTCAAAAAAGTTTCTGCACTTGCATACATAGCCAATCCAATTATTATTTAGTCAGGAAGGATTTAACATTTTGTCTGGGTAGCCATTTATATTTTAAACCACAGAAAATTTGAGTTGTCGACAGACTATACAATTAGTTTAACAACCTGTTTTTTGCGTCTAATTTGCAAATGAATGAATGTACAAACAACAAAATTTGGAGCAAATGTGCACTAAACAGTTATGTATTGAATGCGACATAGAAATTTACATAAGTTTAATGCAAAAATGATTTACAACAAGAAAAGCACTCTTGATGGAAAAGTCCATTTTTGGAGAAAAAAGTACATCAAAGTTTTATGTGGTAAAATGTCATAGAAACATTACAAAAATAGGTTCCAATAAGGAATGCGTCCACCCCTAACTTGAATGCACTGACGGCATCGACTTTCCATGCTGTCAATTAAGTTGTCGGACGCCGAAATGGGAAGCGAAGATCAGACACGGAGTAAGCCTTGTTCTAGTTCATCTACCGACCTTGGAGGAGGACTTAAAGCAGCAACTTGTCTGACAAGATAGTCCCAAAGATGTTCTATCGGATTCAGGTCTGGAGATTGAGCTGGCCATTCCATTCGCTCCAAATCGTGACCCTCAAGATAGTCCTCAACAACCACAGCTCAGTGAGGTCGTGCATTATCATCTATTAGAATGAAATCGTTACCAATAGCACTTGCATATGGGCGGACATATGGATCAAGGATCTCATCCCGATATATCACACCAGTCAGAGTTCCTCCATGGAACACATGCAGATCAGTGTGACCACCGAGTGAGATCCCTGCCCAAACCATGATTCCACCACCTCTGTAACTGTGTTTTTCAAGAATGTTGGATTGATGGTATCTGATACGTTGTTCCCTCCAGATCAGCAGACGCCCTGAATCGCTCTCCAGTGTGAATCTGGACTCGTCTGTGAAGAGTACAGAAGCCCATTGCTGTTTGGTACAGGAAACGTGTTCTCTTGCCCAACGTAAGCGGGCCCTTCTCTGTCGTCCGTTGAGGAGAACACAACTGGTCGCCTTGCATAGAGACCTGCATTGTGAAGGCGTATTCGCACCGTAGTAGCGGAGATTCTTCTCCCTGATGCTACAAAGTGGTCTGCAATGAGCTGTGGCACAGTAGTGCGTCTTCTCCTTCCGGCCGAAAGAGCTTGAAAACAGTCTTCTGCAGGTGTTGTAACTCGTGGTCGGCTTGAAACATGTCTTCTGGACACAGAATCTTCGGATTGATATTGATCCCAGAGTCGTTGGAGCACACTGCGAGACACATTGAGACGTCTAGCAGCATCAGCCTGTGACAACCCCATTTCCATCCATCCGACCGCTCGCCACCTTAACTAATCGGGCAAACGACTTCTCCTAGACATTGCTAGAACTCTACTGGCTATTGTCAAACGAAACTGCCAACATCAGTTGAAAATCAACAAAACTTACACACGAAATTACGAACGATTGATATTTGCATGTTTTTCTCCCACTCATATATACTTGTTCTTTTCTAAAAAATAAAAGTGGTAGCTATCGTTTTTGCATAAGTTTTTTAAAGTTCGTTATTATCATTCATAGAAAACTATGAATTTTATTGTTACTGCCATTTTTTCATGGTCAGCTTCGAACAACATGTTGTACCTTAACTTTTGGAGGCCAGTGTATATTCTTTTCCAAACGCTTATGCAATATTAATTTGGCAAATGAATATTCTAAATATATGATTATTGTTTTCTCTCTGTTTGAATTTGCACCCAATGAAGCTTTACAAATAATCTAAGACGCATAGGTTTTATTTGAATAATTCAACAGTCCTCCAACTTATTGTTCTTGATTATTTAATTCAACTTTGCAAATAAACGATTATCCAGGAACATAGTCTGAGAAAGAATCCGATTATGAAGCTTTTTTCAAAAAAATAGAGACTTCATATTCTAGCCAATGAAGACAATTTAAAATTTTTATCAGAGGACTATGTTTTTACTAAAGCAAGAATGGGTTTAAATTTTGATTTAAATGGAAGTTGGTATAAAATATTCCTTTAATAAATTTACAAAACATCAATAACAAACTAGGGTCATTTCATTGCATAATTTCGAGGAAATGCCTTGAAAGAAACTGTCCCCAATTTTCTATAAATATATTTTTAAAAAAGAAGAAAATTTTGGAATAGTTTGCTGATCAGACATGCAAATGATCGCAAAACAGCTCTAAATAAATTTTTGAAACAAAAGTTAAAAAGTTGAAGCTTTTTGAAACTTAAACATCTTATATAAGGAAGCTATATTTTGCATCTATTTATAACCACAGTTTTACGAAATTTTATATGGCGCATCTATTCGAAATACTTTAACAAGATAAAAGGATAAAATTAAAAAGAAATGTTTCTTTTCCGCTATCATATCAAAAATTCATGATACAACAGCATCGGACAAATCCTTCTTTCCACAATATGGTACCCTAAATTCTCACTCAATAACACTTTTGCCTCTGCTAAATATTTATGTTGTTTTCTTTCTTGGGGAAATGTAAGCTTCCATTCTACCTGAGTAAGATGGATGAGTGCTATGAAACTTTGCAATAAAAGGAAACACTGTTAGGATTTCTTTTAAGAAGAAAAATGTATGTTTCTCTAATTTTCTGACTTCCTACTTCATATTAACACTTGATTTTGGCATTTCCCATGAGCTGAAAAATATAATTTTCAGGAAAAAAATATTTCCTAAAATGAGAAAGAAGAGACATTGATCTTGGAAATATTGACACTAGTGAAGTTAATTTGGAAATATTTATTTTTCTTATGCCATCATTTTCTGAGAAATACCATTGAGGTATTCGTTGAAATATAATTTTGTAAAGAGCTTTACTATACAAACACAACGAGCAGAGAATAAATATTATAATAAAATTTGTATTTAGATATTTACTCGACAGCTTTTATCTTACAAGCCATTTTTTATAGATTATTTTGTTTACCAAAAAATCGCATGTAGCTCATGCAAATAATATTAATTATTTCTTTCATTTCATTTTTTTACTTATTGAAAATATTTTCAAAACAAGATATCAAAGAGAAGGAATTTAATAAGAGGCCTAAACAATTTCTTTCGTTTTTATGCTGAAATTTTTGAAGCGGGATAAGTTATATTTCTAAACCCATTTATAAGATTATTTATATGTTATGCTATTAAAAGTGAATATTATTTCCATGATGCATTTGATATAAGCGTTGAAATTTCTGCTGTGTTTTATCGAAACGTAAGTATAAATATTTTTCTTTTAAACCATATTAGCCTGCATTCAAACACTTAAGAAAATCTCTATTTTTAAAACACTAATTTATATGAATTCGGATGATTATTATAGTTTTGCTCTAGTGCAATTGAAAAATTTTCTTTCTTGCAACACAACCTACTATTTATGCATATCACTAGCACAACGAAAGTAACGTCTCGGAATACATACGTTGCCAATCTTATATCAAATCAGAAATGCTTTATTGGCGAAAAAACCTTGTTTCCGGAATGACATGTCTGTGTACCCTCCTGACACGTAAAAAATCTTACAAATACCTGTACAAATTTGCATTAATAATCTTTTGAATCCATTTGATCGTTCAAACAATAATTTGTTGAATTAACTTCCCTCTTTTAACCTTCACGAAAATTATTAAATGACGGCAATGTTTCTCCAATATACAAACATCTAAGTCAAACCAATGTGGATATGTTTCTTACGTGATGATATATTTAATGCGCAGCAGGCATACATACACGACTTATGTTTGAAAAAATCAAATTTCGAACTCTCCATCCTCCAATCGCAAAGCCAAGAATGTGCATTTAGGTCGTGGCAGTCCTAATCCAAGAAATGAATAAATTTTCTAGATAAACTCAACTTACAGAGTTCTATTGTTTGACTGAAATAGTATGCACAGTACAAAATAAAAGAAACATTTTCTTATTACTATTACATTTTTATGTGTTTGCGCTATGATGTAAAGTCATTTGCAAGATGTGGTACCATCTCGCACGTTACAACCATTCATTTGTTAGATAGAAACCTATATTTGGCTGTCACTGTAATGATCTTGATTTAACTTTATGTGCAGCATGGTCAGACCTTGCCTTTGGGGCAGGAAACCTCAGACACCTGTCAATCTTCAATAACTTAGACACAGGGTTAGCAATCTGCTGAAGCTAGCCTCGCTCTCACGATATTGAGGTTGCCCGACGAATTTAATTTTGCCAAGAGTCTCATATACTGTTTAATTACTCAACGGAATTTGAAACACACCACATAATTGCACGTCATGGATCTTGACCACTCGTAGTACCGGAAAAATTCATCGAGTTTGGCAGGAAATGTGCGTGTAGTTGGGCATGTCAAGTCCGTGTCATAACATTTTCCCCAACCGAGACGACTTACCTGTCAAAGAGCAACCTACGAGAACTAAGTCTACCACCACATTTCCAATATATCAAAAACAGATATTCCTAGCTTATATTCGGCAGTGAAGTGTGTTTTCCAGGCGTTAACTTAAAATGTTTCTTGAGTGTGTTGGAGAGAATGAACAAGTAATTTATCCATTTGAGAAAAACTTCTATAAAAAGCTGGCTTCAGTAATGTAACTTACGAAACTTTCGCCTTCTAAACACAAGTACAAAGATGGGAATCAGTCATAAAGGGACTGGTGCTCATTTGTAATTAGAAATGCTTTCCTAACTTGTGATAAGCAATAAATCGTTCTTGAGCCAACGAAGATTAATTACTTTTCCTAAATACCGGAAACTTAAGAATTCGGGATAATTTATTCGCAGAGGGACTACCTTTTCAAAGAGAAGAGCTTGGAGATCAGAATGGAACGGAAGGAAAACCACGATCATACGTGCTGTGTGTAATAGATGAGCAGATATTAGACAGTTTATCTTAGAAGTTTGTTACATTTATAGCAGTGAACATAAGGGAATGGATATGATTTTTTTGTTTTAAGTAATGATACAATACTATGCTGAAAATTATAATAGGTTTGAATTATATCGCTTTATTGAAAAATAAAATATTTTCAATTTTAGTCATTTCGATCATAGAATGCGCAATTTCATGCAAAATATTCATTTTTTACTGTTGGTTGCACATTTTAGATTGCATATGAAAACACATTCATTTAAAGTTTTATATCCCCGCTGTACGTAAAAGTACTACTGCAATCACGCTTATATCTTCTTAATATGACCGGTTTTCCTAGTGGTACCCACGAGAACGCGGAGAATATATTTCCGACAGTAAGCAGTAGATGTAAGCAGAAGAGGAAATATATTTTTAATTATTAAGTAAATTAACGAAGTTTCTTTAATTAATTAAAAGGTGTTCTCTCTTCCCTGGGATTATTATGCACCAAAACTTAACTAATGATGCAAAAATGAAATTAAAAAGTAGTTGGTAAATAATAAGGGATGTAAAATGTTAAGGTAGCTTCAAGAAAACTCTTCAAAAAGTATCTTTTGAATGCATATTCCTATATTTTGTTATTTATCTAAATTCAGTTCTCCTGGTGACTGAGTCTCTTCTTCAAGCTTGGAGAATCATGGATTTGAGATGCGATTACATCTAAGATACACAATACGTCTTGAAGACGGTATATATCTTGTCATGGTTTAAAAGTCTGAAGCTTGAGTAATGTTAAATTTGGGAGAGAGAGACAACTAAGGTTTCGTGCTTATCATATGACTGTCGCTCAAATTTGGATTCTTATCCCAAAGCCGGTTATTTTTAAAATTTTTTTTTAGCTTTATGACAGAACCTTAATGAGCTGAATGGTAAAAAAAAGTAAAAGCTAGTACGTAATTACTGTATATATGCCACTGTGCAATTCATTTCCCTTGAAAGTGCAAATTTAACACGTTTCTTCTGTCAAATCCAAATATCACAATTTTTATCACCGTTTGCCGGAACTGCGAGTAAATTGAAAGAATCCCGAAAAAAGTATGCACATTTTAAATAATTATTACATGTACAGTTATCAACATACACCAAAGCTTCACAACCCAAAAGAACATATACAAACATTGAATTTTGTCGGTTATCGAAAGCGTTCGAATTAATGACCGTTTCTGAGCAGCCGTTGCTGATGAAACGGAGCGATGGAATTGCAAACTGTGCTAGGCATATCAATTGGCAATTGACCGCGTTCTCCTGCCAATGAACGATATAAACTCATTGGTTATAGCTGATCTTGAGGGACAAATATTATGCTTCATGCATTCCCTTAAAAATATATCCATCGGGGTGAGATCTGGTGAGGGGGAGAGGAAAGAAGGAATTTAGTGCTACCTCTTCGTCTTAACTATTTGCTCACCAGAATTCCACCAAGAAAAATCTCACGCCGTAATAATATTTCAGAGGTGCTCCATCTTGCAGGAAATACCAATCTTCATTCTCAAACATGCGTGACACCGTTTTCTTGTGATAAGTTCTGGTAAGCATGAACGATCACTATATTCTCAAACCAGAAAGGGTCAACTTATCCACATGCTGAAGAACTAACCTACACAATTATCACCTGATAATATCTCATGATGTTTCACTCTCATACTTCGATTATCAGATGCCTAGTAGATTTAATTATAAAGATTAATCAAGCTATTATTTATGGCACAATAATAACTCGATTACGCGATATTACCCGGAATTATGAAACTTTCGATAGCTGAAACTCTGATTTATTTCATTAATTGTTTATGTAAGAGTCATTCAAAGTGTGTATGCATTTTTTGGAACGCAGTGTTGATTTGCAAATGGGAAATTTACATCATTCCGGGCATTTATCGAAAACGATTTCCAGTTTGTTCCAAAACAATTTTTTGGAAACATGTTTTGATTTCAAGTTTCCGCGAAGCAGCTGTACAAATCATATTCATTTGATGACCGTTATTCGTTTTCTCTAGTCTTAATATGGAAAGGTTACTGAACTAGACAAAAGAATACTAGATAATCATTGTTAATTTTATTGTGGCTTTTTCTTTTGTTGTGGTCTCTTTTTTTGACTTCAAAATTGTTGGAAATTATTTTTAGAAAATGCACAGCTCCAAAAGTGACACTATTATGTATCATTCTGGTTTTTTTTAAGTTCAAACACTTTGAATATTTTTGTAGGTTAAATATGTTATGAACGTTTTCCAAATTCTTAAAAATTAAACTTGTGGGCATCATATCTTGTCAAGGGCCATTTTCTGGAAATACATTGTAAGGGAATATTTATTTGCCTAGAAAAATAATTACAGTAAATAATTATTTAAAATCGTTTCTACTGTTTTTTCTTTACATAATTAAATAATTTTGTAGGTTTTCAATTATTTAAAATTTAATTATGTTTCGTAAACAAATAAAGTATTCATTTCGGGTTTCTAGATATTTAAAGTAATTTGCTATGCAGTGCAATATATTAATACGAAATTCGGGTCACATTAGAAATATAAATACAAATCCCTTTACAAAATAAGAATTTCTACAATAATTATAGGTTTCTTTTACAAATTATTTCAAAATGAATATTTATTACTTGCTATATATAAAAGAAACATAAATATTTCTGGGCCAAAATTTTCAATAATTATTGTAAGTTAGTTAATAATTATTATAAGTAATTTAATGTGCTATTAAATGATGTTAACATGTGTGATATTTTTTACTCTAAAAGTCGTTTTGTCAGATAATGCATAGGTGGTTCTTAATCTAGTGTGCATGAGACGCCTTATCATTTATTTACTTCGAAAGCTTTTACAATCTTCTTCTTCATTTTTTCTCGGACTTTTTTTATGATCATTGTTTGATGATAGAAGAAAAACCTAACAAGAAATATCTTATTTTTTCCGACAGTTAACTAGATGGACTATATCCTTAAGAAAAAACAGATTTGTGAGCATTATGTTTTCTTTTATTACTTAGAATCTCTGCTCTAAAAGTACTTTGCTCTCTTTTTATTCGACGATAATTACGAAAAACATAAGAAAATATGTCGCTTGATTTTTTTAGTCAACTGATCATTTTTTACACGAGTAAAAGAAAACGATCCAAAACTGTCTTCTCAATCACGGAGTTTACTGCTGTTTAGCAAAGTTTTTATACATCGTTAAAAGTAGCTTTTTAAAGTTTACTGAATATTTTCAAAGGATTCAGAATTTTATTTGCCTATTAGCAATTATTTCAAATGATTTTTAGTATAGTTTTACATTTGAAAAAAGATTCTCGAACGAAAAAATGTACAAAAATGTCATTATAACTCTATAGTATTGCTTAATTTTTAACTGTATGTAAAGTTAGGAATATTAAGAATTTTTTCTGCATTCTTTTCTGCTAGCTCAGCTTTTTTTCTGAGTTACTTTACAAAAAATTCAATTCATTTTTTGTACTTAACTGCAAAAGAAAAAAATAATAATTAATATTTAATTGACTCACAATATTTTCAGATATGTTTTGTTTATTCCAATCTTTAACGGATATTTTAATTGTTATCTGAAGAAAAGGTATTTGCAAACTGGATGTAAACTTCTAGAAGTATAGAAAAAATTCACTGAACTCGTAAAAATACCCTTACCTAGTACATACAAGAAAAATTGAATATCTATCTATATATATGTAAAGAAAAGAAAAAAATGTTAAATAAAGGATTAGGAAAAAGAGCAGAAAAAGAAAGAATTTTTCTCATCTGAGATGCTTTTACATTAAAATGAATGTTGGTCTGGTAATTCTTGATCCCAATTGATAGAAATCCTTCCCACTCTTTCTTAGAGCTTATTTCTTTGAAAATTGTTTGAGGTAAAAAAATAATAAAATCTGAACACGTTTCTAAGATATATTTGCTTTAAAAATGCTTTATGCTACAAGGTTTCAAAGGGAAATCAGTTTAGCATTCTAAAAATAAATGGAATTCTCTCTATATATTGCAAAAAGACAGAAATCTCGATATAAAGTCTTAAAATTGATTAAATTATTTAATTTCTATTTGATTGAAGATAGAGTGTTATGCTTTATGGTTGAAAGCAAAACGAAGCGTTAAACTGGATTCACAATATTTTAAAGAAGATATCTACTGACTATAACTTACTGAGACACCGACTAGTATTCTAGGTTTAAATGTATGATAGCTATGTGACTGTACCGAAAAACATATTTTAATAAAAGTGTATAGCATATGATTACACCCAAATTATTTATAATAAAACTGCTTTTTTCAAAAAATTCTACTAGAATTTCTTGCGAAAGCTTTTCGTCAGAAATTTGTTTTAAACAAACTTATTTTAATTAAATTGCGCAAAGAAAGCTTTTTGAAATATTGAAAATATGGTTTCAGTTTTTTTATCTACTAAGAAAAGGAAACGACTTATAAATAAAAATAACTGAGTTATGGAAATACATAATGGAATTTACTTATAAAGATTTTATTACAAAAATGATTTTTAAATCAGTAACTTTTAGACGTCGTAATGGAGTAACATTGAATTACCTTTTATTTTTAAAGAGATTAGATCTAGAAGATTTAAAAAGTTTTAGTGATTTTACTGAGTTAAATGAACATAATACTACACACGGACACAGGGATAGTATTATTTTATAATTTTATTTATTGACGAATCGAAGATTTCGACTGTAAAGGTAATATTTATTTAATCAAAAATTGAAAATGTGTAGAAGATAGCATTTCACCGATCATCCCTAACTGCTTTTATCCCTATTTTTTGTTAATTTAGCTAAAAAGTTCTTTTCTCCTCTTCCTCCCCAGTAACTGAAAGACAAATTTAAAAATCTTAAGCATATTCAAATAAGCATTAACGCCGATTCCCCCCTCATTTTTAATAATGTACAAAATTCATACGGAAATTTTTAGCTAAATTAACAACAAAAAAATAGGGATGATCTATGAAATTCTATCTTCTACACATTTTAAATTTTTTATTAAATATTACATTTTCAGACGAAATAAACAAATCTTCTTTTATCCCTATTTTTTTGTTAATTTAGCTAAGAATTTCCGTATCAACTTTGTACATTATTAACATTGAGGGTGAATCGACGTTAATGCTTATATGAATATGCTTAAGAGTTTAAATTTGCCTTTAAATTACTGGAGAGAAGCAAAAGAAAACAATTCATAAATATGCGTTAAGTAACTGTCATTGATATTTAAGAAAGCATGGGCTCCATGTTAAAAATTATAATTATTATTTTCGAAATTATCGCTTCCGTAAATCCAATAATAATTATATCTATTCTGATTAATTTGGGAGATATCAACATTTGAAAAAAAAATTTCAAGTGAGTATGGGCAATCAGAAAGCAAAGAAATCATTCAACTTTAAATGTTGATTTTTAAAAGCACTAATTTCAGTTACTTCGGAAAATAGTCTTGATGCTCAGAGTAACATACCAGTGTTATGTAAACGTGCATAAATTCAGCTAACAGTTCATTCTGCGAAATCACTCTTACACATACCCGTTGAACTTCCTTTTATAACAAGAAATAAACGAATTATTTTTAATGCCGTGTTTTTTCTGCCTGAATTGCAAACCGTTGTTCCAAATACGCCACGCAGCAGGAGAACGAATATCATATCGCGCTTGAAAATCGCTACAGACAGTTAAATTGCCGAGAAAATCTGAGCCATTTCGATGACCAAGTAAAGCGTAAGAAATAATTGCATTTGTGCGGCATAACTGTTCCACTAATATGTTTCTTATGTAATGCCAGGAAAATACGAAAAGTTGAAAAGCATCACAGCACAGACAAAATCGGTTTTACTTGTCAGCATTCTGCAGAAAAACAATCAAGGTGAATTGGTGATTGCATGTAGTCATAAATTAGCCAACCGCCTTCGGATTGCATTCTTATCCTATCCTTTTTTGAAAATCACTGCAGCTAAATTCTAATGCTATTATTTTCACAGATTAATTGACACTTAGTTTATAGTAGTATTATGTGCAAGGGTTGCAAGTGGCTTAATTTTGCACAGCAAACTGCACACATTTTGGCTCAGCTTGGAATAGTGAACCCGAAATCCTTAAATTGGTGTTTGGTTCCAGATTACTAACTGCAACCGATTTAGGATTATCAGATAAAACATGTCGAATTTGTAAGAGTACATTTTATTTATTGCTGGCATATTCTTTGCTAAATATCGTGATAATCAATTTCTGATGAATTCATTTACGACAATTCTCAATTTGCCATTTCGGTTTTCATTAGCATAGGAAATTAATTTTTATTCATCTTTCACGCCTTATTTGTGCATTCGATCTTCCTTCTTATATGCATACTTAGAATGGTAAAAGCAATTTTCACCCCGAAATTAATCTTGAACTTGAATTAACAAAGTTTGAAAATCCCTGATGTTGAACAACACTTTGAACTTAAGTTATCAGCGAAAGGAAAACTTTCTCCTGTACTGACACTTACAAAAACTCTTTATAATCAAACGAAAAAAAAACATCTGTCAAGTCTATTCTTTTCAATACGTTGTTTTGACACTGGTTACATTAGCACTGGAATCTGTATCAATATAAATTCATGGATTTATGAACATATGAAAAAACTCCTGGCCATTATTATATTCTTAACATTACACCACTAAAATGCCGTGTCATAGGCTTGTGTCAATAAACATCAACAAACCGAATCAAACGTATTATTTCTATAATTATTGCTAAATCAGTTAATTATTGGGGCTAATTTGCGTGACATCACAGTCGTATGAATGCATAACTGTGCATGTTATGCACTAGGGCGTAGAAACAAAGTCTTCTGCCAATTATTTTATAATTGAACTCATACCATTAAAATGTTATGTGAAATTTGATCAATTCTAAATCTGTTAAGTCATGGAGTTAATTCGCGTGGCCTCACAGTCGCATGAAATCGTAACTGTGAATGTCAAAAGTTTAAGCACAACAATAATTTTAAAACAAAATTTTAAAATTCACTCTTTTTTAAATTAGTATTCATATATGTAAAAAACTATAGAACTGAAATTATATTTGATACAATCATGTTTTAAACTTTATTTTCAACCATCAAATTCAGCAAAAATAGAAAAATAGGCGTGTCAAAATTTTAAGCACAGAAGACATTCATCTTTTTACAGACGAGCAAAAATAAAATTTTAATACTTGATTGTTGCTCCTTTAGATTGAATTTGGTGAAATACACGGTTTTCCATCGATAACACTAGGTTTTGCATTAGTTCTGACTTGAGTTCATACCAAGCATCCTTAATTGCCGCTTACATCAATTGAAGAATATTGCTTACCATTTTGATGAACAGAACGTGTGAAGTTACCCCAGACGTTTTCTATGAGTTTCAAATCAGGACTTAGGGATGATCAGTTCAAAACCACACCATGTTGGATCTAAGCCACTCTGCCGTGGACTTGGAGTTAAGGATTGAAACGCTGTCATGTTGAAAAGTCCAATCTGTTAAACGTAATCCTTTGGTTAATTTTTTTCAAAAGAAATTGAATGATTGGCAAGTGTCTCTTGATAGTTTTTAGAAGGTTACCGCCCACTGAGGAAGGCTAGGGATATCTGACTATTGAAACAAATCGTTCCCCGTACCATCAGAGATCCACCACCATGTTGTCTACTAAACATCCCAGCTAAAAAAAATATGCAGAAAGAATATTTTTTGAAATTTTTTTAAGATTTCTGCAGAATTTTTGAAGTCAGACAAAATCTGCATTTTTTCTTCAATTTAATCTGCATAAAATCTTCAAAAGAATTTCTTATTATATTTTCCTCTAAATATCCTGCAGATTTTCTAAGACAGCAGAATATCTACATTTTGTGTTCAATTCAATTTGCAGTTATTTAGCAGGTTTTCACAACATCATTAAACTTGACCAATAATCTGTTTATTTTGTGAAGGTTTAACTGCAATTTCGTAATATCTGCATTTCTCTAAATACATATTTTGCACCACATTATCTAATATTGCAGCTTTATTTTCCAAAGGATATAAAACAAAATTAGAATGTAATTATCATTATTGCTTAATTTTACAGCAGACAGGAGTTTCATCAGTTCCTTTTTCAATTAGTCATATCGACCATATACTTGTATAGAAAAGGAATGCATCAGCAGAAAAAAAATTCACAATCAAAAATTGTTTTAGGCACTAAATATTTTTAATATGCCATTGAAAAAATGAATTCTAAATTAATCTTTAAAATAAATATTTGAGGTTTTACCATTTTAAACTTTTCCTCCATAATTTAATTAATTTCTAATTAGTTTTCCAACTGTCTTTCTGACTAGCTCTTAGCTCCAGGATGAGTTTGAAGTTTTCTCACAATCTGAATCAGCATCGTACAAGTAAGTTGGATTAGGAATTAGATTAATTAAATTAATTGAAATTAATAATTAAGCCTTGACTGCAGAAAATCTGGAGGTATTTCGCGCGCGCGAACATATTTTTCTTTAGATATTCTACATTTTTTCTGCAGAAAAGCTGAAGTTATTTGGAACATAATTTTCTTGAAATACTCTACATTTTTTTTCTGCAGAAAATCTGAAGAAAACATGTTCCAAATTCCTTCAGATTTTCTGCACATTTTATTTAGCTGGGAATTGTTTCTCTTCAAAGATCATACCAACAGCATGCAATCCCATAACCGTCCAAATTCCATTTTTTTCTTCACTGAAAAATACTAGTGGCCTACTGTAATTGAGTTTCTTTACGGTTTGGTTTCAAGCAAAGTAATCGAGCCATCTTACAGTTTTACATACACCCCGATTCTAAAATTCTTCTATGGATAGTTTTTTTCGAGATTTGTCCTACAATGATATTTTTTATCCGAGATAACAGAATAATTCCCATTTGGAGCCAAGTTTCTAATGCTTCGGTCATCAAGACAGCTGGTCACTTTTAGCCTTCTAGAACGATATTTTCTTTTAAAATCTTCACCACGAGCCAATATTTGATAAATTCCACGTTTCCTCCTTTTTAATTCAACATAAAATTCAGAAACAGACTTTTGTTTTGCTCTCATACAACAGATTTTCAATACTTCATAACATGAAAATTCTTTAGACTTACCCATTTTGAACTAACATGAAACTAACAGTCAGATTCTTCTTATATAACAAAGTAAACAAAAACAAACGATGACTGAAACAAGATGTGTGTGCAATTTCTTGTGAGATTTCCGTAATTTGCAAAAACGCGGTTTCATGCTTAAACTTTTGGCACAGTAATTTTCGCTGTATTCTTAAAACCCATGAAAAAGAATAAAGTTTTAAAGTTAGCGATATTTAATATTATTTTAAAATTGCAGCTTTATATACATATAAAACAGATACTAAAATAAAGTGAATATTTTAAATTTTATTTTAAAATTATTGTTGTGCTTAAACTTTTGACAAGCACTGTATTCCAGGATATACAAAACAAATTCTACGATTTTTTTTTTATAATTAAACTCACACTACTAAAATGCCGTGCGAAATTTATTACTAAATCTGTTAAGCATTGGAGTTAATTTGCGTGGCGTCACAGCACAGAAAATGTAACTTCACATTTCATATAACTGAAAATTGTTTTATTTTGTTATTTTATTTTCCTCTCATGAGAGGCGCAATGGATTCCAAAATGAAATTGGCACGGTGCACTTGATGTGCATAACGTGCGAAACAATTGACCGCTTTGAGAAGCAATTATTGATAAGGACTTTTCTAGATAGAAGTTCTGGAATCTTTTCGAACGATGTATTAAGGAAAAGAAATAGATAAGCGAAAATTAAACTCTTTTTGTGGAATAGTTACGAAGAATCGATCCAGTTTATTAATCGGCAGCCATTGTGATTGAGCTCGCAGACATTTCAGATAGTATAAAGAAAAAGGAAAGATATACAATACCGAAGTGTGTAGGTAATCATTTGATATTTTTTCAGGAAAAGACTACTGATAGCGATTGTATCAAAACATATGGATGTAGAGGTGTTGATGTAATGTCTCAAAGATTTAGTCATCTGAGCGCTATCTTGAGGCATAAAACAGAAAAAAATTACGACATTTTTGTAGGAAGCAATTCTTAGATTCTTTTGGTTTTCTGAACGATAGTTTCCAACTTGGGTAACACTGGTTTAAACGACTGAAATTTATTTATACGATTTCAATCTGAAAGAATTAATGAAGAATCAGAAAGTTAAGTACTGTAATTATACGTTTAATGAATTTTAAGAAATCTTAGGTATCAGAAAGTTCCATTTTATCTGTCCTATCGATCCATTTAAGTCAGGATTTCATTTGTAAAAATGGGATTTTACTGACAAAATCATATACAAGATTTCATTAATATAAATTTGAGTTTTTCCGTCCACATACAAGCAAAAATGCAGACTGAGAGGCTGTCAACCAGTGGACCTACCTGATCCAAAATTTGATATACATCTACAATTTTGATGCTAAAACTATATGCTAAATTTCATCCATCGACACTTTTATATTTTTGAGTTATGATGCTCACATGCACATGGACAAAGAGGCATGTAGACTCCCCTTTGTAACGCCCGCTTCATGCAAATGCCGCATAACAAATTTTGTCTTTCTAACTTGTTGCATTTTGAAGTTATCTAATTCAAAAATAGACATATATAAGTATAATCCCAAAAATATTCCTTTTTCAGACTCAGGGAGGATTTGTCAGCATTTCGAGGTCCAGTTTTATTATATGATCACAAAACTTTCTCTTTCTATATTTCATTTTCCTGAATGTAAAAAGTTGTATTTGAACAGAACAAATAGTCTCTCCAAAACTCCTCGTGGAGACAGACTCGTTTTACGCAAATATTCCACCTTTTATAATTGCATGCCCCAAGAAAAGACACACCCGTTTCACGTTTCCCTTCTGCAAGGCAAATTTTTTAAATTTCAGACATTCCGAAACTCAATAAAAAGAAAGTTTTCTAAGTTTGCTCAAGTCCATTACCTTATAATTAGCTATTAAGGAAGAGCCTTTCAACATTATGCCCGTTCCACAGAGGAACACGCTGGATGTTAGCAACATTAAAAGTTAATCGAGGATCGATTGATTAATTCTTACTGATGGTAGATAAATGGCAAAATGCACCGCGTTGAAATGTAAAGTGCTGCTACATGGTTCAGTTAAGTGAGAGACCCAGCGTACAAATTACGCTCCATTTAACAGCTACTACATAAGCAACTTCAACGCAAACCAACGAAAAAGTACGCAAAAATTAGGATTAAATATACAGTACATAGATAAATGAGAAAAGTTTAAGAAGTTTATTATTTGTCAAATTGTATGTGAAGCTAATATCATTAAGAGGAGAAATTCGATTCAAGAGAAAACTAAATGCAGCAAGGAGAAATAAAATCATGGATGCATTATACAGTAAATAGCAGTTGCAGACTTTTAATATTAATGATGTAGTTATAAAAGAAACTTCGGCTGGAAATGGTTAAAGCAATTTAGACAGCATTCTGAAAGCTAGAATTTAGTGATCATTTATAGAACAGATTTTTTTCATTCAGAGTCAATTTCTGCAATAAGGAAAATATTTAAGAACTTGTAGAAGTAACTTTAATCTTTTCCTAAATGCATTGGAGGGCAGCAATTTTAGAAACAGTGTAGTCTATACCATAAGCAAGTATTTCGGAAATGAATTATTGAAGTAACTAGTAGAAATATAAAATAAACTTTCCCATAAGAAAGAAAATGTTTATTTTTTAACTCCAATAAGTAGGTAGCAAATAAACAAGTATCCCTCATTGAAACCAGCGGAAGTGTCCTCTCTTCTCTACTTTCTTGTATACTTCCAAAATATGGCACATTTTGTGTTTAGCTTCGTTGTTTGATGAAGAAAATCGAGTATGCATTTCGGAACTCCTTCGTTGGCCAACTGGATATAAATTTCATACAGATATAAAAGTTTTCTGTCAAGACCACATGCCAAATTTATTTTGTCTATATCGATGAAGTTTGGGTTATAGCGTTCACACACAATGGATAGACAGATCTTAAATTTGGGTAATAAAACCGCATGTCAAATCTCAACCTTCTAGCTTGTTGTGTTTTTGAGTTATCGTATTCACACCCTTATGGACAAACAGACTTGTAATGTTCGGATTTCATCCAAATGGTGCAATTTCGGTATAAAGACCACATGCCAACTTTCATTCCTATAGCTTGCTGAATTTTGAGATATCTCGTTTCTAGATAAACATACAGAATTCCTAAAATTGTTTTTTTTTTCGAAATCCGGAAGGTCTAAAACGTGGAGATTCAGGAAAATGTCGAGGTTGAATATTTTTGATGATAATATTATGTGTATTTCGCATATGAGAAAGTAAAAATTACTGAATTAAACTAATTTATCAAGTGTTGGTCCCAAAAAGTGAAAATACCATTTCATTAATGATTAACAGCGCATATTTCATTCTTAGATATTTTACGGAGTTCCAAATATGCATAAAGTTAGACAACTGTTAGGATTTCGAACCTTGTGCATTATTATATGGATGCCAGAGTTCACGCAAAATGTTTGTCTTGGTTTTTATACCTTGTTTTTCGGTGTCACTTTTGTACAAAGAAAAATTATTTAAAATAAACTGCAATTTTTGTTGAAGCGCAAAAGCAGTTTAGACGATAATTTCTAACACCAGTTTACCATAACTGAATTACACGGAAGTTACGAAGGAAAGGTTATACTGCTCATTCTTAATATTTATGAGAAATGGCAACACTTCCTTCTACAAGCCTCGAAATGCAAGAAAAGGAAAGCAAGTAATGGAAAAGTATTTTGAATGTATCTCTGGAATAGAAAAAAAAAACTGCATTTGTTTACAGTCATCAGGCGGATAAATTCACCATACAATTTACAATCAGGCGGATATATTCACCGATTTGAAAATATGGTTTTATAAGAACAAAAGAGCATCATCATATCTAATTTCATATAACTAAAAGGGACACTCCTAATAAACAAGAAAAATTAATGTAAATATACATACATATATATATTTGAAATAATAACCTTCTACATTCATTAAAAAGATATTAATATTCAAAAACAAAAATGCTTAGTCAAAAATTATTTTTGTAAAAGAACCAAATATGCCATAGTATCCAATTCTTCTAGTATTAGTAAGATTATTTGTTTGATTGAAGACTTCATAAAACCCGAGAAATCAAACACAGCTTTATCAACCATGACTATCAAATAGCATAAAACGAGTTGTCAGGGAGAAAGTTTATTTGAGCATGAAAATGATACAATTACATTAAAAGAGACTCAATTTGTTCACGGCCGGTAAACAAAAGAAACTACATAAATTTTTCCTCCCGGTGCAATCTCTCCGTAATTGTGTATCACAATTCTTAATCAGAGCTAGATGCAGAATTTCTAGTCATAGCCAAGCGCAAGCGGGCCGTGATAAATTTATTTAAATGAAGTAGCAAAGAATGTTTGCGCTTACATGGATGATTACAATATCTAGAACGAAAGACTGTTTTATCTGCATGTTGATCTTGCATTTTATATTACGGAGATTTGCTTTTAACTAAGTAGTTAGTAAATATTGTTCATTTTAGCATTTGAAAATGGATATTTAAATTTGTAAGATTATGTGAGATAAGGTTTGTTTGTGTAAATAACGTTAAATATAAATTATATAGTAATAAGATGAGATCCGATTAGAACATAACTTCAAAAGAGCTTTAGATGCTCAAAATTTCTGAATATAACATCAAATCATTAATATACTAATTATATATTTAAATAACTAGCATTTAAATGTAATAGTATAATTGTTAAGAGATATATCTGTTAACTCTAAACGGCCCAGTGTTTTGTCTTCTAAAATCTTGAGAATAAGACTGAAGCGCCAATGCCTGTTGTTGCCAGTAGGATAATACTGAAATTTTTATTAAATCAATTTCCAACATATATGGCAGCTTGAGTGCTGATAAAAAATTAAAAGTAAATTATTGTTCTTCACTTGAAGCTGCATTTTTAACTTTATACGCTTGAAAATATCATATTTTATTCTACAGTGTTGAAGGAAATTCCTTATCCGTATTATTATTTATTAAAATTCATCTATGTTTGACATAGAATTTTATTAAGGAAATTTATTATTTATTTATCAAGCCCAATGTTGTCGGTAACAAATTGTTTTTTAGCAATAAATGATACTTAAAGCAAAATAGTATTTTTTAAAAGTATTTTTTCCGTGTTTTATTCAGGAAATGAAAGTCAGAAAACATTTTAAAATCAATTTTTTAAAAATCGGGCTTTTAAGGGTTAAAACATATAGCTACAAACAAACGTTATAAACAAAACCTGACAAAAGACCATCTAGGAAAATGTGTTATGAAGCAAAATAGGTGTTAAATATCCCAAGCTATGTTAAACTCATTATGGATTAGTTTCTATATTTTCAATTTGTCTTTCCTTTTTTAAAAATTTAACCATTTCTGGAACCATAAAAAGATTGTCAAAAATGTAAAAATGTGTATACTTACAAATTGATTAAGATACAAAGAAGATTCATTTGTGAGACAAAACAGTTTTCACATAATAATTACATTGTGCTGAATTAAAAAAAGGCTTTCAAAGCAAGTAACCATTTTTCTTGTCTGATAATGTCAGAACACACTTTTAACTGATATTCTTTTACTTTCAAATGCATATTAAATTCGAGCCACGTGATATGTAATTCATTTCTATGTTTGCTTTGATATGGTTTGTTTTACAGAAAGCAATTATACGACACACTTTTTTTAAACATAATCCGATTTAACTCACAATTGCATTAAAGTTTTTCATAATATGAATTACTGGAAGCAACGAAGATTCTGGGACTCAACTTTTTAAAATTTAAAGCATGGATTTAATTACCTTAACAAAATTTCTGTTCGGGATTGCAAGGTTTTAATTTTTTATTTGCACTCAAAAATATCTGTTGCCTTCCATATGCAGAAAATGTTTCTGGTTTTTAATTCATCAGTCCACAAATTAATTGAAATATTATCAAGAATGAAAGTAAAATGATAAAAGCGAAGAGTAAAAATTCTAATTTGATTATCTTATTTCGTAATCTTTTTTGGATTATTTTGATTATGAAATAAAACGCAAATGCATAGGAATACCGATGAATTTAGTTAACCTACAAAAAAAAAATGTAAAAGATTATGAAAACATCCAAGCAGATTATATTTGAAAAATAATTGAAATCTTCAAACTGGTTGAATAAATAAAGTTTTTCGCTTCAATATTATCTTTTAAAGAACTAGATGAAATATAATGGAAGACCTCAAAAGAAAAAGAAAAAATGTTTAAAATAATAAATCATCTAAGTTGTTTAAAAAAGAGCAAATGTTTAAAATTTTGCACACGATTTTACATCCAAACGTGACCTAGATTCTTCTCCCTAAAGAATGGGTTACCATAGATCAAAACAACGTATTTTTATGTGTTAGGAATTCTTAAATTGATAACAACGGATTTGATTGCTTTCTCACAAAATGAAAAATTGTTTCCCGGCATATCAGGCAGTTGTTTTTCATCTTTATAAAATATACAACAAGTATTTCTTTCTATATTCGCTGCTTATTGTTCGTTTTTATACTTTAAAGCAATTAATAGATATATTCTCTAATTATGTTTATGTGATATGCGATTTGGTAAGATATATTTCAGGAAATGCATTTTCTTTAAGGAATTGAATCACGGGTGACTCACAAATTCTGATATTTTGATAAAACTGCAACATATTAATCTTCAGAATAAAGAATAGAATAATTCTCAAACAACCCCTTAAAATGGGGATTTCAATGAAGAAACAAATAAGTGCTTTCTTAACATTTTAAGTCTATTCTAAGATAAGATGTTTCGTCCCTTTCAACATGTCCTAGTTGTAGGGTCTCAAACATTCTCTTGCAACGGAGACCGACGGTGAGAAGAAAGTACTTTCCTTTTTAAGTCTGTTCTCTAGTTTCTTGTCTCTTTCTACCTTTCCTAGGGTTATGGTCTCAAACATCCTCTTATAACGGAGATTTCAACGAAGAAATAGAAAGTGCTTTCTCCTCTTTTGAAGTCCATTCTGAGATAAGATCTCTCGTCCCTTTGACAGCTCCTAGGCGTAGGATGTCAAATATTCTCTTACAACCTTGATTGCAACGAAAAAACAGGAAAGGGAATTATCCTCTTTTGAAGTCCATTCTGAGATAAGACTTCTGAACCCTTTCAACAGTTTCTAGGGTTAGGATCTCAACATTCTATCACAGCGGCTATTTCAGCGAAAAAACAAGAAAGTTCGTCTCCGCCTTTTAAGTCTATTCTACAGTCTTTTGTCTCTTTCTGCAGTTCCTGGGATTAGGGTCTCAAGCATCATTTTACAAAGGGGATATTTACGGAGAAATAGAAAAGTACTTTCTCCTCTTTTTAAGTTCAATCTGAGGTAGGATCTCTTGTCCTATACTGTACGTCCATTTGCTGTACATTTCCTCCTTCATTAATAATAAATTTACACATCATACATCATGTGATACAATAAGACGTGAAAGGTAAACTATCTGTTGCATGAAGTTAGATTAGTTTCTCGAGGGAAGTGAAATCTTAATCGTCCAGTCGTACAACAGCGGTACTAGTTAGTAAGTAGAGTAAAAGTTAGAATACAGCTTCTGTATTGCTGGTTAATAAAAGGTTATTCATATTTCGTTAGGAACGGAAAGCAAAGCTATCTGTTAGATGATTAAAGGCGACATAGATTAGTTCCATGTAGAAAGCAAAATCTTAATCGATAAGTGTTATAACAGTGGTATTAGTCAGTACCTATTGTAAAATTATCTAGGTTATAACATTTATACTACTCGTAAGGAAACGGTCAATTATTTGACTTCCTTTGCGTTTTCTGTAGTTTTATTCTCAAATCTAAATGTAATGCATCAATTATTAATATAGGAAATAAATTTTACGAGCATGTTGTGTAAATATATCTGAACATTTATTGCAGATATTTGAACTAAAGGAAAACAGCAACTGCAAGTCTCACCCGTTGCAATTTTAATTTTTAAGAGATTTTTGAGAAAATGCTTGTGTCAATTTATTAAAAAATTCATAAATAATTATTCGTAAATAATTAGATTTTTTGAATAGTGCATATAGTTAATTGAATAATATAATTATTCCAAATTAAAATCACTCTGCTCAAAATTCCTCTTTAGAATGATCAGTTATACAAATATTATGTTTACTAAATATATGAGACTTTGAGATATGAAACTTGGAAATTTCTCCAAAACAATATCATACATACATTTGACTATATTTCTATAGTTGCTTCTGAAGCATCCCAAACAAAACTTTATTTGCGAGCAAACTGAAAAGAGAAATGTGTTTTTTTTCGAAATGCATATTTTAACCGAGTTAAAAGAGACTCATTCTGCATGTCTGACGATGAGATTCTAAGGAATATGTATTCATTTATCGACGAAACATTGCTGACTTGAAGGCTAGCTTTAGGATTCAGCTAATTTATCAAATTATTTTTATTTCTCTGTTTTTCATGAACTGGATGGCATGCACATAACTTTCATATTAAATTATTCAGATGATATGTTAAAAAAATTGATTCATTTAATATGGATTTAATTACATAACCGTGGACAGTTATCTTAGTATTCATTAAATTTTGAAAAATTCAGAAAAGTTACATATATAAATTTTATTTTTTAAATATATCTTCCTTCTGAACTGATTTACATCTTGATTAACTCATCCATTCCCTGATACCGAAACTAAAAGCTCGTGGAGATCCTCAGATCTTGCTTCAGTATTCTCATTCAATTGTTTGTAAATGCGATTAAAATGTAAGTCAAAGCGATGATCATCCATTGACCATAGTTGATTGCAATTGAATTAATGACGTACAGAATCTTGTCTAAGGTGCATAAACACCTAAATTCAGTTTATGTGAGAGATGCACATTGTATGGGTTATGGGAATGTAGGGAAATTAGTAAGTGTAAACAAAACCAATTTTCTGGATCTGTTTATTTCAAATAAATTTCAAGAAAATGTAAATATATGAATGAGAGGGCATTTTTCAAGGAAAAATAGAGGAAAATGACTAATTTATTTTCATTTGATAAAAAATTTTCTATCAAATGTAAATAACAAGAAAATATTTTAACAAAACACTGCCTGAAATAATTTTCTTCAAAAGCGATTGTCTTAGCTGGCTTCATATCATCAGTTTCGGTTTATAAATTTCTTGAATTCTTGGATGATTTAAATAAAATTTGAAATGTTTCTAAATGCATTTAAAATGATAATCGACCTCTGACTATAGTTGATTGAAACTGAATTAATAGCAAATTGAATCTTGTCTAACGTTTATGAACACCAGAATTCAGTTTACATGACAGATGCACTGTCTCTATTTACAAAATTAATGTAGAAGAATGAATAATTGTAAACAACCAATCTTTTCTATTGAATTAATTTAAATCAAAATGTAAATAAAATGAAAGATCGAGCAAAGTATTTTCAAAATACTGATAAAAATGTAATTTATTTTCGCTTCACGAAATTTTTTAAAATTAAAAGTAAATAATACCTGAAACATTTTTAATGCGAAGCAATTGTATACAAGACATATCATCAGTTTAGTTTCATAATATTCATGAATTATAAGATTATTCAAAGATTCTAAGACAAGATATAAAGAAATGTTCAGATTTAATCTTTAGAATAATCAACTCAAAAGTATTTTCTATTAGGCTGACGACAACAAATAATTTAGACATTTTGTAAAAAGTGTGATTTTCATCTTAAAAATATCTTTAAGGCATTGTTTACTATATGTTTAGTGCGCAGGTCGATAAAATCAATCTGTACTTCATCTTTTGAATTACCGAATGTAAATCTCAGCTTATTATTTGTTCAAAAAGTTATATTTTTGAATAAACTTTAGGAAATATGAGAATAAAAGAGCAAAAATAATTCAATTGACAAAATAATCATATTTGCATTTATTTCTTCATTAAAATTTAAAACTTTAGCAGTTCAAAATAATCAGTAGTTCGCAACGTAAAATAATGCTTTTATGATGACCAGAACAACAGAAATCTTTTAGATATACGAATGGAGTAAAGAGTGAAGAATTTGAAATGTTGATATCGTGTACGAATAGAACAAATGGAAAACGCTGAACAAGAAAAAAAATTGATTTTTCCTCGCTCGTTAATAGTATTTGATAATATTCCTGCTTCATTTATTATTTTTTCAGCATTTTCAGCTAATCCGAAATGCAATTTTTAAACGTTTGAAGTTTTCATCAAATAAATAGAAAAATCATCATATTCATATTTTCCTGCACAACTGAAGTTTCGAAAATTGCTGTAATTAAGTTTAGTTAAAATCCCATTACTCTTTGTGTATTGTATGTCCTAACCGGAAAATATGGGCTATAACTACTAAAGCTAAAAACAAAAAGGATGCCATATTTATGCATGAATATTCAATGCATTTTAACTTAAAGTATCTGTCTTTCGTTTTAATCTATAATAATAAATGATTAATGGAAAGTTCTGAACCTAAGATTTAAAAATATCTTACATAATAACTTAAACATTTTAATTAAGGATAATTCCCGCCACTAACAGTTCAAAATAACGACGAAGGGAGAAATTAAAAATATCCTGCATTCATATCCGATTTAGGAAAATTGTTCTTTACATGAGAAAAAATTTAGTCAGCATCCATGATTTTGTTATCCCCCCCAGAGCATTACTTTACGCTCGCTTTCTCTCTTTACATATTAATTCCTTTCATCATTGTACTCTTTTTCCTAATTATGCTTTAACATTACCTTATTATCTATTATTAAAATGAAATTATCTTCATTGCAATAAATTTTTCTGGTGGCTTTCATTTTGTGTCAAAATGTATAAACTAGACCTCATTAAATAAACATTGATCTTTGCATGTTTTCAATAAAATTATAATATCCTTTTTCTGCAAACTTTTCTCCTTCCTTTGTTAACTTCGAGTAAACTGTTACACAATTTAGTAGCATAATAAAAAAAATCTATTAATAATAAATCAAAATTAAAATTCTTGCAGCACATTTCCTTTTAATACTTACTTTATTATTTTGATTTTCCTGCCAACAACTTTAAAATTCTATAATAATATACACTTCTTATTTATTCATATATTTTTTTTATAATATATGATGTAATTGAAATTTTGAATGAAAATATGTGAAATCAATTTTGGAATCCCAGTTGCATTTCTGCTTGTTCTTTTTAATTGTCAATTTCCTTCAATTTGATCAGTTTCATATTTAGGTATTTTTTATTCATTCATATGGAATAAGTTTTGTCTTCTCTTTTATCTAATATTTTCATAGGTAGATACGCTATCTGAAAGAGACGTATGAAATTTAAACAATGATTACATTTTTATGTCAAAATGAAACAATGAAGAAAATATTTATTGTTTTTCAAAACAAAGTAGAGCCTAACAGAGCGAAACAGCCTAAAATGTCACTTAAATAACAATAACAATTTTACCTTATTTATTATGGTTTCTTTGGTTTACTGTTCTTAGATAATTAGCTATCAAAACGTATGTTTTCATTTCTTTTTAATTAAATCAGTTGCCTTTACAGCTAAGTCCATGAAAGAAATTACTAAAACCTTGAATTGTCGCCAAGTATTTATATCGTATCGATACTATGTATTTATTTTACTTTAACTGCTGATTTTTATCTTCTTAATGAACCTCCCTGTAAACATAAGTCTTTGGAATACTAAACAGGGTGTTGTAAAATAACGCTGAGTAGCTAATTGGCGATTATTTTTTCAAAATTCATGAAAAGAACAATAGAGTAATTTTTAAAAGTCAGTTCATTATTTGAATGTCATGCCTTTTAAATACCTAATTAAAGAAATCGATTAAAATATATAATCCTTAAAAGGAGATTTATCTCTTGTTTTGTTTTACAAAAAATAGTATGAACTTGACAATAGTCTATTGCATCTTATTTTCTTGTTTTTATTTTATTTGCAAAAGTCGTTTTGGATGTTTCGACGTTTCATCCATGTCAAGTGTTTCTGCCCAAGATTATATTCACCTTTAAGTTAACGTGTCACAACCATAATAGAACTTAGTATGAGGGAAATTATACATAAGTCACTGATAAAGTGTTCAGAATACATAATAAACATTTATAATATTTTTTAAAACATTCTAAATAATTTATTTATTATTTAAAATGTTCTAATGTTAAAAGTTTAACTAAAGAACACTTTTCAACTAATCCACTATTTCGTTGCTGAAAACATTTTCTGACATGTCTCGTGATATGTTCTAAGGTGGATTTTTTTTAAGGTTTTTTTTATTCTTCTGGGAAAATGAAGGAGTTAACAAATAAAACTATTTTTACGTTCTAAATTATCAATGACTGTTCTGTTAGTAAGTGTATCTTATCAATATGATCAACTTGAAAGAACTCAAAGACCAACGATTTTCGCTCCTGAAACTTTGAAAATGCAGTTCATTAATTTAGAATCTTCACATTGCGTAGCGTGTGTGTTAATATTCTGCTTTTAGAGTACATTCGCAGATCTTTTTCTCATAAGCTGTAATGAGAATCCAGCTTGGCTCGATTAAAGTTTGGAAATTTAGTGTCTTCTCTCCGAGTATATAGAAGGTGACTCAAGAATAAAATCTCTTAAGTGTTCGACAAAAATGCAATGGAAAATTCATGATATCAAATCTGACGCACGGTGTAAAAGACAGCATCTGGATACTACTGGTAATCTTCGATATCTTCGAATTATGCATGCATTTCGCATAGTGAAATTGGGAATCGAACTTATTTTCGGTCAGTGTAAGGGTAATGCTTTACAGAGAATATGCTTATCCTTAGGAATCTTGTCAACATCCTGATGTCAAACCTATATTCTTTTGAGCATGCGTGCGTACGTGCGAGTATCATTATTTGCATTGGTCATTTTGACATTTTTTCAAAAATAATATCATTAATGCAAATATCGATATTCATATTTACGAAAAACTTATTTTCCGTACACTGGGCATATGGGATAATATATTTTTCCCTACTATTAGTTACGAATATATAGCTCTTCGTTAATTTTTTTTATGTATTGACAAGGATGAATCTCAATCTGATGAGTTTAAAGAATGAACCCCCAATATTCACGTGAAATGCACATCGTGGGTTTTCTTGCCCAGTGGATGCTATAAATTGTCTTCATGCATTTTGATACATTTCCTGTTCCCTATGTCATCGTACATTCGAAGCAAAATTTCAAAAATAGCTTATAAACAAAGATTTCATTAAAAGGCAACAGAAATTCCATTTTGGTGATTAGTTGCTTCATCGCCACACTTTCTAACAATTTCATACCCGAGATACTTTTCTTCTATTGCTTCTTGGAAGAATCTAGAGCAGCTCTTGTCTTCCAAGAAGTTGCAGCTGCATGAAGGTTCAAAGAAATGGAAGACGAATATTGGCAATCGACAGATAAAACTTTCAGAAAAATTCTTGTGTCGTCGTTTGGCTTCTTGCCACGATGCTTTGCATTTTTATACATACGAAATCACTACATTCGGCTTTATGTAAAAATGTGTACCTAAAAGCTTGAAAAAGCATGAAACAGATTTGCAGAAGACCATCTGTCGGTCTCACTAAAAAGAAATATTTTTTAATGCTCTTCTATTGATACATTTTCTTATTTTTGATTTGCCTGAAAAGGTTTTAATATACAAAGTACGTTTATGCGTTTTTAAAGAAATTTTATAAAAAAAACTAGGTAGTTGTGAAATTCTGCTTTCTACCAAAAAGAAATCTTAAACGGATATACGAAAACTACATGAATTCTAGTAAATAAGAGATAAGTTTTGTTCATACAACCTTGGACTTGTGTTCAAGTGTTTAAAGATGGAATTTTCTAATATATTCTTCACTGACTTGCCGATGTTCTAAAGTTTTGAAATTCTGTACAGCTGCGTGTTCCCGTTGACAATATACTTTATTATTTTCAAAGCTTATTTACCACTTGATCGATTAATTTTAATTCCATATGAGGGACGCCATCTGTAAGTGTATTGGGGAAATAAATTTATTACAAGATTCCATAATAATTGTATTAATAATTTACGAATTATAATAAAGAATGAAAAAGTAGAAATTTAAAATATAATATATATTTTTAAAAAGCACGCTTTTATTTGTGAACTAAAATGTAGGAAATATCTTTTCAATAAAATCTGGAGTTCAAAGTATAAATGGTAAAAGAGTGAGGCGCTGTAAAAAAACCTGAAAGAAATTAAGCTACAATGAATATGAAAAGAATTAAAATTACTAAGCATTCATTATAAATTGAAATATAATATGGACGTGATTAAAATTCTACTTTACTTAAAGTATTTGTGCCAGCGCCTCACTTTTTAACGATTTTTGCTTTGACCTCAAATTGTAATTAAAACGACTACCAACTGAAATGTTAGTTGCAAAATCATTAGAAATGAAACCAGATTCTTAGAATATTAATTCCTGAAGTTGAATACCACCCTGACCTTTTTGCATACACTGTATATTTGTTCTAGCACTGGGTACAGCAATTTATTTCTAGAACTTTATCAAAAATGGCATGGAATATGCTTTAGTTAAAATATTTTTTTCTAAATATCGAAACATAATGTATATTTTTATATCATTAATTCAATGTTGTGCTTTTGGAAATCAATAGAGGTGTCAACTATAAATATAAAATAAACCTATAACTTTACGCGCAATAGAAAATCGCCCTATATGAACCCAATATCTAAGCAGAAAGTAAAATGTGCTTCTGTCGTCTGTATTCCGTAAAAATTAGATAAACTAAACAAAAATTAAAATGAAACAAAAAGAAAGAAAAACGTAAAGACAAAAAAACAGCAAATTTAGACAAGAACAATGACAATACATCTTTAATCTGCTAATAGCTGCATTTGCGCCTTTATATATAATACTATGAATTTTTATTATTTAATTAATTTAATCAATTTATAAATTTGTTAATGTATTACTGTATTCCGTAACATGCGGTACCTGCTGATACATTAACTGTACTCAAACTTTTCAACAGAAGACCGAAGTGCTCTGTATATTTCTTTAGTTAAGGGAAGTGTCGTAAGAGAGCACCGGATTTTCTGGCAGCTCGTGTATAGTTAAATGAGATTTCGGATAACAGCATATACTGGAAAAACTAGAATCGGAGAATTTTACAATTCATTTATTTCAACTGTTGTACCTTTGGAAAAGAAATTACCTTTCTATCAACTATCTTAAAATATTTTAGTTAATTATTGAAGTGTATTTCTATGTACATTTAGTAACAAGTCATTCAAATATTTCGCATTTGGTGTTATTTAAAATTAAAAAGTGAAATGGAATAAAATTATGACTTTCAGTGATATAAGGAGGCATTACTGGTTAAACAGTTACGATAAATATAATGATTTATAAAACTTATGATTATTTATCAAACTGATTATTTAAAACATAAAATATATATTCGAAAATCAAAATACATATTGTTTAAATTATTAAAAAATGTAAAATCCCCTTCTTTATATGAAATATTTAAGCAAAATATTTAAGCAACTGCGAGATATATCATGAGTTATATTCATATTAAATAAATGAGTTTTACAGATTAACCTGGAATGAAAAAGTTTGCAAACTTATTTCTATTTCAGATGCAATTATATATTCATCAGTGACGTGGAACTGAATAATTTATCAGTAATTTTAGAAGACGGAAGAATATACTTTGTTAGACGAACAAGTTCTAATTTAGCATCATATTAACAGCCGCGCTGACGATGAAGCCTTTTCTTAAAAGTTTGTGATGCAAGATTAATTGGGGGAATAACGCTACAAATTGTATGCCATCATCTGTTTTAAAGACTGTTTGACAGCCTTATGTGTGAGATACTTGGGCAAGCACTTTTAAATCTAAAGCTTAATACGAAAGTTATAAGTTTGCTAATTAAAATGTATTCAAAAATAAGAATTTTAAGAGGACTGACAGTTCCTTTTCATATGGTGAGAAATTTTGAGCCCCATTTACTTTTATAATGTCTGAATAACTTAATCTTGAGATTAATTTCATCGCATTTCCATAATTTTCATCTAACGAAGGAAACAGATTTACATCTTTCCTTTTGAGTCGGTGATGTTCTCATAATAAAAGATACTAAAGAATTTGCTCAGATGAAAGAAGTAAGCTTGCAATTCAAAAGTGAGCATTATTCATTAGTGATAATATCAAGAAAAGGATTACCGCAATATTTATGAAAAATAACAAAATACTCTAGTATTGAAAAATCGAATAATGTTATTACAAACAATCCTTGTATGCATATACATTCCAAAAAATTGCAATTCTGAAATCCTACATTGACAAAACGAACTTTTCCTCTATACATGCCAGATATTACACTGGTGAAATAAATTAAGAGAATTTGCATATTTTATCGAATTTCATGAAAAGAACTGAACTGAAAGTAAAACCACTGCTTCTAGACGAAAATGCAAATCTTGTACGTCAAATACGTAAGCGTACACGTGTGTGTAGGCGAAGCTAGTAGAAAATAAGGCTTGATAAGCGCGCGTAAGGTAAGACGCATTTCGTTCGCTAGCACACCTCGCCGAATTTCTTGGTGTTATTTTGCAGCAATCTGTAAAATTCAAATTGTAACAGTAAAAATGAGTAACCACCAACATTTAGGTGATGGAATGAGGTGTCAAATTGTGGGGAGGCTAGAAGCAGACCAATCTCAAGTCCAGATTTGTAGAGAGTTCAATTTAACGCCCAGCGTCGTGTGTAACTTATGGAAACAGTTCCAGGATACCGGATCCATCGAGAGAAAGCCTAGACAAGGTCGTCCAATAGCCACCATGGCCACAGAAGATCGTTATTTGTCCATTATAGCGAGACGTAACAGGGGTGCTACAGCTTCTCAGCTCTCCCGTGACTTGTATGCAGCCACAGGAACCCATGCATCAAGGGTGACTGTTTCCAAGACTTCATGAGACAGGATTGTTTGCAAGAAGACCTGCTGTTTGCGTCCCGCTCACTTCTACGAACAGGAGAGTTCGTTTAGCATGGTGCAGAGAGCATGGAGATTGGAGTATGGGTCAATGGGCGACCGTTCTCTTCACTGATGAGTCCCGGTTCAGCCTAAACACCGATTCTCGCCGTACGTTCATATGGAGAGAACCAGTGACCCGCTACCTACCCTCCAATGTCCGCGAAATCGACTATTATGGCGGAGGGGGTTTAATGGTCTGGGCAGGCATCATGTTGGATGGCCGAACACCTCTCCATGTCTTTGAAAGAGGCACTGTGACTGGTGTGAGGTATAGGGATGAGATCTTGGAGCCCTATGTTCGCCTTTTCAGGGGTGCAGTTTACCCTGAGTTCATTTTAATGGACGATAACGCGAGACCACATAGAGCTCTTCTAGTCGACGAATTTCTAGAGAGTGAGGATATTTGCCGGATGGATTGGCCAGCCAAATCTCCAGACCTTAACCCTATAGAGCATGTCTGGGACGCTATGGGGAGGGCAATTGCAACTCGTAACCCTCCTCCGAGAACCATCCAGGAAATAAAAACAGCGCTGAACGAGTGGGACCAATTGCCACAGGAAATGATAAACTGCCTTATTTCAAGTATGAAGTCACGCTGCAAGGCCTGCATATCTGTAAGAGGGGACCATACCTCCTATTAATCCATTTTTTTTGTTTATTCTGCAACCGCTGTTTCATAACTTCAGACTCCAACGAGTGTTACGCGCGATCATGCGTGTGTATTACAATTGTTGAATGGTTATTTGTTTTGTATTGTATCAATGTATGCACATATCAAATTTCATTAAAATCGGTCCAGTTGTTCTAGAGATAATCGACCAAGTCTGCAAATTCTCTTAATTTCTTACACAAATGTAATTTTATACTTTATGCAATAAAACCACAAAGCATTTTATTTCATTTATTGCTCTTAATTGTACTTTCTTTTCTATTTCCTAAATTTTATTGTTCATAATCTAATTTTGGTATGAAGCCAAAAGAAATAAAGAAGAAGTAGTTTTTGTGGAAGAAAATCTGTGTTTAGTGTACGGCAACAGGTAAATGCTTAATATTAATGAGTAAAAACACAAGGAATTTGTGGGTTAAAAAGGCGTTACAATAGAAAAGAAGACGGCAATAAAATATAATAAAATATAGCCTAAAGAAATTCTTTTATATAATTTAACTCAAATTTCTTTTTTTAGTTCAAAAAGCTAATAAATCACCTGAAAAAGAATTCGCGATAAAATTAATCTATATAATCAGTTTCATTGCAATAAAAAAGCAATATGTTGTTTTGTTTTTTCATTCTAAAGGACGAATATAACAAATAGTACAGAGAAAATCAAAAAGAGAAAAAAACCTACTTGAATTATAATTTATTTTGTAAGTAGTTATCGAAATGGCATGCTTCACAAATGACTTCACATATTTATAAATGAAATAATGAAGCAAACATCAATATAAGATAATTTCACGAAGATTCCTGCACTGATTTATTCATTGATTCAAATGTGGAATTTATCTCGTTTTTTCCTCTATAAAGCTGAAGAGCTTGAAAACAGAACTAAAAATAAGGCGGCTTTAAACAGCATGTTTTTACAGGTGTATATTTAACGATTTTATATTATTATTTAAGAGTATTCTATGAATCAATTGTAATTTTTTGCAAAAACGGTTATAAATAGAAATATTTCATATGTGTTAATTTTTATGTAGTAGCAACTATAAACTTTTGATTTGAAAAACTTTTTTCTTTATCTGTAAAGAGTTACTGTAAACAAAAATTTTGAAAATTAGTTATAAAATGATAAAGGAAAACTTATAAAGCATGATATCTTAATTTATAAAAGGGGCATATAACGGGAACCCGATATGAAGGCTAAACACGAAATAACAGTTATATAAATATTTTTAAAAATTATTAAGGATTATCGTTTTTATTAAATTTCTGTAATATTTATGTTAAAAATATTCCATTCATGAATAAATTCAAGGAATAGTTCAACTTCATACTGATTTCGAAACAGAAGTCCAATCTTTCCTCTTATATTCACTTAAAATCGCATTATAAATTTGAGGCATTCAATTAAATATCAACTTATTCTTGCTATTTCAAATCCTGAAACTCACATTTTTAAAGATTCAGATTCCTCTCTCTAAAAGAATGCAAGACTACTTCACATCATTCAAGTAAAAATAGCATTCATATTTCTCTCGCAGTTTACATACGGTCTTGAATTTGACCAAACTTAAACGTGTGAAAACATTCACTTGGAACTGCATCAGAAGTAAAATATTAATTTCCTGTCTGGGGCTTCCATGTCGACAGCCATTTCCTCTTTTCTTCAAGATTCAACTCTTATGACCTTTATAAATAGGTCCAGACCACTAAATGTTCCGTCAAGGGGAAATTTCTTTTCTGTTCGTGCCTTCGATATTTGAAAAGAACGCAGAAACAACCCAAAACTGCCCTCTTTATACCCTTTCAGCTAAAGCTCTATATATTCACTTGCTGATTTGGTTCCTAACCTTGAAGGCTTCAAATCCAATACTGCTGAAATCAGCTTAAAGCAGAGTACATGTCTTAGCCTTCAAAGAATATGTAGGTCAGCGATATTTCGAAAGGTAAGGATATTTTATCCTCCTTTAATATTTGATACTTAGTCTTAGTTTAGATAGATCTTCATAAAATTTCTAGTAACTTTGTCTTCATCCAATGCTCATCTGTGCTAAATTTTATGAATTTTAAATTTTAAGAAAGGAAAATTTAACTCGTGAAAAATAAACTTTAAATAAGCAAAGTATTCTGGTAAAAACAGGTAAAAAAGAAAATAAATTTTAACAGAAATGCAAAAATACTTAGAAGATACGTTTTAATAAAAATGCAAAATTAAAATTAAGTATTTTTTAAAAAATATTCAAAATTGAAATGAAAATTAAAACAATCGGGCATTAACGGCATATTGTGTACGAAACAGCAAAAACAATATATTTCAAAAAGAATTAGATCTCAAAAGCTGAGATTTATTGATTTAATATTAAAAGGAATCTGTGAACGTTGTTCAGGCCATTACTGTAAATAAAAGCATATGAATTAAAAGTCAAACGATTCTAAATACGGTTAAAACGAATTTTTCAGAAACGATACAATTCGGTCGGGGTTTAGATTAGTTTAGTTACATTAACGACCCGTTTTGAAACAACACGAGGGCTATTTGGGATGGACTTCGTAATTTTAAGCAGCGGTCAGTTGAAGAGGATGGCACTTGAGCTGGCACTCCCTCAAACTTCCGTAGCCCACCATTTCGGCGGAGGAAGTGACTCTATAGTTAAGATGAGAAGATTACAGCGGAACCATCACACCAGCTCGTCTCCGAACTTGCACTCTACATTAGTGGGAGGACTTTGATCCTTGGCGCATTTTAACTTGCTACAGACTTACCTGAGAGAGTTTGAGAAAAAAAGTAGTCATTAGTTTGGTTTTTTATGATTTACATCCTATTTAGAAGCTACACGAGAGCCATTTTAGAACAAATGTCGTAATTTTAAACCGTGTTCAAATGAACAGGGTGACACCACAGCCGGCAACATCCTTTCCAAATATTCTACACCACATTCTTCTACATCAATGGGAGGGCATTTGCCACCGACCGATTTACATGCATCAGGACCACATACACACAAGAATTTTAGAAAAATCGAGGCGGCAGCTTCGGATTCTCCAGTTCTGAAACCTAAATTCTGCCACCAAGCCACCACGGCTGAAAGCCCTACCAATATTCTTGTACAAGAATTAACTGAAATACTCATAGTTTGATTAGATTTAAAAGCATTATTTATTAGGACAAATTATTGTGTTTTGATCGAAATATTTCGAGATTTTTTAATATAATTCGAATATGTGACAAATGGACGTTGAAAAATCGGCAAAATGCAATGTAATGAGTTTCAAGCCGTAAAAATTAGAAATCTAATCATCAGAAAGTTATATTGAAGAAATGAAGAGTTATAATTTTAGGATAGAGTGCATGTTAAGCTACCAATTTTGATTCAATTCTTTGATTGGATATTGTAGAAAATATTTGTGCTAATTTCTAGTCTCATACGGACTCTCTGCAATAAGAAATATAACAAATTCCGTTGCTTTATGGAGTTTTAATCGTTATATAGCCCCATTTTAAACAATAAATTTATGTTTCTATTTCAATACGTAAAATGTGATTGTAATTCTTTAAAAATTTATGAAATAATATATAGCACATTTCTTAAGACAGGCATTATATGAAAATGTATTGATATATTTAAAAATATACTTTTATTGCTTTATATTCAATTAGGATTATTGAACTAAAATCAGTCAGATACAATTTGTGACTTTATATCCAGAAAAGTTTTGAATATTTTTTTATAATTCCTGTATATTAGCTTCCTTAAAATTAATATCTTGAAGAGAACACGAGGGAAATTCTTGAAAAAGTTCCACAGCAGACAGACTGCAATATAAAAAATAATATAAATGTCTACACAAATGACAGTAAAAAGACTGAGAGTGTATGTGTTTAATGAAGCGTTCACATGGAAAACTCTAGGTGTGAGATTATTTAAAATGTAGGTTTATTCTGGAAAATACTTCATGCGTAAACTATGTTTTAATGACTGAAGGGTAATTGAGAGTTAAATTGTGTGAATCTACTTAATTTCTTCACAGTTGATGAAAAACGCTGTTTGCTTAACTATTTTATCAGTATAAAACATGCAGTTTCATTCCACACTTATCTATTGTAATGAGAACCAACTGAAATGTTCTCCCCTCAGCTTTCTCGCATAATTGCAGAATATGATGTATTTTGTGTTTAAATTCGGAGTATGGTGATAAAAACCAAGAATTATAGTATCAAGACCACGTACAAACTTCCTTTATCTTGCTCGTTGTATTTTTAAGTAACCATGTTCACATAAACATGGATAAATAATCAGACAGTCTACCTCTTGACGGATTCGTCTACAGTTAGAAACAGCATGACAATTTGAACGTAAAGATAATACATTCGAGTTCATTATTGCCCTTTGGATTTATCGCTTTCACACACATACGCACGAATATACTGAACGAAATCAATCAATCTTTTAAAGTATTTGGTCAATCATTTGATACGTATCAACAATTTTAATGATAAAACCATATGTCAAATTTCATTTATCTAGCTATTTGATTTTTTTGAGTGATTATGTTCTCAAACATATGGATGAACATACAGACAGACTTCATGAAGACGGATTTTGTTCCGAAATTTCATAGAAACATGCAATTTTGGTGTAAAATAGCTTTCCGAATTTCATACATCTAGCTAGTTGCATTTCTCAGTTATCGTCTTCACAAACGGACAAAACGACAAAAAGACAGACATATTTTCCACAAACGTTTTCTTTTCTGGTCTCAGGAAGATATAAAATGTGGAGATTCCTGAAAATCTTGAGTTCGAATTTTTGTGGTGATTCCGATTCTTTGTATATTTTGTTTACGAAAAAATAAAAATGAACCCAATCTTTACTAGGTGTAGCGGTTAATAATGCGGATTTTCTTCCAGGCGTGGTGTGGCAGTAGTTTGGTGTAGTTGCGAAGTGTGACGCATGCCATGCGATCGTAGTGAGAACAAGCTTCACAATAGCAGACGTGAAATGTTTTAAAGGTGTGCACAAGACTGATATTCTCTCGCAAAACGTTCGCGACGTTAGTGCTGAAAAAGTGCATTTGAGGTAAATCATACTTCCTTAATTTATTGTGAAAAAAGTGCATCTGAATGTTACCACATGCACGGGGTGCGTGTGGTGAACATGCACCATCGCAAAACACTTGTGAATGCTGGTTTAAACGATTTAGGAAACGGCTATGGAAAGAAGAGAATTCTGCGTATTTTGTGGGATCAGGAGCATGTGGTGTATCATGAGCTGCTGAACTCCAGTAAAACTGTAAATAGTTCTCGCCGCCAACAACAAATTGTCGATTTGAACCTCACACTGATCGTCAAACGACCACAACGGGCCATTCGACACTACAAGGTGATTTTGTTTCCTGACAATGCTTCACTACATAAGTCGAAACCAGGGAATAAAAGCGTTAAAAGATTTTGCCTGTGAAGTATTACCCCACACGCCGTATTCACAAGACCTTGTATTGTTGGAATTTAACTTGTTCCGGTCGATGGCGCACACACAATCTCAGCAGCACTTCCGAATGTTCGACGATGTGGCCGGATGGAGCACTCACTAGTTTGCCTCCAAAGAAGCAAAGTTCAATTGGGACGGTATTCACACCTTACCTGGCAGATGGGGGAAAATTGTAGCTAGAAATGGCCATTAATTTGAATAAATCACTGCTATTACTTTTCTTCCGTTTCTTGTATTTTCTTTTCATCCAATTTGAGCATTTTTAACCGGTACACCTAGTATATTAGAAAATAAATTAAAAGATTACAGCCTTCGAAATATCTGGTTGATTTTCCATGTAAACTCTTAAAACTAGAAGCATAATTTTGAAAATTACCCTTGCATAATAACCGAAATGCTATGCATCTGAAATTTCTTGAAACAGTAAAGAGAAAGAATTGTGTGCTGATTTCAAAGGTTATGTCACTGTTCGCGTCTTGCTGTTGTCCATTGATTTTGTTAAAAGTTTAACTACAAATCTGATATCTGACTTAAATGTGTTTGTTTAAGCGATTCGAGACAATTTTTCGAAAATTTCTAAGCAACTGGAAACAAAAGAGACAAAAGGCGCAAAACAAACGATTTCATTACGCTTTGTTTCTCCTTGAAGTCACCTTCCTTTGTCAGTGACAGGCAATTGTATATCAAACATTCAAAGTTTAGTCTGCATTCGAAAGTATAAGAGTGAAACTTAATTTAGAAAACAAATTCATTTTATTAAGAAGTAAAGGTGCTTTTGAAACTTATTTGAACTATCACTACCAGCATTTTTGTTAAGTTTCATTAAAATATTTGTTTAATAAACTGTAATAAAATCTCTCTTAACCGGCAACCAATTAATTTGAATATCAAAATAACGACCATTTTGAGGGTATAAATGCCAAATTTAGGTTTATGAGTTAAAATATATATATATTTAATAGCTTAAGGGGATGTTGACAATTCTTTTATTTCACATTCTCTCTTGGTGACGAAGAAATAATCATACATGTAGGAAAGGCAAAAGTTTATGATGAGAAGGGAGATGATGAATGTAAAGAAGACACTCAGACCGATAAACTTACTTAGAAGGAAGCAGATGACGGATTGCATATAATTTATCAAGAAATCTCTATGTATGTCAGCACATGAAGCTTCATTGTAGACACAGTAAGTTTTTGAAACTTCGTCGGTAATCTTGTAAACAGGTAGACATACGAAGTTCTTCTTCTTCGTAAATATAAATACGAAAAATTTATGTTACAATATGTATGGTAATTTTAATATGTTATTTCACCATGTTTTTCTGAAATTTAAAATTGCGTATATGTATTTTAATTTTAAATTATTTGTGTGATTTTCGATATTCTATATTTAATTGAGGTCGATAGTTTGAAAAATCTAACCAACAAACTTCGCAAGCTATTATTTCAACAGATGATAAATATCAACAGGTAAGTTCTATACACATATATTGAATTATCCTGAAAAATTTGTTACCCGACATCGGCGAGGTCCCGAGGTTCCCAGTTGAAAGAGATTCTAGTATTATGAATTGGACTCCAACAGAAATTGGATTTTCGCATTCATTTCTAATTCCGCGAAACATCGCCCTGTCTGCTCTTCGAATCTTCGACATCGAACTTTGCCTTCAGGTCAATACATTCCCCTAACTACCTTCAATACATAACAGAAATATTACTAAAGCCTCCGGTTATAAAAGAAGCAGAGAACATTTTGTTTAATATAAATAGTTAGTTTTCAGCGCTATAAACAATTATGTCAGTTTACTCTCTGATATTACTCATATTAAAACAAATCTATACGAAATTCAGATATTGTGTAATGCTATGAACATACTATTGAAGAACAGTCAAATCCTATATAAACTTGTTACGAATGTAAGTTACACATATATATAATATAAAGATGTGACGACAAGTCTTGAGAAGTATACCTTGAAAACATTATTTTATTAAGCATAATTTTATTATTCCTAATTTTCAAAATTCAGTTAAATTTTTAAAATACCGAGGACAAGTTAGACTAGGGGTGTAGTGGAGCCAGAATACACCGCAACGCCGTTCCGGAGCTGCTTTTTTTCACGAGAAATAATTAAGAAAAAATGTTAATACGTACTTAAAAAAGCGCGATTTTTGTCACCCAGGTTAGAACGTTCTGGTACAGACTATTTTGAGACTACACTACTGAGTAAGACGTGTATTTAGATGGAAGTTTCTTTAAAAGCAAGCTGATAAAATTAAGCGAGTGTAAAGTTTTGTCTTTTATGAAGTTACTAGCTTTTTACTTTAATATGCATTTTAGATTCCAGTTCAAAAATTCAGTAGTATTTTTGAAATACACATGACAAGTTAGCTATGTATACAAATGGAAGTTTCGTAGAAAGCAAGCTGAATAAATTAAGCGAGTGTAAATTTTTGTCCTCGTCGATTGTTGAAGAAAAGTTTTAAATCCTGGAAGCAAGAGCAATTCAAAATCTTTAACAACGAGAGACTTTAAGAGTTAACTTTCCTGTCGAACGGAAAAACGAAATGGCACCTAAAAGTCACGTAAGTTACATTTAAAAAAAACTCATGATACAAACACTAACTATAAATTTGAAAATGAAATCAGTTCTTTCATAGAGAAAGCAGTAGAAACGAAGAAGTTTTAAGATGCTTGAGTTGTCGAAGCATGTAAGTTACTTCTTGTTTAAAAAGGATTCAAATACGCGAGGTTGTATTTATTAGTTAATTTTTACTTTGGTGAAGAATAGTTTTCTGCGATTCTCTATTTATAATGTTTCACAACTTTAAATACTTTATGTAAAAGTTTGTTTTAATTATCTAATTCGAGCCTTATAGGTCTTCAAGATAATTATCTAAGCGGAGTTTGTAGACATTTAATATATTTAAACAAGACCATCGAAATAAGAAGTGATGGAATGAAATTATTGTAGATATCGTATATGTACTACTGTTAAGTTTATCCCTTCTTGGTAACTGCCATCATGCTTTAAAGTCTGAAATATTTTATTAAAATAATTTTATTAAATCTTTGTTCAAGTTCAATAGAATTTATGAGCGTTATCAATTATATGAGCGTCGAAGTTCAGTATTTATTCAAGACTTCAAAAAGGTAATAATTGATGGAATGCAATTATTTAAGACATCATTCATGTATTGAGGTTAAGTGTTTGCCTCATCTTTATAATCTAATGCATGTTACAAATTGTTTAAAATATTATTTAGCTTCCATTAACCCAGAAATACAATTAAAATGCGAACTTTTTACATTTATTTTCTCTTTATTCCATGGGGGCAGATTTTTTTTGTGCTTTTTTAAGACTAATAAGAGGATTTGGTACTAAATACTTAATAACTTCTTAAGTAATGATAAATTACTCTCGCGCTGTTTTCTTACGTTTTTTTTGAACCATAAAAAAACTCCTGAAAAAATTGGCGTAATCAATTTTTCAAACGGTGTTTGCTTTTTAAGTAACTTTACAGAGTAGCGTTAAAAACGCTGAGAACCCCGCTGGGAAATTTCAGAATTCATCAAAACCACTTAGCATTTTCCTCTAATTTTGTTAGATACGTGCAACACATAATCAGTAAAAAACACTCATCATTAACAAATACTTATAAAAAAATTTCCACCAGTATTTCAATAAAAAGTATTAATTAGTAGATGTTGCTTAAAATATAATTTTTCACTTTTTCGCAAATTATAGGAGTGCATAAAATATTTACTAATAAAATATTTTATTCCTTAAAAAACATCAAATCAACCAATAAATTTTGAATCTAAATAGTTTTCGGAAATGGTAGCTTATACTGCTACTTTAATTTGACGCCGTTTATTTAAAATGTGTATAATGCTTTCTTTTCTTTTTCTTTAATTTAGTTTAGCTGTTTATTTTGTTTGACATTCAAAAATATATGAAATATAAAAGAAAGCCATTGTAGGTTTAACCCTCTAAGCGGCTAGCTATTTTTATCTATTAGATTTAAAGTCTTAAAAATATTTGTTTTCAATGTAAAAAATTGAATCTATCTTTTATTTAATCAAGTCTGTGAAATCTTAACAATATTTTATCCATCGTAATTTAAGAAATTATACACATAAATATGAATTATATGCTTTTAAACTCAACATGAGAAACGGAAAAATACGGCTCAAACACTTAGAGGGTTTTAAGTACTTAATATCCTTATATACCCTTATATGGTAAACTTCATAGTTTAATATTCATCAAACAACAATCCAATCGTTGACAGTAAACTGTTTCTGCATACCAAAAGAATAAAACTGCATAAAAAAAGAATAAAATAATATTAGAGGTATGGAGCTTTTAGACTCCATAAATAGCAAGAAACAACCACAAATTCTGAAATAACCCATTCATGATCATGGACATGATAAAAAGTAAACGCGCTTAGAAAGACAAAATTTTAAAAAAATTGATCTTCTGTCACAAGCAGTAGTTGAATTTAGCAATTTTAGCATTATTTTGAATCGTGGTCAGATGACATAGTTCAGAGGACGACATCTGAGCCAGCAGCCCCCTCTCGCAACTTCCGCACCACACCAATCGGTGGATATTTGACCTTCAACGTTAAATTAATCTCACACCAATCCCACATTCACAGATCTTGGTGGTATCGTATTTCATATCTGTAGCCCTCTGGTTCAGGGAGGGCTTTTAGTCTATATATTTTTTAATTATTTGTTTTTGAAATCTATGACCAACTGTATTTGATGCTGTTCCTCTATAAAAAGGCAATTCACTCAGTATCACTTGGTCCAAATTCTTTTTAAAATATTTATAGTATGCGTAAATATTTAAGCTGTATAATTTTTATTTCTGAACTGGATGGTGTAACAGAGATTACTGACATTCTATAAAGTAATATTTTTATATACAAAAGGAGTAATATGTAAAAATTCCTGTTTATTCAGAAATGGCGATTCTTAAATTTATCGAAAATTAAATTTTCTAAAATATGTAAAGTTCGTGTAATGACGAGCACAACAATGTGATAATGCACAAGCAATAATTAAGAACTATAAGATAAAATAATAGTATGAATAAAATCATGTATACTTATAAAATAACAATAGTTATACATAATAAATATTCCATTCACTAGCACTATAAACTTTTCTATCTATTCAAATTTTTATGGTCCTATTAAAATATGAAGCCTTGTTTATTTAACAAAAAAATATTGGAAAATTTAACTCACAATCATAAAATATTAAGAAATTAAATCTATGGCTATGTAAATAATTTATTTAAAATATTTTTACAGACAACACATTTTCCTTGCATCGTTATTCTTAGAAAAATAAAAATGATTTTGTAATCTATTTTTGCATTAACACTTTTATCTTCCACAACGCATTATACTTTACTTCATTAAAAATACATTCTTCCATTAGTTTCTTGCTTTTAAACAACCATTTTTTCAGACTATTGAAAGCTCTATCCAAAAGCAAAGTTTGAGAGCCCGAAATGTTATTTTATAGAAGCACTCAGACAGCAAACGTACTCTGAATACATCAATTTGTTGCACACTGTAGGCTTTTTTTATGAATTTAAAAGGTTGAAACTCTTCTATTGTTCAATTTTACGCAAACCTTCAGCTGAAATTTTTCCTACTCGCCAGTTAATGATGAGCGATGGAGTTTAAACTTCTGTTTTTCGGGAGGAAAGAAAATAATTTTAGTTTCTAACAGAAACTAACTTTTATTTTACGTCTTCCTAAACAAAAGCACTCAATTTTATTAGCTCCTCTTTGAAGAATAATGGCCTGTGCGTTTTTATATCTATAGTCAATCGATTAGGTGATCCATACGAATCCACAACAAATTGTAGCACCCGTTTAGAATTTTGCACCTCAGAAAGTTAAATCTCGCTTTTAAAAATTATTTTTTTAAATATAAATAACTAACTCTATGCACCAATTTCTCTGAACTTCAAACACAAAGTCGTAAATTTCATATAAGATGACTATCTAATCGCTCACTAAGAGCAGTTATTGAAATGAAATACTAGGCCACTGCGGGCTGGTAGCAGAGACTCGGAATTGGAGATTCGTGGGCTCGAGATGCATTGAACAACAGATATGGAGCAGCAATGGCCTAGTGCAAAGGAATCGGCTTTGAGGTTGAAGGGTTCCAGATTTGGCGCCATATTTCACCAAAGCATGCAAGTCTCGCCATCTCATACCTCGAAGTATGAAGGTCTGGTGTACGTCAAATCTAACGTCGAGGAACAAATGGCCTATCGTTGGTTTGGCGCGGAAAATTAGAATGAAAATTGTATCAGGTGCCGTCTTAGTCATCTGACCTAGGTTCAAAATCACGAAGCGAGTCCCAAAACCTTCGTGTGTTACTTAATAACTTCAAGACTAATCCGAACACCATCATATCTGGGGATGATGCGCGCTAAATATGTTGGGCAACGAACATCCTAATTCATTGCGATAGAGAAGTGAGGAGCATTGTACCAGGACAAGGTTCCGTCTTTCTCATCTGCCTATGAATCAAAAGTGTGAGGTTTACCCTGACAGCTTAAAATGGAGCATCGAATTCATATATCTATCATATATCGAACAACTTTGACATACATTTTATTGGATCGTTCTATTTATTTCGAACAACACTTGTGACTGGATTGCGGTTAATTTAAGGTAGCAGATGTCCCTTTGAAAATGTTATGAAAACTTGTAAATAATTTACGTTCAACACATATCATCTACGGTTATCTCTATTAGACTTTCAGTTGCAATAATAACGCACTGATATTTACTATTCATTATAGATTTATTATCTAAAAATTGAAACACTTATAATGAATATGACTGAATAATTTCAGACGTTCCATTATTTCAGTGAGGCTTTTCCCATTTGCATCCAAACTATTAAAATATTACAGACCCATCTGAAATGTAGAATCTATTGTATATATCAAAATATTGTAAAATTTGAGTTTTACAGTCAGAAATAGAAGTTAAAATGTAAATACTTGGTCATGAAGCATGGCATTTTAACTTATAAGGGAAGGTGCGTGATGTTAGCACCATAGCAAAATTGAAGTTTTATGCAAAGGTGGCAAATATACGAATATTTTTGAAAATATTCATATTTGGTAGTTTCAACTACTAGAAACAACTGAATTTCGAGCATGTATGATGTTTATTACTCCCTTTCGGCGGAAATTTCTGCCACATGTTAAACAAAATTCAAATACAACTCTAAAAGCGACGTCCGTTTTTAATTAAAACAGATCATTTTAATTTGTTGGCAAGAAATTTTGAAAAATAGCTTTTATTTTTTAGTACAGCAACACATTGTTGTTTCATTAAGGGAACAAGCGTCGCCTTTTGCAACACTATAGGAAATGCCACTTAATGTTTGTGATTAAAATTTAATTTTCCCAAGTTGAAGAGATGCCAAATAGTTTTAACTGACAGCAATTCGTATCTTATAAAAGTATCTGAAATTACATTTACTCTGACAAATTGTCTCTGGTGAATTTTTATGTTTTCCAGCGATCTGAAGAAAAGTTGCTCTTGCGATTTTAAAACTCATAAAATTGTTCATTCAATTTATTCTATTAACCCCACAAGTTATTCGAGTTAATTCAATTATCGTGCTAGAGTTAAGTTCTTCTATTGTTATTACCACAATATTTTTTTTAAAATTATATTTAATTGTAGCCACGATAGTGCACAAATAGATGTGGTTTGTTTAATAAGTCGACTAGTGGAATGGCAATGTACGGGTGCCTAAATAAAATAATTAAGCATATCTATGTGAATAGCAGCGAGCACTTAAATAGATGTAATAAAAATGTATATAATTTTTTCATTCAACTGAATGCCAACAAGAATATTTTAAAAATGTAATTAAGGCGCTGTATAATTTTACTTCATGGAAAGGAAATGTGCGAATGCGAAAAATAATTTTTTACGTGGACGGATTTTGTCTAAAATTTGATACTAATTTACAATTTTAGTATTAAGACCACTTGCAAAATTTTATTCATCTACCTCATAACGTGTTTAAGGTATCATGATCACATACACAAGGAGACCAATAGGCAGTCTACCTTTCGACCATACTTTGATGCATATCCGCAATAGTGGTGTACAGATCATTCATTAAATTTAATCCCTATAGTTTACTATATTATTGAGTTATTGTGCTCACACGGACATCCAGTCACACAGTCTTCCAAATGAAGGATAAGTATCAAATTTTTAATGTAATAACTGCATGCCAAATTTCATACATCTAGCTCTTTTCGGTTTCGAGGCTTCATATACACATGTACAAACGAGCATAGTTCCAAGCATGGTATTTTTTGGATCAAGGTGTTATGAAACGTGGGGATTCATCGAAATCTCGAAATATATATATTTTTTTGGTATACGTCAAGTAAGAAACAGTAAAAAAAGTCTGACTTCCAGAATTCTTTAAAATTTTTAAAAAAATGGCAATATAAAAATTCTATCCGCTTGTGGTCGTCATTAACATTTATGCATAAACAATTATATATATATATAAGTGGCGGCTCGTCCATTAGGGCTGCAGCACCCCCTGAAATTATTTTTTAAACTTGTATTTTTCGTTCTTAATCATACTTTTCCATTCTCAGAGTTCAATGACTTACGAAAATGCAAAAAAGTAATAAGAAATTGTAAAAACTTGCATCTCTCTTTGTTTGGAATCATTTTATGATTCCAAACAAAGAGAGATGCAGGTCTGAGCTACAAAATTACACTCCCAAGCGAAATCCATTCACTGAGTAGAAAATCCGGAGAGAAAAAGCAACCCTTTATTCCTTTTAACTTCTACGGGCTATAGGCTGCAAGGGCGAGCAGCTCTGGCTGGCACGGAGACAACTGAACGAAAAAAAGATGCTCTTTTTTATTTATTTTTCTTTCTTTCCTCACTCTCACACAAGTTGCAATATCATTGGCTGTTTATGGGTTTTGGTTTCGGTTTGTGTTGCGTGGACAGAAACACATCTGGTTGATTGATTATTTACTTTCACTTGATAGAAAGCTAGATTTCTTTTGAAGAAGATATCCATTTTTGGAAGAGTGTTATCGACTGAAGTTGGCGAGGAGGGAAGTGTGTATGTGGAAATGTGATTTTTTTTCTTAGGAAGAATCGCCACATTAACATTCACTTAACATTCTTTTAGTAAAACTAGTAGTAAATGTCATATGCTGGCTATTTAATTTGTTTGAAAAGCAGAAAATTTCATAACTGGCTTTGGTATTAAAAATTTGTCCTACTGAAAGATAAAGTAGCTTTTTAAAAATGTATTCTCTTGATAAATATTATGTTGCAGTCCTCTTCGTTTCTGAGCTCACGAGCCGCCACTGTACGTAATCATACAAAACAATTGCTAAAAACCCACTATAAATTTTTTTTATAAGAATCTATTTTTAAAATATCTTCCAAAAACCTTCAAACGTTGACTACAAAAATTCTTGTATATAAATTTATCAGGAAGGTATTTTGGAGTCAGGGACACAAACGTGACACTATTAACTCAATAAAATGTTCACGTCACTCAGGTTAAAAAATTGAATGATTTTATACCAAATATTGCTGACGCTAGAAATTTACCATCACTATAACTTCAACAGAAAGTCTCTTTTTATACTATAATAATTGTAGATCAATTTTTTACATTGGGTTCATCATCACATTATTTAATATTAATTCATTATTATTTATATTTATTGTGAACCATTACTTTAAGATTCGAAGAAAGATTATGCAGTGCAAAAGAAAAATTCAAAAGGTGTTCAAAACTTGGAACACCTCTCTATCTTTAAAGAAATAAATTTTTACCGAAATTCTTCGGAATTCTTGGAATACCCCAATCTAAGTTGTCGGCGCTGATGCAGACAAATGCAATTTATAAAATAAGTGCATTTGTAAAGTGGCATTGGAGACACTTTTTGGTACTCTCAAAGAACGTCTCGTCTAGGCAAACTTGTTTTACTTTTTGAACCAATCCAACCATTGCGGTTGTTACTTGGGAATTCTTATCCGGGTAGTATTATAAATATTTACTTTAAATATACCAAAACAACTGGATAAATATTAATACTGTACATAAATTCTACGTATAACTTAGTTTGATAAACATGATTGATTGTGGATTTTGATTTAGCTTCGTCTTTTGTTAGAGAAATATTAGACTATTTGGGAAGAGAACTTAAATTTTTGACTGTGGTCGGATAACGGCGACAACACCTGAGCCAACATCCCCTACTCTAAGAGACCATAACACCATAACAAAGGGAGGACGCTTTATTCCAACGAATTTAATGTGCACATCCTATTTTTGGTTGAAAGGGTCTTTCAATTGTTATAATCAGCATTTGAAGCCGAGATTCCATCGTCTAGTCAACACAATACTGTACTGAGAACAGATAAGCACTGAATTGAACTCACAAATGATTATAAATACTATTACATTTTGGACAAAAAGTGGAACAGGTTTTTTTTTCAATATTAATATGCTTCTTAAACTTATAATGACGGTTGGACGGTCTCGAGTGATCAGATGACTATTATTTAACGGCGAAAAATCCATTTCGTAATCAAAGGGTTTAAAACACCAAGGATTCCATTTCGTAATCAAAGGGTTTAAAACACCAAGGATTCATTTCTTTAAGAGGTCGTTGCACCCTGGTATAAGGTCTCATCTTCGAGTCCAGAAGATTCTAGGTACGAAACACGATTCTACAAAACATCTTCCGCTTATATGTGCCGACATAAACGATCACTCCATACTGAGCACATGGCGTGGTGGCACTCCATACCATTCCATTTTTCAGACCATCCATTTTGGTAGGTCATTCACGAAATCTCCGTGCATGTCACAAACTCATCCACTTCCGGTCACTCCTATTCCCTAGGGCTGCTGCGCTTACCCCTCCCCAGCTTTCAAAACACGACCCCCGCCCCTCTTCGATTTCCGTCGTGAACGTCTCGCTAAGTACAGTGTGGTTTTCGGTTTCGCTAGAGAGCCTCACTCCTCCACTCCGGTCCCATTTCAGCTTTTATGACCCAAGAGTCCAAATAGTCCTCATCGGAGTTTCTCATTAACGACAGGTTTTGGAGCGGTGCGATCGAATTTGCGCCGTTAGGATGGTCGTGTCCAGCTTTAAATCGTCGCACGTCGATGGCCAAACATCTTCTAGCTGGTGCGATGCGGAAATTCAGGCAACGGTTACTGGTTGAGGTGTCGTCCTAGTCATTTGACCGAGGTTCGTCTCAAAATAGTCGTAGTATTACTTGAAAATAAGAAGTTATTATAGCTAAATCAAACAAAATCAACTCTCTTCACAGCAATGTCTTTTTTTGTCCAAATATATATGACAGCAGAAACTCATGTGAGACCTCCAAACAGCAAACACTAATTTTATTCTATTGCTTTTAGCTTTATAAAACTAATTAGTTTGGAAAGTGTCCCACCATATTCATAAATTTACCTTTTGATTTTTTTTTTGTTATAAAACACAATAGCTCTGTGCTTAAGAGCCTGATTTATCCCTTTATAGTTGAAGCAATAACCTCCATAATAAAAGTCGTAAAACAGAAAATGTTATGATAGGTGTGTTGGAAACATAAATAGTTAGGATGGCCTTCGAATATGACGTGACGCAGCACTCTCTAATCATATTAAATGTTTATGACTTTCAAACTGTTTGGGTTTTCAAAGGATACAATCTATATGATAAATATTACGAAATAGCTGCTTGTGAGATCATAGACGTAAAGAAAAGCTGTGTTCAGATTCTGAAACTTTTATGTGTGTGTCTTGAAATAGTTCAAGAATTATTTAAGTGTTTTCCAAGATTTAAAAGTTTGAAAATTAGAATAAATAATTTCTTGGTCTCTTAGATAAAATTTCGTTTATTTGCTCTAAAAATATATGTGCGTTAAAATGTTATTACCTATGTATTTGTTTTGTATATAGATGAAACTTTAAAACTAAGAAATGTCTACATATACTATTATTATAATTATTAATGCTCCAAGGATATTGAAACATTAATCGATTTATTTGGTTTCTGTAGCAAAAGTCTTTTTCCAGTTTTCTAATTTTCTAGAATCAAATTTCTTTTCTTTAACATATTTCTCTTTCTAGTGCAAATTTGCTTCCTTTTGTACTTTTCTAGTTCACGTCTGTTCTCTAAAAATGCTGTCTTTTTCTAGTCCACAGTTTCATCCCAGTAGTTTAACTTCTACAATATTTACTGATTCTTGACCACAATATACTTTTCTAGCATTTTCTCTTCTAGTGCATTAGCCCGTGTTCTTTGATTTGTTAAAGTATATAAATTTATTTAAATTTTTAGAATTTTTTCGACATGGGAAACTGAATTCATAGCAGATTTGGTTACTGACATAGAAACATAGAATGAAGAATACTAACATTTGAAAGTTATTTCCGCAAAAAGCTGCGGCAGTCGGTAATACGTATGGGTTAAAAAATTACTTTGTTAACTTCTTTGGCATACTCAATTAATTGGAAATGTAATCTTAAAATATGCCATTATCTTCATACATAATAACCGTCAAAGTAAAAATAATTTATTAATAAGTTAACAGTTTTAATGATAATTTAATAGTTTTTGTTTATTTGTTCGTTAGAGCTTTATGCCGCAAATTTTTATTAATTATTTCGAAAATATTAGACATTGTAAAACCTTAATAAGTTTTTCTGAAAGTTAACGTTAAATAGACGTTTATTAAATCATCATAGTCTAGTTCTTAAAGGCCAAAAATTAAAGGTTTTATTTTTCAAATTAATTTACTTTCAATTCATAGTGATCAATGTTTAAATGCATTCTATATATATATATATATATATTAAGGCTATTTAAAAGCATTTTGCAGAAAGCAATATAAGTGTCAACATTAGTTTATAAGTTTTTTTCCCTTTTTGTAGTACATGCCACGATTGCTGAGAAAAACATAAAATAATGTGAACATTAGCATGCGATCGTATGAGATAAAATAAAAAGAAATATGTATCGAATACTTTATACCAATGGCGAAATTTTGATTTGTCCGCTTTGAAAAAATAAAATAGAATGTATTCGAGGAAAATTTTGGAGTTTTTTGCAATTCTTTATAGTATGCCTAACAATATGAACATTTAAATTATAGACGTATATCAAGTGTTGCTTTTTATGCTGCTAGTGCAATATAAAAATGCAATGGTACAAATAATATGATATAAGAAGCATTTATTTTAGGTTTCCTTACGCTAAGATGGTTTGCATTGTATCTTCTATGAATTTTCAGTTTTACCAATAAATTTACAATTTACAAAGTTCGCATATAAATAGCTGTTGGAAATAACAGTAAAATATTGCCTGAAGTTAGAGGGCTAAGAATTAAAATGGATGCATAAAAGCACGTTCCAGACACATAGATCGTTACTAGACCGTAAAAAATGCTTTGAAGAGCACTTCTTTAAAATTTGTATTTTTTCACTCTTAACTATCTTTCATCATCTCTTAATATTCGATTTCAGTAATAGTTATACTGCACGTGTCGTTCAATATTATTCCCGTTATTTTAAAAAAGTTCTAACTTGTTTGATGCTTCGCTGAATTTACATCTTATGTCATGTTTAACTTAGTTATAGTTAAATTGTTTCCTCTAGTGTTTTGTTTCAAAATAATTTAATTGTTTAATTCTGTTTGCAACAACTTTAGAAATGGGCACAAGTTTTATTTCTGTCAAAAGTTAAATTTTATAATGTTGTATATATGTCTTTCTTAAGAACGTGTTTCATTTCTGTCAGAAACGAAGAGAATTCACAGACTTAATTCCAACGTGCTCGAAATGTTGTTGTATAAGTTTTTGTGTAAATAAATAATAATATATCTGTTAATTTAATTGATTTTATAGTGGGCAATCATAGCAAAATCTGACTTCCACTGAAACTAAAGTTACGTGCATTGAATTTCTCAAAACTCAGCAACTAAGAAACACAACTTCACATAAAGATTTGCTTCTACGGATCAGTGAAACTTGGTTTTCATGAAATGTTGTGATTTGAATTACTGGTTAAAAATTTCACAATAAGAGAAATAAAATTATTTTTATACAAAACAGAAACCTTAAGTTCCTCATCATCTTTCCCGAAACAGTAAATTTGGTGAAAGCTAAGCACTCTAGAACTTTACTATGATTAAAACTAAGTTATTTCCAATTCATGACTTTCTCCCTAAATAAAAGACAATAGTAAAACCCCTTCAGGCAAAAAATAATTCCTTTGTCAAGAAAACATCTTCACACGCAAACACTAGCTCAAACAAAAACTTACCCTCCAAACAATTTCCGCTTCATTTCAAAGCATTTCTCCCAACTTGAATCCCACTTCCTTTCCCATTTATAATTAAACCGTAAAATGAATTTGAAGCACTCACCAAAGTGTATGTCCCGCACGCATAACTTCCGCTCTTGACTGTTTTCCAACAGCAACAAGTATCAACGGCCGGCATCTTCGGAGGATCTGTGAGCACACTCTCTGCCTCCGCTCAACTCTTTTCTCTCTTGCCTCTAACAGTCCTTTTAGTCCTCGGCATCTCCACTCTTATTGGTCGAATTCTCCCTTTCCTTCCGCGCTCGCTCAGAGAGCAGTTCGCGCGCACATCCGAATGGCAGAATAGCGCTGAATTAAACTAACTTAGAAAGAAAGAGCGGGCGACAGAGGAATTTTCTTTATTCCCAATTTGCGAAGGAAGCTCGCTTTTCACTACATCTTGGCCAAGTAAGGCGTGGAAGGAATTTGACGTTGGATAAACTGATATAAGGAGTTAATATATGGATTTTAAGTTAAGTATTAAATAAATGTATAAAACATGATTATGAAAAAAGGAAAATATAAAATAGACGGATATAATCGTCTAGTCTGCGGAACCTACTTTTCCTGTTTTTCATGTTAAGCTCGAAACCAGACGAATCACGTTTATTTGAATATTTTTTGAAAATTTCTCGACAGAATATTGTTGAGATATTCGGTAATATTCACAAAATATTCGGTGCATTCACTTTAAAATCTAGTTTCTCAGACAATAAAGCAATTAGATTAAAATAATTGGGCTCTTAGAGGATAATACAGAGGGATTCTAAAACTTAAAGGGCATACAGAGAAACAAGTCACTTCTGCAATAGGGCGTGAGGTCTCAAACACAAAGAGGACCTTTACAGGGGCTCTTCGACAACGAATTAAGTAAAAGAAGCTGACACGCCAGATAAACTGTGCACCATACGATTAATGGAATACAACTTTATAATAGTGCAACGACACAGTTGTTTGAATAATAACTTGCGAAGTGCGTATAGTTTCGGACGGGAACAGTCCTTTGAACACTTACTTTAAATTACTCATGAAGTTTCTTTATACTGTATCCTACCTGCCATTGTAGCTATAGTATGACTTGTAATAGTGTTATTTATGCTACGGTTTTGTTGTGACATTTTGAATTTGTATTTCATTTAAACCTGTGTAGCAAACTTTATCTAGTGTTTTAATTTCTTTTATTAAATTCACTAGCTATGAACGCTCTCTAGTGGTTGCCCGTTGTGTTTGCGACCACATGTTCTATTGTAAAAATGACTTGCTTCTGTCTGTTTCATCTACCCTTAAAGATTGTCCCATTATTTTTGAATCTCCAAATTATGATATCCAGTTACTTTTAAAATGATTAATTTTAAATAGATAAACCAAAAAATAATTTTAGAATTTTGATAAATTCTAACTGATAAGGACGCGGAGACTTACAAGTCTTTGGACCGCGACGGTACGAAACCAGATTCAGCTCACAATTACCCTAATTATATGTGTTGAGTTCGAACAGATAAATCTGCTGTCTTGAGTCAATGTATTTACGTTAGTGTGGCATGGATATTTGGGCATTGGAGTATCGGCTCCGTCATACGTATCTTACATAGTTCAACATTACGAAATCTATTCCAAAATAGATGAGCTGCAGCTACTAAACAGAACGTTTATCTAAATTAATTCCCACTGTTTGAGTTGGGGAATAAAATTTCATACTAACATTTTACTAATTTATTTATATTAACGTCCCGCTTTGAAGCAACACGAGAGCTATTTAGAGACGGACCTCGTTATTTTGAACCTCGGTCAGATGACGAGGACGACACCTGAGCTTGGTCCTGAGTTGACCCTGTCCAAGTCTCAGCACCACACGGCAGGACCTTTGACCCTCTACATATGATTTAGAGTGCACTAGGCTCGCATACACGACGGATCTTCAGTGGAATTGGATTTCAAACCTAGACCCCTCCGGCTCAGGGGGCGAGACCTTACCACTAGGCCCCTGCAGCCTCAACCATTAATAATACTGCTTCTAAGAAAAAAATTACTCGCCAAATTTAAGCCGCTGATGACATGGGGATAGAGTTTCTACTTGGGTGGGGAGAAATAAGGATTCGAGACTCGACCCTACCTATTATTAAAAGTATATGTAGTCTTGATGCACGTTAAATCTGATATGGAGTTGGTTTGGAAATAAAATTCAAGTGTCGCCCTGGTCAATTAAACATAAGTTCAAAGTTTCACGGCTCTATCTCGGCCTGTCTCAGCAGGTGCTTTCAAAGTAGATGTTTAATCAGGAAATATAACCTTTCGATCTTTTGATATCAAATAAGAACAAAACACCTTACTTTAGGATTATATTACATCAAAATGCATCTTCCAGAGCATTAAATTTGCTTTGTTAGATCCATGATCCAATTATAATCTGCATGAAGACTATTTTATAGCTTCCAATAAAAATACTTAGTTTAGTTTGAAATCTGAAGCGAAACAAGAAACGAGAAGATTAATATCTTCGGTTTTATAGCCACTTTTTTCATTCAGTAAAAGATATTTAAATCCAGCTTAAATTAAATATTAAATATATGAGAGTTTTTTTAAATGTTTGTAGGGATATAAAGGAGAAATAAATTTTATAATAGATATGGATTTTAATAATAAATTGGGTATCAAAAAATAGTTGAATTTAATTACGCAAGATATACACTCCTTTCATATAGTGTATGTCATAAAACATTTACGGTTATACGATAGCTGTCGTGGTTGAAAAGGCTTTCACATCCACGAGAACCAGCCTGAAGGACGAATAGCGTTACCTAAAATATCATGTCAAGGGGTCTAATGAGAAATCATAGAAAACTGTATTCAAGATATGGTTATTTTACCGAAGCACTTGTTTGTAAATACAGTTTTATGCACTTTTGTTTAATCTGACTTCTTCCATGTTTGTAAAGTCAGAATTTTTAATCAATTTTGCACTCACTTCTTCTTGATATACTAGATTTATGAAATTTTGTACACTTGTGTATTCTCCATGACAATACGCTACTTCAATATTTTCAGCACTTAACTTTTGATTCCGTACTAGTGGTGCTGCCTGGTAATGGATTAGAGAAAATAATGACTTCAAAGTTTCAAAATGTTTATAATAATGAATTATAACTTGAGTAATTAAAAGTAGAAAATAATTTAAACAAAAAATTCTAAGTATAACACATTCATAAATATTTATTTAAAAAACTATTTTGATTAAATTTATTGAAAGAACTTCAGTGAGAAATGTCAAATTAATATCCTCGAAAATGATACCGAACCATTAGAAAATATAACAATGAATACATATTTTGAAACACTTTTTTTAAGCTTTCTTCATAAAATTCTAAAATGTTCCGCAAATGGAAACAGCATCCAAAATAATACGCCATTCACCAGCATCATTCATCGAACTTTAGTACTTTCACCATTCACTGAAGCATTTGATTAAACTAAATCCATAGGGACTTGGAAGTGAAATACTTTATTTCAGACAAAATTCATCAGTTATTCTCGAATCTGTTTTGTTTTCAACTGTTTGCAATACGCAAATGAGTAAAAGAAGAAACCTGCGCTCTTTGTAGTAATCGAGTGGTAATCATATCTATGAATGTCAATAAAAATGGCATATTGCAATTCTTAAATCCTGTATGCTCTCAATCAGTTGGAAGATAACTTTAATGCACAAGATCTCTGTCTTCTTTTGACTTAAAAGTTTGTGATTCAGACACACAAAAAATATTCAATTCTAAGCTGTAAACGGTAATTTTAGCCTTATTTATATACTTCTTGTTGGAAAATTTCAAACATTACTAAACGCTTGGACGACTTCAGTTTGATGAAACAATTTGGAAAACGTTTCATGCGCATATCAAGTGTGTGATAAAATCACTTCATGTTGACTAGTAGAGAAAAACTAATGAATTTCTTTTTATCATCTTTCGAATGGCTGCTAACTCCATCTGATCGTCTAAATTGAACTCTTTCTCAACTAAGAAGATTACTTTTTGCCATTCAGTACGCTTGATTATGTGACTTCAAAAAGTTTCTTTCGATTGGCTTTGAAGGGGACATTTCCTTTTACTGTAGTTTCTTTGTAGGATGGCTGGGGATATTTCTTCATAAGATGAAAACTACGTCTGCAGTTATAAGGTATCGGGAAAACGTTATTTGAATAAATACATCCTTTGAATAGAATATAAACCCTAGTTAATCCTAGAGCTCCTGTGTAAGCTATTAAAAGGCCTCAAACAGTTTATAAAGAGATTTAATAAACTATTTTTGTTTAGATAATTTAAAGTGAGCAATTCAATCGGCAGTTTGAAGTAAGAATGAATCTAAAAACAGCTTACTCGGGTAAATAAAAAAAACCTACTGTTTCTCTTATTTATTGTTTTTTAGCTAAATTTTGTATGAGATTGTTTATAATAGAGATTTTCGTTCCTCTTTTAAAACCAGCAATGAGCTTCTATACGATAACACACCTTTTGCGCGTGTTGTGTGCTTTTCGATTTGTTGGCGTTTGTTCCCTTCTTCAAACTGCTGATTCAATTGCTCTAAAATCACAAATTAAAGTTTTAACCATAATAAATTCCCAAAGAAAAAACATTATGATATTCGTGAAAGTATTTACCGTCAAATTTATGGGAAAATAATTTTCATTTATTTAATGAAATTTGATTAACACCGAGCATATAGTGGACGTTTATTCTTATTTTAATCATAGTGTATACTTATCTCAAGCTTTGGTTTCAAAAATAATCACAATTTTTTATGAATTCCGAAGTTCTATTGAAACTCTTTCCTCGAATGTTTTCCAGCTCGGTTTTGGATATACGGAGGTTACAGTTTCGGATTCGGATTAGAGGATTATAGGTGCGACACTCTATAGCACCGAAAGTATGTGGGACCCCTAATTGTGAAATCTATCTTTGATGGCCAAATGCGCTAGCGTTGGTGAGGTGTAGAAATTGAAAGAAAGGAACGTCCGGGCAGCTGTAGCTTTCTCCATGTAACCATACCAAAAAACAGCAATGTATGTCCCAAAATATCTTGTGTGATATCACAAGGGGCCCCTAATTCTGTTATTCAAATAAAAAAAATTCAGTATTTTACCTTAAATCTTAGTTTCATACTTACTCATTAGCGTAATGATAAAACAACTCTGGAATAGATAATTTGCACGCCTCCTCAATTTTATTCATAAAAAAAGAAATGATAAGAGGAGTTGCAGGTACTATAATGCAACTATCAGAAAAAAATATTATGTAGAGGAACAAGCATTTTTGAGTTCACTTGCAAGAAATATTGAAAATGTCCTTCTTTTTCCATGGATGATAGTTCAGGCTCCTTGTTGTGGAATTTGTAAAGATTCAATAATATACGGAAGTGTTGGAATCAATAAAATCTACAGTTTCACAGAACTTCTAATCAAGTTATACGTGGTGTTTTATTTTATAAAGTTTAACCTTTGGGTATTTATTTACAACGAAAAATAATCCAGCATTTTCACATCAAACACATACGATAAGCTGTTGATATCAGAAAGTCACAGAAAATATCAACAAAAATATTGTTTGTTTTTAAAGTTGACAGAATGCGTACCTAGATTTATTACTGATTAACCGCCTTCGGTGACCAGCTTGTTCGCCAGGAATATAATTTCAATGGAATCTCTTGTGTATAATTTGGTATTAATGGTTTTCTTAGAAAAGTAATTTTAAATTGCAAATCATGATAGGCATTTAACCTATGTTCTTTCAGACTTCGACCTATTCTGTTCGTTGTGTGCATAACGTCCTTTATAGAGTGGAGTAACTGTTTGTGTCATGTATCACACAATGGCATTTTCTTCACTTTCTTATTCCTCTTGAAAATATGCATTTGATTTTAACTTTAAAATGGCGCGACACATTTTATGTCCAGCAGCATGTTATCTGGATGAAAATATGCTGATTAAAACGTATCATTAAACATTAAAATGTTACCTTAGCTTTCAACAATGGAAGAGGAACACGCAAATAAATATTTATTTAAGCAATGAAAAAGGTTTGAATAGCGTTACAGCAATGAAAAGTATTGCTGTAAATTACGCCAAAAATATTTTTAAAAATTCATTAAAATAAGAGAAAAATTATTCGTTAACGTAATTGATATCAATGAAAAGGTAATGTTTTGCATTTCAGGCGGTATAAAAATAATTTTTATGCTGCAATATAATCGGAAGTTATTAAGGAAAAACTCCAAAATTTCGCTTAATTTTTAATTAATTAAAATTCTAATTAAAATTTTAAGAAAAGATCTCCAAGGTGCACATTTCCACCCTCCAAAGTATGTTTGTGCCAAATTTCATGCATCTAAATCCAGTGGTCTGCCCTGTAGAGCGCCAACACACACACACACACATTTTCCTTTATTATTTATAGAGATAATTGTGTAAGGTTCCAATTGTTTCATCCTTTCAAGGATACATGTCAAATTTAACAAATCAAGCTTCAAATCATATGTAAGGGAGATGTTTAGAATAGTTACTACCACCTATCTTTACAGTTTATATTTTGGAAAAAAATGTATTTTATTCCGTAAACTCCAATATATTTTATTACTGGTGTTTATATAGAATTCATCTCAAATTTCAATATCGTTGTTTGAAAGAAAAAGAAAATGATAGAATAAATGAAACGATATACCGAAAAATATACTGAAACTTTTAAAAAATTAAAAAATTAAAACCATTTTTTAAAAATTAAAAAAAAAATGATAACTATTACAGGGGACGGTTTCTGTTCTCTTCAAAAACATTTCAAACACAGTATGACGCATTTACCTTATTTTTCTATTTCACAAGATTAAAAACAGAAATAACATCTGGCAGGTAGAAAGGAAAAGTAGAAATCTGATTTTATTTCTTTTAAAATCAATAACCCAACGTTACAAAAGCGCATAAAATGAAATCAAATGCGATATTCAAATAATCTTTCTGGCACATCTGCCTCCAACTGCAGATTTTTTACTGTCGTGTTAAAAGGCAGGGGATGAAAAATAGTCTCAAGACATTTTTGCTGCCCTCACCTTAGATTTAGCCATCAATCGCAAACGTTCATTTTGCAGGAGTAAAATGAAAATTTCATCAGCTCAGTTAGTTACAAATACAGTTATATTGGTAGGCAACTTCTAAGAAAGCTAACTTTGCATTCCCGATAAGATAAATTTTTATCTTACAAAAATGGTTCAACATTTCTCTTTAGATCTAGAAATAGCATGCTGAAACCAATACGGTTTTGCACTAACAAAAAAAATCAACCCAGCTTAAAACTAGCAGATGCAGTTTTAAAAGGTATATCTTAATTTAAGGAACTATCAATATTTTCTTTTGAAAATTTTAAGAAATTTACTATGAAATTTTTCAATCTCAAATCTAACTTCTATTTTTCATTAATTAATTAAAAACGATTTTTTTTGTTTCTAAACGTTCTATCAGAGAGCTTGTTATATGGGAAATTTTGCGGATAGAAAAAAAATCTCAAAATGTAAATTATTAGTAATAGAACTAATAACTATCCTTATTTTTAAATCCTACTACCCCTTTTTAAATAGTGAACGATTTGTGAATATATATGTAGAAACTATTTTAAATTTAGATATTTCCATCAAAATACTTAAAAAATTTGAAAACTTTCAACGATTTCATTAATAAATTAGCAATAAAGATTACCCTCCATTGATTCCATTTTATTAGTATTAGAATTCAGTTGCATATATTTAGAATCTCAAAGATCTTAATTAAAATAAACTGATTATTTGAATGGTATGATTATCACCGAATATAGGAGATTATATTTTCTTTTACTACACTAGCATTATTCGAACTAGTGTCTGCAGATTATCATAAAATAATTGAACATAACTTGAATCCGATTTTCAAAATTATGAAATTCATGTACGTTAAAAACTTTATTGAATTTAAAAAATATTGAATGAGATTTTCAGATTAGTTATGAAATATGTTTAATGAGTTATTCTCTTGATTCCAGTTGTTTGTATTGATAAAAAAAGAAAGTAATGAAAGTTATAAAAAAGTTATCAGCAGTTCAGTCAAGTTTCATTATAAAATGATTTTCTCCTTTTTCTTTTGTAATTTTCATTTCAAATAAAATTCGGCTAAACGATTTTTATAGTCTCAATAACATATAGTTTTTTATTCAAGAAAAATTTATTCAGATCTACAGTAATTGAGAAGAAGATATTAATAAATGCAATGCGCGGGAAAATAGTAAAAAACTGCTAGAATAAAAAGAAATTCACCTTCAACAAGTATTAATATTTCATTCCAAAAATATATTCAAAATATACCCTTTGACAGTAAATATATTTTTTCCACTTTCAATCGCGTAAATAGTATAAAATAAATTGATCTAAAAATAAAAGGTCAAAACAAGTATTGAAAAATGATTACCCTAGATTTAGACTAACGGCATATATTTAAGATGAAAGGTCCTAAATATATCTTAAAAGTTCAAAATTGTTTTCTCTAAAGAGTAAAAGAAATGTTTTTAGTGTTTACATTTCCTCTCCACCATAAATTCTTCTCTGTTAAACTGGATTTTGATGCCTCCTTTCATTTTGTCATCTTTGATGTGGCTGTTTAATAGCCTTTCGATATCAAATAGTCGTCTAAATGCATGTAAGGCGATAAATTAAATGAATTTTTTATGCTAATTTGCATGCTTCAATTAAAAAACTGCTAAAATGTCAACTAGATATTATTCGTATTTTGAGTTCAAAAAATATTTATGTTTTCTTTCGACATAAGAACACATTTACTTTAAATTATTTTAATTAATTGAACAATAAAAATAAATTGAGAAGCTTTTCTTGCTAGCAAAATAGTACAAATTAAGATATTGAATTTCATTTTTTTCTTTTCCTTTCCTCTATTGGGAATGTTAAGAGACGGGAAATTAAATATTTTCAAGCAACATTTTAAATAAATTTGAACAAAGTACAAAAATAAAAATTATGATATAAACCAACAAAAATGCATGAGCGGACCATATTCATTGTCTCAATTTGGAGATGAGTTACAAACTAGGTGTTAAACGAACTTGTTTTATTATTCGTTGTTATGTAAGAAAGTTCCATTGCTATGCGATATAATAAAAAAACCCTTCAATTCATGAATCACGCTGTATCCATCTTTGAAATAATAATATAATTAAAAAAGTACCCCTATAAAACAAAAGGATCAAAAATGGATTTCATTCTGAGAAAACAATTGTTATTTTATACAGCAGACAGTTTTAACGATGTAAATTAATCTAGAGGTATTTCATCGTAAATTTTTCATCATTAAGTTGTAATCTAGTTTTCTTAAAGCGTCAAACCCGAAGCAAATGTTTCAGTTTCGAAAAATCAGTAAAACTAATCTAGAGAAGGATGGGTGCTTCGTGGAAAACATAGATATAATAATTTTTTCTCTTGTAAAGAATTCCAGCACAATTTATTTGCTTGTATAAAACGGACTATATAAAAGTTCACAGAGAACATAATTATTGAAATTATCATATAAATCAAGAATATAAGTATTTTGTGTGCATACGATATAACAGAAAGAGGAATTTGTCTCTCCGTTGCATATTGTTTCAGTGTATGCAATTTAGGATTTTTTTCTTCGGAAAACCCTCTGATCATTTTTCTATAATTTCAAAAATGTCCAAAAATTCAGAAAGAAAACTAAAAATATTTGTCTCAACTTAAAATGACTTATCTAAAATCCGGAAGGTTCGTCAGGAATTATACCATTTGACCGATGTACAACAAGGTGCTTTTGGCCTATTGATCTTTATACGTCTTACGTGTTGCCTAGAATAATACATTTCTCATCTATCATGCCATTTAAGTTCTTGAAATAGTAAATAGTTTGAATAGAATAAAAACATGACCTCTGAATTCTACTGCTGACTGTTTTCTTCCAAAATTTTCTACTCAATGAACAGCTAGCCATTACTTTGAACTGCACAATAACTTCAAAAACTTAATAAGATACTTACTTAAAGAATAAATTTCTACATAGAATTGAATGCTTGATTATGCGGATCAGAAACTTGTATGTTATAGCCTTTATGTTATTTTGCATCACAATAAAAATTAATTCTTTAGCATTCACGTGCGTGAACATGTAAATTTCATATTTCCTTACTTTAACACTAAAGACGAAAATCGGAGAACACCTAATTACTTACGCATTTTCTATGTAATGTTGGAATATTTTAAATAGGCAAAAGGAATTGTTTCACCGTATTGTATGCGTGCTTCACGGAATGATCTTCACATCTAAAAGCAAACAAAAACAGAAATCATGGGTAAACTGTTAAAGGCAAAGGGAATCTTTGATCATCTTATTAATAAATTAGTAAACTCTTTTTAGCAAATCATTTAACCCATCTAAGAGAAAACTGATATAATTCGGATAATGGAAGTTTTATTCTGATGGTCATAGTTCACTGAATAAAGGTTTTGAAAATAGAAAATTTAAAGGTTTTTTTTATGTTTAATTGAACAATTATGGAAATGATTTTACCATGATATAAAGCAATATGATTGATTGCACTTTTCTCAGTACAAGCCCGGTATTTAATAAATAATAAAGCTTACATAGTGAGCTAGTTGAAGATTTAGTTTCATTCATCAAGTATTCATCTTTCCTCTAAAATGTATGTATTTTTTTGTATTATCTCTTTGTGTATTAAAAGTGGGTTATTTTCTTGCTTTCACATATTCAAAATAGTTGTTCCTTAAACAAGATAGCTGATTAATTTAACTGCAATAATTGTTAACAAAACAATATCAAAAATCGGCGTGCAGAAGACTTTGTTTTCCGTTGACTTAACCACGCCACTGTTTTCATGACACAGAATTATCGAATTTTAAATAGTAGGATTCATAATTTGTTCCAAAACTGGGTACTGCATCTATGCTACGTCATATCCCCGTTCCTACAGCGTAAATTGCTCCTTATTACCTTAGGATGGATACGAGTAAAAGTCAAAAAGTCATAAGACGTTTTTTCTTTAATATCCATCAGTAGAAAAAATGGAGAAGAATTGATTAAAATTACTCTGAAAATATTTAAGAAAGGATATTATTTTTGCTGTGAATGCTGAAAAATGTAGCAGCGATCTTGTTGTCGAACTAATATTTCACATAATTTTATCCTTTGAGAGATTGCCGCATTCAAGCATTGATAAGAGTGAACAGAATGATTCTCTAGAATCCTCTTGATGTGGTGTACAAAAACAAAAGCATTTGAAACCCTACTTTCAATCTGAACAATGGCAAAAATGTTCTATTTTCACGATCACTTTCACTTTCATATTCACAACCAATAGAAAGTCTCAAAAAATGAAAGGTGAAATTCCATTCACTTAACAGAGAAATAACCTTCACGAAGAAAGAGTCTTAAAAGATAAAAAATTTAAAATACAGCAAATAATATTCAATTAATAAAGCATTTCCAGAAGTATTTCACTGTAATGAATTGTTCATAGTTTCCTATACATTTTCCTTTCTATAGCTTGGCACTATCAGAGCTTCCTAAAATTTGAACGAATCATTCATGAAATAGTTTGAATTGCAATAATTACAGCAGAACGTGAAAGTTTCTTAAAATATTCGGATGGAAATGCGTAAAGGGACAACCCACTTAAGTTAAATTTACAACCATTTATATCACACACTATTTCTCCTTTATGACTGCATTATCTAAGTTATCATATGATTGCCTTTTCAACCTACTTTTGTAATTCAATTCCTCCCTGGAGTCCGTATCCTTAATTTAATTATGATTTCCGCCAGACACTGCGCACTCAAAGTAAATTGCTGTCGTATATGAAAAATTTCTAAATAAAGGTTTTCTATGAATATGCCCAGCAGTTTCAAGGGTGTTCTGTACTCTGTGAAACGGGAAATAGTTAAAGCAAATATTCTTATTTCTATTTGTATTAACTATAGGGGTTTTAAATTATATTTAAATCACATCACGCTATAGATGGAAATTTCTTTTTCAGAGTATAGTATTTTCATTTTAAAAAGGCCTCTCAATACAAAACATAGTCGCTTAACTCTTTGAAATTTGGTGATATGTATTATCTACCCCAATTCCATTTAAGTTTTGGTGGTAAAATTTTTGTACTGTGGTCTCAAATAAGATTGGTTTCTACTCTTAAATAAACCATATTCTTCTAAGGTTTGTTTTCGGCCAATTTACTGTACAAGAAAGACTCAAGTACTCATCTGAACTAACAAATGATCGTGAATCTAAATTATTATCCGTACTTCAGAAAGTTTCCATTTATATTTTCTCAGCATTGAAGAATATCTAAAAGCAGGCTTCGTTTTTTAAGTTTCTTCTATTATGCCAGCAAGTTCATGCTGAACTTGCGGAAAAGTCAACTTATTTTTAAGCAAAATGAATGATTTAAAAAATAAAATTATTGCAGTTGGGGATACTAACCATAGGGGTTAGTAATCACATTCTGGTGTTTAGAAACAAATCAACTGAAAAAGTAATTCCTAACACAGATAAAACAAAATTACGAGACATTTCAACTTTCTAACTGATGTAACTGATAAAAGGGTTTCGTTGAAAATTTTTAACTTTGCAAACTTTTTTTAGTGTTATTTGAACGCATGCATTTTAGTGACATGTGACACACAAATGACAATTTAATATGACATATAAATATTGTTATATAATAAAAATTATGTCTCAAACTCATTATTAGATAGAAGTGTTGGCTTTACGCCAACACCATCCGTCTGGGACGTTTTAGTATGAATAGTTGCCAACATTTCTTTAAAGATCTTTGAATGGATTCGAAATTTGTTTAAGTACATTTTACTACTATAACGCACATATTTTACGATGATTACATGCGTTTATTGTATGTTCTTTTTTTTAAAGTGAAAAAAATAATTGAATAAGTTTTGCTTATATTTAATCATAAGTTGTTTACAAAAGAACTTATATATAATGATTTATATAATGTCAAGTTGTTTACAAATATGTTTTTGTTATGTGCGTAAGATAAATCTGAAGGAAAATGTTATGTTTCTATTAGGAATTGTTTTAGTCCAAGTAATTTCGGAGTTATCTACAGGAAAAAAAATCAAAATTCTTTTTGTATAATTTCAATAAAACTCTAAGAAAATCATCGAAATTAGAATTAAAACTCACTGCCCAGAAATCCGAAAGTTCATCAGGAGTTATCTATCCTCTTAAAATTCGAAGGTAAACAAACGTATATATGTATGTATGTCCGGCTATCTTCTCACAAACCTCTGAACGGAGAAGCATGCGGACAGTACCAAAAGATGGGGAATAATCCAAGGAATCCATTTCGGCCATTTAAATTCCGAAATTACAATTAGTTAAAAAGATATTAATTAAAAACGTCAAAATGAATGAATTGACGTGATGCCATCTATTGGCAGAATGGTGAATTCATTCACAGCGGATTCTTTTTTCCCTATTATTAGTTTTCGCATCCGGTGTTGCATTTTTTTTTATTTATTTAACGGAAGTTGGTATTTCCTTTTGAGCGATCTTCTGTGTTCTTCTGTGTTTGGATTTATTAACAATTGAAAAAAAATCGTTTTCCTGCATCTTTCTTTCTTTTTTTTGTCGTACGGTGTTTCTCAACATTTGCGTTCGTTGGGGGAAAATATTTATTAATTTTTATCCGATTTTTTCATTATTATTCGTTTTATTTTTTCTTTTGCAAAACAAATATCATGCTAATCTGTTTTAATTTATAAGCTTAAGAATTATCGCGTTTTCATTCAAACCAAACTGCTTTAAGGTAGTAAAAAGGCTAGAACTGAAAGTTTTAATCCAACAAGAGAGGATTCAGAACAGATTTACGTTTGTTGGGGAAGCTTAGTGACAATATTTGTAGGGAAAAAAACAGAGGCGGGTATATGAAAAAATGTGGATTCCGAGAAATGCTGGGCTATTAACTATAAGGTAATTAAAAGGTCGGATTTAAAAATTTTAATTAAACAATATAGGATTCAAAGGATTTTTTTACGTTTTGGGGGAAACGTAACGTTTACGTTAGCGACAATATATGTAAAAAAAAATAAACCGGAGGCGGGCATATGGAAATTAGTAATAAAAAGACTAGATTTGAAAGAATATTTATATTTGTTGGGGAAAGTAAGTGACAATATTTGTTGAAAAAAATGGAGCCGGGCATATGAAAATATGGATCCCAAGGCCTCACGTGATCTCACTTCTCTCCTCCCGGGAATATCCCATTATTAAAGATTGCCCGTGCAACGCCGGGCCATGCAGCTAGTATTAATTGAGTGATATATTACTTGTTTGCTATCTTTTAGATTAGAAGATTTAATTGCAATTATACTTTCAAACTTTTTTTGATGTTCGTTCTCAAACGTCTCACTTAAATTCCGAAATTACGAAAGCATTTTGCGAGACGAAAAGATAGTGTAAGCATGTATAACTGTGCCTCTAATATTTTTCAATAACTTCCTCTATTACATACAGTTTACTTTTCGTAGGAAAGTAACTAACATCTTATTACCACTTATTTATAATAAGAGAAATTAGTAATTTGATGTGGTTTTTAATGAAAACCCCTTCTCAAGGGTAGAAAACATTTTAATTATAAAACTCAGATTTTGCTCAGTAAGGTTTTATTGTCCCATTTGGAGGTTACACAAGAACAGTTTGGTTAGGTTAGGTTATATTAACGTCCCGTTTTGAAGCAACACGAGGGCTATTTAGGGACGGACCTCGTAATTTTGAACCGCGGTCAGATGACGAGGACGACACCTGAGCTGGCACCCCCCTCTCCAAACTTCCGCGCCACACCAACGGGAGGACGTTTGGCCACTACGTATGATTTAGCGTGCAACAGGCCCCATACACGGCGGATCTTCAGTGGAATCGGGTTTCGAACCTGCGACCCTCCGGCCCCGAGGTCGAGACCTTACCACTAGGCCACCGCGGCCTCCAAGAACAGTTTGGAGACAGATCACATAAATGTCAGCTGTCATCAATAACTCGATCCTAAAACTAACTTTCCAAACATCACAACGACACTAAATCGACTTCATATGCATCAGGTATATATTCAGGGAAAATTCTGCAGTATTTAAATTCTATACAGATATAATAATATTGGTAGTAATAGTTGCACCGCAATAATACTGCAAAAAAATCTACCTTTCAGACAACAAATTCCGTGTCAACCAGTACTTTTAATTAGGTAGATAGCATGTAACAAATAAAAAAAGTAAAATTTATTCTTTAAGAGTTGACAATTTTCAAAAATTTATAAAATTAAAAACCAAAATGTCTATATTAAACCATATACGACTAATCAATTATTTTTCACATTGAAATCGTTATTTGCTGCTGTAAGTAACCCCAATTTTATATAGCTGTTCCTAATAATACAACTGAGTTATTCTCATTAAAAGGTGCTTTTTACAGACCCGGGGTGATAAAAATTAGATAGTGCAACAAAGGTCCTAATATTTTTGTTCATAAGTATAATTTAAGTTTTAAGAAGAGAAGTTTTAAGAAGTTTAAGCTATTCAGTAACTTTTCTACCAAAATAGTTTTACTATTTAACTCTCATCTTTCAATGAATATAAGACAAAAGTCCTCTCCGTGGACGTCCCTACACATGAAATTCAAAATAATATTTACTGAAACTCAAGCAATTTTTTTAAATGTATTTTTTTCGGTATTAACTAGTTTAAAGTCTCGATTAAGGTCTAACCTAACATTTTATTTAATTACTTTTACATAGTAGCTAGCAGTATGCCCGTGGCATTTTGACTTTAACAAAATAAAAAAAAAAATCCCTCAATGGCATAATATAAAGTTTTAAAAACGAAATCAAAGCAGAAAAATATATTTCATTGCACGCCGCTAACCAATGGGATAGTACAAATGCGTGCTGGAAACGTTTTTTCGGTAGAAAGCTTCACTTCGGATCTGCGACATAATACGTTTCCGATCAAGAAAAAAATTTAAAAAAAAATTGGAGAAAAGATATTTCAACCGTTCCTGTTTTAAATCAGGGAGAAATGTTCCAGTTATTACCTCAAAAATTTGAAAGCGATAGCGAAATTAGAACCTCGGATGCAGGGAAATAAGTTTGAATTCTGAATTTTTTTGGGGAAAACTATTTTTAAAAATTTCTCGAAATTCAGTAAATTATGTTAGACGTTCAAAACAAATTTCATTAAAACGATAATTGCTTGTTATATCCGATGGTGTATCTGTATTCTTCCTACGATTATCAGAAACGATATTATGGAGAAATGAGTGTGGAAAATCACATAAAACAGTACAAAATATTAAATAAAAAAATCTGGATTAAACTTTAAAATTCGGGCTTTGAAATGCATTGAGTCACCTTTACGACTGCCTGTGCACAGAATTTCATGGCTGTAAGTGCTATAGATTCGTGTGAACGGAAATTGTTTCTTCTTTCTTATGGTGTATCTGTATTTTCTTGCTACGATTATCAGAAAATATACAGAGGAGAAATGAGTACGAAAAATCACACAAAATATTAAATAAAGTATCTTCTAGGTTGAATTTTAAAATTCTGGCTTCGAGGTGCATTCAGTCACCATTAGTACTACTTGTGTGCCAGATTTCAGGGCTGTAAATGCAATATTTTACGTCTAAACATCGCACGCACAAACATTGCCTTTTATATATAGAGAGATAGAAGTATATGTCAATGTTTTCTGTATCTGATGTTGCATCGATTGTTCTTCGATCATTATTTCTCATGGATCGGCCAAACACGTTCGAAAAATCACCCGAAAACAACACAAAACATTAAATAAAAAATTTTCTAGATGAAATTTTAAAATTCGGACTTTGAGTCACCATCACGACTACCTGCGTGCCAAATTTCATGGCTCTAAGTGCGATTCGTCTGAACATCGCACACACACACATTGCTTTTCATAATTATAGCTAATTATTTCATCTATCTGATGGTGCATAGATTGTTTTTCTAAGATTATTAATTCTCATGGATTGGCCAAAAACGCTCGAAAAATCACCCAAAACACCTCAAAATATTTAATAAAAAATTTTCTAGGTCTAATTTTAAAATTTTGGCTTCGAGGTACATTGAGTCACCATTACGATTACCTGTGTGCCAAATTTCATGGCCGTCAGTGCTATAGATTCATCTGGACATCACGCACGCGCACACACACACACATTGCCCTTTATAATTATTGATATTAGTTCAGCTTTCAACAATGAAAGATAAACACAAAATTAAATATTTGTTTAAACAATGAAAATTGTTTGAATTGTGTTGCAACAAAGAAAAGAATTGTTGTAAATTACACCAAAAATTATTTTCAAAAGTTAATTAAAACGAGAGAAAATTTTGTAAGGCAACTTTTTCGGTTGAATCAAACTTTTAGACCTTTAAAATAAGCTTCATTAGAACGGAAATTATTTGCTTTTTCTTATGGTGTATCTATTTTATTGATACGATTATTAGAAAAAAATGCAATGGAGAAATGAGTATAAAAAATCACTGAAAATACCATAAAATTTAAATAAAAAATTTTCTAGATTGAATTTTAGAAATCGGGTTCCGCGGGCTTCGAGATGCATTGAGTCACTTTTAGAACTACCTGTGTGCCAAATTTCATGTCTGTAAGTGAAATGTTTTACGTCTAAACATCGCACGGACACACACACACACAAATATTGACTTTTATATAGCGAGAGATTAATTTTAACACTTAGTCTCTAGTACTCCACCTTTTCCTTCGTCTCCCTCCGTGGACAACGAAAATAACTTTAAAAAAATGTATCATAAATGGCAACTTATGTCAAATCATCATGAAATATTTTGTAAGAGAGGCAGACAATTTGTTCTATAAGGAAAAATTTTTGTTCTATTGCAAATTTATTGAATATATTCCAATTTATTAGTTCCATTTAGCACTTGGTAAAGTCCACTACGTGGACATCATAAACAAGTTAAGAAAAATCTAATTTAGAATTAAAATACAAAATTTTGACAGGTTTAGCATCGAATTTAATAAAAATAAGTCTACACTTTATCCACGTAAAAACCAAAGCACTTAAAAATTCAAAACTTAGTTTTTGTCTCCTCCGTGGACACAGCATCTCCACAGAGAGGATGGCATTATCAATGAAAAATATATTAAGCCAAATTATAGAAAATTAAAACTGTGATAGAGGTTGAAATGCAAGATAAACAATAAACGAATGAAAAAGAATGAGGCAGAAGAAGAATCCGATGGATGACTTCTTCAGAGGCCACCATCCATCCAGATTCAAAATTAGAATAGGTTAGGTTTTCTGTCGAGGAAAAAAAATTAAGGTCAAATAATTTTCCTCTCTGGCCTGAACCTATTCCGGATAAAATTGGAAACAAAATAAGGAAGAAAAACATTTATTCAAAAAGAAGAAATTTAAAACAATCTTTTTAACATGGTCTAAAAAAGCTTAAAAATCTTACCTTTCTTTGTTATGGAATGTTGTGCTGGTTGATAATTATTATTATTGACTTAAATTTAAGCAATCAAATTTCACAAGTTAAAAGTTAATGTTTTATCTTAAGCATATCGTTAAATCGTATAGTGGCTAGTAACTGAAATATACTAGAATTTTACTTCCTTACAAGTTTGCTAATCAAGGCATTTAACATCATAACAATAACACAGATTCATTCCAGACTCTCTTAAAAATACCAATTGAGAAGCTAGAAAAATGTCATGAATGATCCAGGACACAAAATAAGGTATACTAAGCATTTTTATTACACTTCTTGATTATAACAAATTACACAACTATACTTCTTGACTATAATTAATTATTACAAGCTTAATTGCATTAATCTTGGCATATAATTGCATATATCTTAATAAAACGCAAGCGCATGGCCATCTAGTTCCGAGGTAAATTTTACGAGACGAGAATTTTTTACGATTAACATGATTATCATAATGAAGTTCCTCATCCTAGGTGATCACCTAAATATTTAAAACTAGTTTCTAAACCTTAATCTTACAGCCTTCAATTAAGACCATTTACAATCTAATATTTTTCTAATTTTTACAATATCAAGCTTATCGCCAATGAGCAATACAGAAATATAACATATTTAAACAAACACATGAGTCTCGATCCTAGATTTAACATTTACTCAATTTAGGATGGGTTATTAATTTTGTGAAAACATCTCTTAATAAAAGTTCAATGCACCCTAAATAAACCCACCACCAAAGTTTGAGTCACTGCCTAACATTCTATCATCAAAAAATACTTTTTTGTACATGTTGACCATATGGGAGACAAGAGGAAAAGTTTATAATAAAATGACTTATCTGGATGTACCGCCACTGGAAGCGTCCCCCTGGGACATGTGAACAGATGTGGATTCGCCAACTTGTGATGATTCGGTGACAAGGATTTCAGATAGCTGTACGGGTTCCAGAACGTTGTCACACTTGAAGTAGCTACCGCTAAACACAGCCCTGGAACGTCATTACTTCCTGCTAACACCTAGGACTGGAACGTGTGATACTGAAGACATCCCACACTTTTCCTCCACTTGAGATCTACTTGACTTTCCTAAACAGCTTCGGGCACATCAAACATAATCGTGTAAGTCTCTATTAATTCCGTAATCAAGCACACCGTCATGAGGTCTCAGTCGATTTTTCTCGCGTCATCGGCAAGCTATTCCCATCGCTCCCGCAAGGGCTCCTCTTTGCTAATCCCTCAATCTTCTCTCGTCTCCCTCCTTCTTTTTTTCTCTCACTTTCTCGCCTTTTATTTTCAAGTCCTCTTTCCAGCAAAGATATCCACGCCTTCAAAAACATCCCTCATTGGATAGGTCAGACAAATGCACGCCCATACTTATTTCGCTATTGGTCCGTCACCTCTAATTTTTATCCTCCCATTTGGTCAAGCTAACCCCTAGGTAATTATCTGTATGTCACCAGAGGAATAAAGAAACGTAAAATGAATGACACTGCAGCAGTTCCAGCTGGGTCAAGTCGTCACCACCCGCAGGGTAGAATAACATTGATTACAAAAGTTTATCCATCTGTTGTCCCAACACGAAGAAAGGTCCATTTGTGCGGAACCGAAGTATGTGTCTACCTCTTTAAAGGAGGTAATCCATCACCAACTATTGCCGTTGTCCCAAAACCACTAGAAACGTCCGTCTTTAAGGAATACAATGCTTTCTCTTTCTTCTCATGCTACAAAGGAAGTCATCACACCTCTGCAGCTGTTGCAGCCTTTCACATAGAAAAAATACCACACAAAGAAATTTCACTCATATGAATGGGGAGGAGAGGGGGGGTGCAATAAAAGTATTTCATTACTCAGTTCAGCCAACCACAAGAATTTAGCTAATTTAAACAACAGATTTTTCTGTTGCTAAGAAAAATCACAACAGGAATGACCGACGCTAAACAAACCGCTAAAACCGTTTTTTTAAATATTAGAAACAAAATAAAAACTATAAAAACATTATGCTAAAACAACAAAAAATTCTTACGTTTTTATTTACTGTATCCCTCACTAGATGGAGATAGGTGCGCACACCTATAAACAAAGATTACATTGGTTAGCGTCGGTCATTCCATAACAAAGAGAGGTAAGATTTTTAAGCCTTTTTTTCGGACTATGTTAAAAAAATTGTTTTGAATTTCTTCTTTTTGGATAAATGTTTTCTTCCTTATTTTGTTTCCAGTTTTATCCGGAATAGGCTCAGGCCAGAGGAAAATTATTTGACCTTAATTTTTTTCCTCGACAGAAAGCCTAACCTATTCTAATTTTGAATCTGGATGGATGGTGGCCTCTGAGGAAATCATCCATCGGATTCTTCTTCTTCCTCGTTATTTTTCATTCGTTTATTGTTTAACTTATTGTATTTTAACCTCTATCCCAGTTTTAATTTTCTTTAATTTGTTTTAATATCTTTATCATCGCAATATTTCCTGGATGCTGCTGCATTTGCGAGCACAAGAGAATTTTTTTCTATTATTGCTCTTCTGTCTTTAATACATATTTTTTCTATAAACCAGTTTCATTATCAATGAAAGAGACAAAATCTCAAAAATCAGGATACAGTTAGATAAATTAAGATAACATCAATTAAAAATTCTTTGGTAGATATTTTTGATGAAATTTACTGATTTTCTTTTGTGTTTAAAAAAATTGAAATTGAAATTATACGAGTATTCTCGAAAAGAATTAAGGTAAACAACTCATATAGAATATTTATAATATTAAAGCTTAAATAATGTATAAAAACATTTCAATAGCTAAATTTATTTTTAGAAAAATGAGAATATCAAAACATTAAAAGACAAAGCAGTCAGATGCTCAAATTCAGAAGAGAAGAGAGTAGAAAAAACTTAATACGAGACTTACTAGATTGTTTATTGATAAATAAATAAATGATATCCCTTAATCTAGTATATAATTGATTACTTTCCTTCAAAATGTTGACTTTTATTTATTTGAAATTGATTGTAAATATTATTTAACTAATGCACAAAAATATTAAGTTTTCTTGCACTGGTTTTTAATATCTAATTTTATTGTTTAATTATAAGAAATAAACCTGTACCAAATCTGCCCAATAATTAGTCAATTATGCTTTCGTTTAAAATATAAAAGTTCCGTTGATTATCATGTCTCCTTCACAGGCAAGTAAAAAATTTTGAAACTAAAAGAAAACAGTAAAAAATAAAATAGAAAACTTGACCACTAATATAAGGTTATTTATCAAGCTTAAATGGAAACTTCCATGCATTTTTTAAGATTTTTTACATACTTTTGTAAAATAAAATTTGTTTAGCTATTTGTACCTTTTTCGTGAGAATGACCCATAAGGATATACTTGATGGAAATTTTACATATTTCAGCGTTTACAAAATAATAAATATAGGAAAATGGAAAGTTTAAAAGCAATAAAAGCATATTTTCAAAAGCAGGTAGCAAACTTTTATTTTTTTAGCTATTTGTACCTTTTACATGAGAATAACCCAACTACTCGTTTAAATTGTTAGCACTATTTGCTGTATTACCATACATTTTAAAATGCAATACAAATATGAATGATGATGACCTTTTAAAAAGTTTATAATGAAATATTATGATAACTTTTATCCAAATTTTGAATTCATAAAACAATATCTCAAGTCAATATAATCTCACAAATAAGATTTGATAATTTAATAACCATCTCTCTCAGTTATAGCTAAATTGTTAGTGCCTTATAAACCACTAAGCTAATTAAATTTCAGGAAAAGCTCGGAAAACGCATAAGATGAATTACAGGTGAAGTTAAGGCCGAAAACATCTGTTTTGTAAGGTTGTTAAATGCTGGCAAAGCAGATTGTTAGTATTCTGCTCCGATCCTACCCTGAATCCGTAATCAGTGATCAAACCTTAGTAGAGGGTCGATAATCTCTTTTCACTGAAGGATAGGTGGCTGATTCTGCTGAAGTCACGTAACGACGTGCCATTCATTGAAATAATTTGATCAATCTAACTCATCTAACACACTGAGTGCATCGCCTTGTAGCTTCATTTACACGGAAACGAAGAGTGCACCGAATAGTAGCTTTATTTACAGTGAAGCCAAAAACCAGCCCATAGTGATTGTTCTTAAACACTAAGATCTGAGGAGAATTTGTAATAGACTAAGAAACTGCATCTCATTGGTATAATTTTTATCTCACATTCAATCTTGTAGTTACTGTGTAGAGTATTTCTTGTTCTCAATGTATTTGACGATTTTAGTCTTAACCCATTAACGTCCAGCGTCCTCATTTGAGGACAGTGAATAAAGCAGCGTGTAGAATTTTTAGATTTTTTGAAAAAGTTTTTTGTTTTTAAAAATGGTAGATGACATCACGATGAGCATTCCTAGAGATTTTCATGAGGCGTTAGTTTATAATTTCGTGATTTGCATCGCCGTTTTGCGATTTTTCAAGCCTCGCAGATGCATTAAGTTTTCGCGCAATTACATCAACTAAAAATAGTTGAGGAATTACATCTATTATAATACTTTATTTTAGAGTACTATGTCAACATATGATAATAAATTTTATTGTAATTTTGAAATTTTCCTTTTCAAAAATGTCATAGAATGCTGTCCTCAATTGAGGACGCTGGACATTTCAGCTAACTTTTGTTCAAATTTTCAGAATAATACTTTTATTTTGCACTTTGTGCGTAATGAATGAATTAAAAACTCGTTCAACTATTTTTAAAGCAAATATCCCGAATTTATCTTCATTTTAGCAAAATGTAGTGAAATAACCATATTTACTAAATTCATTAGGATTGGTGAAGCTCTATAATATTTGCGTTTAAACAAATTGAAACGAATATTATAGCAATTCCACCGGGCATTGACGAGTTAACAAATGAAAGTTTTTAATTCTAAAAGTGCAACCATATCTACAGAATATGATATAGCAGGCTGAACTGAAATCGAAATTTCAGTTAAATTAACGAATATTATCGTATTTGGGAAAAATTATGTAGAACCATCTTCATAAAAAATGAAGTTTTAACGAAAAAAGACAAAAGTAAAACGGTCAAAAGTTGATCCTGAGTATTCAAAATTGAACGATGAAATAAGGATAAATAAAATTACAGAAAATCTTATAAATGAAATGTGGCAGTTAAGTGAAACATAAATGTGTGAAAAATTTTTCACTCAGTAAGTGTATGATCTTAGTATACTGCTTAGATATACTGCTGAAGTAAAAGATATTCCAGATTACTCTTTATCAAAGGTTGATAATGATATTTGTGTATTTAAGGTATGTGACTACCCTGAATTCCTCGTTTTGCAGAAAATTTTCGAAATTTGTTTTATTTGTTCATTTTATAGGCCGTACATTTAGGTATATAAAAATGCTTTATTTTTGTTTCTACTATAATTACAAATAAAGTTATAGCATAAATAATAACCGGAAGTAACAATTCTGATACCGGAAGTGGCAATTGAAACAGCCTTAAAAATACAAACAATTGGTTTGAACAACTATATTTAAATTCTCAAGCAATATATTGTCTAAAAATATAGATTTAAGCTTCCATTTCTTATTTTTATTGTTTTATTGGCTTTTGGCGACGCTTTTTTAAAAAAATACAACACAACAGTAATTACAACAGTAAAAATTATTTTTTTGGCGCTCAAATTGCAGTGTTATAATTTAATTCCATTTATTTTGAACTATTACCTGTTCTCAAGTGTTTTTAAACGTAAATTTATCCATAGATGCTTAAAAATTACATGGAAATTGGCAGGAAGCTAATTCAGATATCGAGACTCCACTAACTATCTACTACACAAAATTATTCAGAAAAAATCTAAAACTCTGAAAGAACACAAAAGTCGTTTAAAATCAAGTAAAAGAGGGTTTGACTTGTAAATATGGCGAGTTTTAAGATTCTAAGATGTGTACAAAATTTTTTGTACACTATGAAAATCTTTAAAAGCGTTTTCTGAGAAATTGGAATTTTCGCTATTTTCCTACGCGGCAAACATCATTTTGGAAAATGTTTTTAAGATATTAAAATGAAATTTGGCCAAAATGTTTTATTTGTTTCTAGCTATGTTATGAACTAGAATCTAAGCTATCTGCTTATATTTATTTATTTTAAGGACTTTTTAGTGAGAAAAATCGATGATATTTTTAAAAAAATCCGAGTTTGTTCAGAAAGTTTGGAATATCTCCAACACCTTTCGAGGTATTCCTAGAGGGTGGGATATTTCGGGGTTATATCCTAGTTCATAACACAGATAAGCATGTTAGCTATATACTGTGCAAATATTGATGAAATATATTCAATAGAACTTGTTATAGGAGGTTTGGCGTAAGTGCAACTTTTCACTAAAATTTTGCTAAAAATTGCCTATATTTTGAAAGTCAATGAAATTTCCAATGAAATTGCATTGGAATTCTTAGTTTTATAACTCATTTTAATTAAAAACATGAATGTTTCATTAAAAATTTAAAAATTTGAAAAAAAGTGCTCCGAAGGTAGTCACATAGAATGTTATGTATTTTTAAGCACTTTATATATGTATCGTATACTTGGTTTCAGTAATTTTTGTTGTAAAATTTTTCGAGTCTTCTATCGCTATCATTATAAAAAAATTAAAATTTAAACACCAAAATTGCAACATTTAGTCTATAATTTTGATAAATAGTAAGGAAATAAAAAATTTAAGTCAAAAATCTAAAATTCAATAAAATACTTTGACTAGGCCTTTATTACATTTTTATATGCTGTAACAAAGTTTAAAGTTTATTGACTTCACTAACAAGACTAACTTTTTTTATAACTGGAACGCCCAGCGTCCTCAAATGAGGACAGGCTGTAATTACAAAACTAAATAAAACAATTGCTTAAATTTCACATTTTTTACTTTAAGTAGTCCGTAATAACTTAGATTTGAGATATTCATCAAAATATATTCAGCAGAATTAATTCGGGCTTTAACGGGTTAAGACTAACTGGTATCGTCAATAAATTTTAATATGATTAGCATCCTACTCATCATTACCGATAAAACTTTATTGTTGAATTACTCTTTTTTGATACTGAGATATGGAACATATTTATAAAATGTTTTGCTTGGCATTGTTGCGAATCTTTGGATTTTAACAATTAGTTTTCAAATATTATTTTGAAAGAATTAGAATTGAAAACTTTGAAAGCTGTATTCTAAACAATTACAGTGAGTTCTTTTTTAATTAAAAATGGACCTGGACTATATTTCTTTTTCAATAATTTATTTTAAAATTCAACAATAGGTAAACATAACAAAACAAAAGAGAGTCTGTGGCTAAATAGTAGTTAATGATAGAATCATGAAACAGTGGAAATAAACCACATTTTAAGACTATATGATCTCGCTTAGTAGGAGATATAAATATAGACAATTCACAATACCTCGCTTGATATATAATTCTAATAATATAATAATTAATATTCTGTCTCCTGCTTAATAGAGGAGCACCGGCTTTTGAGTCCAGTTATCGGCAACTCTTCGCTAGAACTGGTGGTTTTATCTCTTCGCCACCCACTTGGGAAAGGCACTGCATTCGAGACTAAACGACTCTTCAAAATTCTTGAAACAAACCACAGAAAGAAGACAGGGTGGAGAGAATTTGGAAAAGAATTAAATTCTAAAAACACTATAACGACGGTGAAGTATGGATGTGGATTTTGCTTTATTTTGGGTTTCGTAGGAACACAGGAGGAGAAGAAGAATTTGTTTTCAATGATAGGATTATGCGTGTGACGGCATATCTTGACATCTTAAAGAATAACTAACAAAAATTATCCTATAAACTAGGACATAGGTCAAACTTCTTCTTCCTGTAAGATTTTCAAGTTATATTTCATGTAACACTGAAGGCAGAAGTAACAAACTTCACCCTAATCTCCAGGTCCAACTGTGATACAATATTGATGGTCAAAACTAAAAAACTCCGTTAGTGAACGTAAAATGGCAAATAAAAAGCATCTGTAGTATCTTTTAAGAGAAGAGTGGGCAAACTTTAAGTTGAAATAACTAAATAACTGGTGGAAGAAATGGAACAATTTACCGTAAATCATCTCGATAAGTGTTAATCAGCTATAAAATTTCATTACCACCCACAGTGTACCATACCAGTGATGATAATGGAAACCCATATCATGTAACGTCTAGAAAGAACTGGACATCCATAGTAGTAAAGCCCTTTCGAAAAAAACAATTTCTCCATCAATATTGTGAACAATTTTCGGCTTTTCGTTGAAAGATGAAGAAAGACATTTAACCTTAAAAAGTAAATTTAAAACTTTTTTTACTTTTTTAAAAGTCATTGGAGGGGTTGATTTTTTCCTCCTTGTTTTAGACAGAAGATTCCGTTTTGTTTCTAATTCGAAAGTACTTCAATTTCACGGAAGTGAAATGATTTATTGCCTTATGGATATTTAATGACTTTTCGTGTACCAGATGAGCATGATGACTTTTGCTGATTCGTAAATTGTTCATTTTTCATTCACGGTGGTCATTATTCCGAACATTTTTCAGGAAGCTGAAACCTTTATTCGAATGTTAATTGTTTTTTGATTATAGGCTTCTCCTTTTCCCATTTGAATAAGACTTAAAAGACTATTTTGCATATACTAATGACAAGTAATGGCAAAAAGTAATGTGAAAATTAACTCAAACAATAACTGTGATAGTCAGACGCTTCTCTGGAAAGTTTCGGCTTGTCTCTTAAAATAATACTGACATTTTATTTAAATATAAAAATCTGGAAAGTGTAATAAATGCATCCAAAACAACAGAAAATCAAGAACTTTGATGTTGATATGAGTCCATATAATTTTTTTGCTTTCACAACATGATTTAATAGCATTTCGAAACTTCAACATACATATTTCTGTTCAAGACTTTCAAAATAGTGCATATTCCTTTTTAGGCGAATAGTTTTTGATGAGCTAATAAATATTTTAAACGAGGTGAAAGTTTAATACTAAATATGTAGTGGGTCAATTAATTAATTAATTAACTAGTTTTATTTTAGTGTAAAAATGATCAATTTGTCAATCGTTTATGTCCTATAACTGAGAGGTCTACATCAATGAAACGAAACACTTGAAATTTTCCCTTTTAAGAATGACTAAAATGTAGTTGGTTTAAATTTTTTTTATTATTATTATTCTCTTCAATGGTTTAAAAAAGGTTTATTTTTATTTTTGAGCACAATTGAAATTTTGGAGAAAGGATAAATAAAAAAAGCACATGTGTTTGTATACAATGTTTCTCTGGCTCAAAAAGTTTGATTTTCATAATAGCCCAACACGGCCTCAAGGTCTAGTCCCAGCTTCGGAAGCGGAAAATCTGGAGCTCGAAACCCGATGCCGTGGAATATCCTCTGCGTTACGGTCCTGGCCCAAATTAAATCCTTCAAGGATCAAAAAACTTCCCACTGTTTTGATGTGAAAGTTTGAAGAAGGGGGCTGGCTCAGCTGTCGTCCTTTTCGTCTGACCATAGCTCGAAATTACCTAAAGTAGCCCTCGTGTTGCTTCAAAAATGGAGACTAATCAACTACTCTAAACTTATCCAAAATTTGCATGTGTACTGATGTACTAATTGATGGTACTATTAGAACCATCAATGAATATTCACTCTTATTTGGTACGAGAGATTTATGAGGTTAAATAGAGAAATAAAATTAGTATACGTTGTTTCCAACAACAAAAATACCTCATAGAGTAAAAAATAAATCTACTTTTCAAAATAAGAAAAGATTTTGATACTCCTAGTTTTAAAAGTCTAATCTCAATATTTGATCTCCACATCTTAAAACATATTGTTTTAACACTATTTCTACCGCGATTTTGTGTATACCTATTTCGACCAAAAGGTGTCTTTTGGGTGCGTTTGAATGCAAATAATCTCCAAAGCTGTCGGGGTGAAGAGGTGGTCTGTCAGGAGAGGAACTTGTTTCGATCTTTTTCCAAACTGTTCCACCGAAAGCAATTTCAATATTTTGCCGTTCAGTGCTTTCTTCACTATCGTCTTCAGAATCCGCCAATAATCTCATTCCCATTCGTCCTCTAGTTGAATTCAAATGATCTTCCTCTTCATTAGTGCTTGATGAGTAATTTTCATAATCGCTATCGAATTCGTGGTCACTTTCGAAAGAATCATTCAACTCACCTTCACTTTCAGATTGTGAGCTTTCATCAATTTCAGAGCATTCTTCCCTATTAGCACAAGATGCCCTACAACATTCATACGATATCTTTACAATGTTATGCGGCATTCAAAATATTGTAGCAACATCGCGTGGAGATACCGTAAAATATCTTGTGCTAATAGAGTTCGCTTATGTTATTTATTTTTTGATTCTGAAATCGGGATTCTCTAATCTGATTATAATTGATATGCTACTACAAAATGGAGTTGATATTTATACGTAAAATGGTTTAAAATTAGACATTGTTATGTAATCCTTAAGGTGTCAAGAGACACCTCATGTTAGAAATAGGTATACCATATGCATATATTTAGATCTGGGATGAACTGGAGGAAAATATTATCTCTGAATTAATTTAGCAACTATTGAACGAAAAGTAAAAAAAATAATTGTGGAGAAATGATTAAACTTAGAGAATAATTTTAAATTAAAATTTGAAAGGCGTCTTTTGACACCTCTTGGTAGAAATAGTGTTAAACATTTTTGTGCTGATACTTAAGATAAGAATTTTTATCCCAAATGAAGATGTTTGAAATATGTTCAAAGTCATAAAAAATTTAGTATTCAATATAGAGTTCTAATGAAATTGTGAAGTTTTGCTCAGCAATTTAATTATCTTTTCTAATAAATTTAATGTGTGTTAAAGAAATAAATCCCATATTTCATAAGTATTATATAATACTTTATTATATATTTATTTTATTAATTATATAATTTTAGAGTTAACTACACAAAGAGTCGAATCTGATTGATAAAATTGTTTTTCATTTTATAAAAAAAAGATATTCTCTCAAATATTTCGCAAAAATAAATTCTTTACCTCACCATTGGTATAAAGCTTCAAACTGTTTGACAATTAATTACACGGATAGTTTGACAACCAAGCCCATGTTTAAAATAAATAAAATATGTCCCTGATCGCAAATGTTTAAACAAATCTAGCAATTTGAAATCATAGAAAAAGAGCTAAAAATAACCTAACGCTAGAAAACAAGAAAATCGAAAATGTTACTTCTTCCTAAGACCTCGCATATATTTTGCTGAGGATTTGATAGTTGCCCACATTTCGGATCCAAAATCTTATTGAGGTGGAAGAAAAGGTGGATTTCATTTTTGTGTCTTTGTACTTAAACTGGAGAGACTAAAAATAAATCAGAAAAAGGGTTGTTTCTTCTTTTTCGATGTTCTCTGAGCTTTGTGTGGCTTAAAATAGTTGAACCGAATTCTATAACGCCACACTTTTAAAGTGCAGTTTGAACTTCAGCATTGTTTATGACACAAAACACAAGAAAGGCTGTTTATTTTGGTGCAACATCCTTTTTTGTGTTTATAATCTTTTAGACGTTTTGGAAAATCTGTTTTTATTCTTATTTCTCTTACTTTAATTCTATATTTCTCCAAATAACTTGAAAAGTTTGCATCATATCTATGATTAAAATATAAGCAAGCCAGCCAGGTTATTTTATTGAAGTAAGCGAAAAAGAATGTCGAATAATAATCATTATTTACTTTTTAAATTGACGTAGTTATAAAATAAGGATTATTCTGGCTTGAAATTCTAAAATTCTCCGTTGATATGTAATCCCCGGTATCTTAAGACTTGGTATCTCTGTTCTTCTGGTAAATGCAAGTTACATACATTCTATCTCTGGTAACGGCAGTTTGCTCCCAGAACCAAAACTGCATACTATAAATTAATCATTTTTCTGTTTCTGAAGTTTACATAAGAACAACACCTTCTAACTATTTTTTTTGCAGGTTTTTTAATTCATTGAAGTATTTTCTTAATATTCAAAAGCTGCATAAAGTTCTTAAAAATGAAAAGTGACTAAAGAAAATTCAATGATTGTCTCATATACTAAAATACTAAAATTAAATCTATCATAAAATACGGATCTTTGACATTTTTTGTTCTTCTTAATCCGTAGATGACGAAGAAAATTCTAAGTGAAAAGAAAGTGTTAACTTCTTATAGATCCATACAAAACTCTCTCAGATCCAACAGTATTTCCAAGTGCTTTATGAAGCAAAGCCCAACTTCTTCCTAACAAAAGCACCTGAAAGGTTTAAGAAACTCTGAAAAACTTACTGTAATCCTTTTTCAAGAGATATTTATGTTATGATGGTCCTGGTTTGACTTACTACCGCCAAGTCATTTTGATTATGATAGTAGCAGTCATCTCTTAAGTAGTTATTGTTATATAGTCAGGAAAAAACGTACCCGGACACTTTAACGAAAAAAAATTGAAGTCGATTATTTCTGTTATTTTTGGGAATAGCTATAACTTTATATTATATCATTATGTAGTATCATATAAAACGTACTATTAGACATAATTGCAGAAAAAAGGAGCTGGATAAATTAAATAATTACGCAACTTTTACACCTTTCATTACCAATAAGGTGTAAACAAATGCCAAAAAAGTATTCGGACAGTGAGAGAAATTGAAGTCTTTTGGCGATAAATCAAAAGAAATGAAATGCTTACTTGCTGGGTCGAAAGAAAACCGAAATCAGAATTGAAATGAAAAAACTCATTGTAGATCACTAAAAATGTGGAAAATCTATTCGAAAAATAAGTGATATTTTAAAAATAAGTAAATCAACAGTATTTAGTATAATTTCTATAAATAAGGAAAACTGGCTCTGTAGAAAATATAGAGAACGAGAGGTCAACAGTAAGAGGAGAGAGAGACAAACAGGACGGCCACCAATTTTCACACCTCGTGAGCAGAGGTGGTTTATAAAAAAAAACCACTATCAATCCGAAGATAAGTGCTGTAAAATTAACGCTTGAAGCTAAAAAACGTTTCGGGAAAATATCTCATCCTGAAACTGTAAGAAACATATTGAGGAATCATGACTTTCATGCTCGAGTTGCTAGAAAGAAACAGTTTATTCATAAAGTGAACCAGAAGGAGAGATTGAAATTGGCTAGATGCTATTTAAAAAAACCAAAAGAATTTTGGGAGTCTGTAATTTTTGTTGAAGAAAGTAAATTTAATGTTTTTGGTTCAAATGGAAAGCAAAGGTATGGAGAAGACCTAACACTGAGCTTAAACTAAGAAATCTTCGTGTTACAGTGAAACATGGCGGCGGCAGCCAACATGTTTGGGGTTGCATGAGTAGCTCTGGAACAGAAAATCTAGAATTAATTGACAGCAAAGTCAACAAATATGGTTACTTAGACATTCTTAAAAGAAATACAAGGCAAAGTGCTCAAAAAATGGGAATTTTGGCCAATTTCAAACTCTACCAAGACAACGATCCGAAGCATACGTCCCATATTTGTAGGGTATGGGATATCAATCATTGTCCTATGGTCATTAAAACGCCAGCCCAAAGACCCGACCTTAATCCTATAGAACATTTATGGGATAATATACAACAACGTTTGCAAGAAAGTAATATAACCAGCAAAACATCCTGAAAGAAAAACTAATTGAAGCATGGAGAAATATTGATCCCAATATATGCAAGCAATTAGTCAATTCAATGCCAAGTAGATTGAAAGAAGTAATAAAAAGCAAGGGTCGGACAACAAAATACTAAAATAGCGCTTTCAAGCAGTAAAAGTATTTTTGTTAATTAATTTATAAGTGTCCGAATACTTTTTTGGACTGACAATTTGTTGTAAAAGTATTATAGCGTTAATTACACTTTAATTTTTAATTTTAAGAAAAATATTTCAGTAGCATATGTATTTTCGCACCTTATAGGATTTTAAGACAAGATTCGTTTTGCAATATATAGTTTTAATATTTTTTATTTGATGAATAAAGTGTTATTCATCTTGGTGTCCGAATATTTTTTCCTGTGACTGTAGGTTGATTCCGCTTCAGGATAACATTCAGTGAGCCATAGTTTAGCATAGAAATAGAAGTCTTGTGGCCATCAAGACACAATGCCATACAATTGTATAACTATTACAAAACACAAAAGATGAAATGAGGTGATGGTAGACTGGTAGTATTGACTCCTCTTAGGAACCGGAGGGCTACAGCTTCAAAACCTGATTTTCCTAAAGTCTATCATGTATATAGGCCTGGTTATGTTAAGTATGACGTGAAGGGTTGTAATGTAAAACTTTGGAGAGAGGAATTCCGACTCATGAGTCATCTTCGTCATCTGACCATGGTTCAAAAATCCTTTTGCGATTCTTCAAAATGGGACATTAATGTAATTAAACAAAACTAAACCTGTTTGTGTAGTGTTGTGACACATGTGGATTTACATGAGCCCATATATCAGCATCTTTCTGTTGATATACACTTCTCCAGCCTTCATTTTTCATGCGCTGATGAACAGTGCTGAATTGCCTTCTGGTGACGTTTCCAGACATGCATTGATATGCGTTTATGCTTTTTAAGCCATCTACCTCTCTAAACGGTCACACTAATAATTTTAAGACCCTGTTTATGTACGAAAGTAAATTTAGGCTCGGACGTTTCCTTTAGCAGAATATATGTCCTTAGGTATTGCCCTCGTTATTTCACCACGTTTAAAATTATGAGGTATCTCCCAAAACAGCTCTCGTTTTGCTACAAAGCAAGATGTTAATAACTATTACTAATCAAAAGAAGAATTAAAAACGAAAAGAAACATACAATAAAAATTAGAAAGGATATTCGTAAAAATAACATTAATACGAGTAAAAGAAACTTTTGATATTACAGGGCAATTTTTTCTTATTTCACATTACATATTTATCAATGGAAATTTTTATCCTGTGGAAGTTTAACAAAACCAAGCTAAGGAAAAAGCAATTTGTGTTGGCACTATGTCAACAAGCGTGAAAAATATTTACTTAAACGCTCAAAGAAAGGATGCAGAATATAAAGGGAGATACATGTGCGGTAAATGTTGCATTGCGTCATCCCAATTTACTTAATTTTAGTTCTTTCTGAGAGACTAGACCTCTTTTATACATATAACAAATAAAAAATGTGCGAATATTTGCATAGGTTATAGCGAGAAAATTAGTTCCCAAAATGCGAAATATATTTTAAAACCTGTTTCAAAGCCTTAATAATCCCCAGATGATATGAAATATCTAGTAATAGATAATTCTATTTTATCTAATTATGCGCTTGACGCAATTATCACACATCAAAACAGCTTATTGCAGATACGAAGCTATACAAAGGAATTCTAATAATTTGAAATATTAAATGATTTAGTGCTCATCCTAAGTATGAATTTCTTACGCTTGCTCAAATTTCAGTTTTAAGCATTCCCTTTTAGAGGAGTTAATTTTTGGTATAACTTTGAATTTATTTTATTTTCTAAACTAAATTAGTTGAAATTTCGGATTTCCTTCGAAATAACCCGATAAAGATTGGATAAGTGTTCTGATATGAAAGGCATTTCATAGATCATAAGCATCAACATTACGTATACTTGGTATGTTAAAAGATAACGAAAATGGTACATTAAAGAGAGAAAAGTATATGTTTTTGTTCAAGTTTTATTCAGCACTTGGTAGATACAAAATTTGTATGAATGTATTTGCATCATAGATAGAATACTTTATAAGAGAGATTTGTAGCGTCATATAAGATGAAAGTATCGTATATATTTGCTTAGATAATGTTTTAAATTTTAAATTGAATGTTCTAAACTACTTTATTCTAGTGGAAAAGAATTTGGTTTTAAAAAATCTCAAGATATTATTTTCTACAGTGTATTGTGGAGAATAAGTTCAGTTAGAAACATGTTTTTGATAAAAGAAGTTATTTTTAAAGGAAACTTATATTTCTTATTTTTCCGTTGCAGTTTTCCTTGTTAAAGTTAATGAAAATTAAAATATAAAAAATTTCAGTTTTCAAATTACATAATATCTTTAAGATACTAGAACTCCCAGGTGCTAGCTGGAATACAAAATTTTTAAACAGACCAAAAAATTCTGGCATATTAACTATCTAAGAGCAACGGAGTCAATTCATGTTCTCTAGATACATGCTAATAAAATTTTGGAATCCGTTGGCACATTTTGAAGAAAGAAAAGGGACATTATGTCACAGCTTAACGAAAGGATATAAGGAGATAGATGTTCTCTTATGCCGCCGTAGCGTAATGGTAAGGTCTTGGCTTCCGAGTGGGAGGGTTCCAGATCCAATTTCATTGAAGACCCGACTCGTATGTGGGCTTTTTGCACTCTAAATCATACGTAGGAGGCCAAACGTCCTACTGCTGGCGTGGCGCGGAAGTTTGAAAAGGAGAGTGCCAACTCAAATGTCGGCCTCATCATCTGACCGCGGCTCAAAATTACGAGGTTCGTCCCAAAATAGCCCTAGTATTGCTTTAAAACGGGACGTTAATATAGCTAAACTAAACATAAGAAGTTAAGCTTATTTTGTTGTGACTTGAATTGAATGTCTGTAATAAAATTATTATAAAGATGATTCAGTTTAAGGATGACATTTAAATTCATTACTTTTATCCAAAATGGCAAATTATGTGGCCTCTTTTAGACTAAAACCATAAAAAATCTATGTAAAGTTTAATTTTTTGTAAGTAATGAAAAGAGGGTTTATTGCTACTTAATAAATAATTTCTATCTTAGGAAGTTTATTTAGAATCTTCACAGCAGTCTAATGTCAAAATGGAAAGATTTCATAACTTTTTTTAGTTATCAAACTTTTTTGGATAAAAAAAGCATAAAATTTTAAAATTTCAGATTAGCAATCTTTCCAGGAAAAAAAAGCGAATCCACTGAAGATCCACCATGTATGTTGGCCTCGTGCTCGCTAAATTTGGTCTTGGGTCAAGCGTCCTCCAGCTTCAGAGATGACCATTAGGTCTGAAGAACTGCAGTACACCCTGTAATTATTTTAAAAGCTTGCTTTTTCGGTAATTTTAAAAATATTATTTGGTTATTTTTCACATTGAAGAATTTGACCACACACACGAGAACGAAGCTGAAAACAACAATTAAAAATAACAAAAACGAAGAAAGAAGACAGAAAATGCATCAATAAGTAGGACATACACAAGTTGGGGCTGCTCAGAAATAGCCCTTGAAAAGATCAAAATTCGCTCAATGCGCAACACCTAACTGAAGCTTCCGAAGTTTCCTCCCTTTCAATTTGGCGGTGTCTCGGGCTGCAATCACTGCAGTACTTTAGCTCACGGCTAACTGTGAGATGTTCCTTTTCTTTCTCTCTCCCACCCTTCTCTTGGTTTGTTTTTCTGCGCTTGGTCTAGTTGTTTGGCTATGGTTTCGATTTCAATTTTCTCGACGGAAACTCGTCTGCTTTAATACATATTCTTCTTCTTTTATTAGAAGTCACTCATCGAAAAAAGGTACGTCAATAATTTTCCAAAATACAATTCAGATAATTACAATTAAAAATTTTGGGCTATTTAAAAGCAAGACTTTTATAAAATTTCTATTATCATCGTGAGGGATTGCATGTATGTATTATCGTGAGGGATTTTTTTCAGCACTGCCTGTTTTTAAACTGACGAGGCACCACTGTCCCTCTAGTGTGGTGCTATACAACCCACCCCGACCCAGCCTACCCTACTGGGTTTAAGGCATTAAAGAGTCGGGGGGAAGAGAACTGACCAGCAGCAGCAGGAGGACGCCAGCCCCACTCGCATTTATTAAAAGATTTCCTTATATATACATACAGCACCCCGCAACATGAGTGGAAATTAAATACATATTAGCATAGAAGTTTCGCATTACAAGGGCTCACCCGGCCAAGGAGACAATGCAAATAACAGCATATGGATTGAAAGTTATTTACTAATAAAAATTTACCATGGCCGGGGAGAAACAAACAATACATTCCCAATTTTAATTATCAATGGCATTCCACCCATAAGTTACAATGTGTGAGATGCAGCGAAAATACCAAAAAGAAAGTCAACCCTAAACCACACTCAAAACAGACACAGACAAATTAACACGAACACTCAAACAAACTCTACACTCAAAAGGAATTATTAAAACCATTATAAAAATCCCAATAGCTCAAATTTAATTTCAAATGTTTAAAATCTCAGAATGACAAGGCCATGAAATCGAACAAGGCCATACAAACTCTCCCCAAAATGACCAAATCAAAGCATACTATTAAAATGAAAATAATTAAAATCAATTATATATCCAATATATATTCAATTAAACATAAAATCCCACAATCTATGACATAAAAAATATAAAAAATTTAAAAAGGGGGTAGACCAGCTACACCCTACTCAAGCGATCACAAATCACTCTACTAACTTTAAAACAATCCACAAGTTTTTCGTGATTAGCCGCAGTCGACATTACGTTTTTAAGCCACAAACTCTTGGCTTCACAAGAGGGCTTCTTTAGATGATGATCCCGCGTCATTAAACAGTCAAAAAGATAATGGTCAGGATCTCCAAGTAACCCGCATTCGCAAAGAGGGGAAGATAAAATTTTGAATCTGCTGAGGTAGCGGGGAAATGGTCCATGTCCCGTTAAAAAGTATATCAAATATTTACTTTTAATTAAAGTTTTTGTATCCACGCAAGGAACAAAACCCCTGATCCGGTTTCCAGAAGCTATTTCATATGCCCCATAATAAATTTGCCAATCTTCTAGTAATTTCGTTTTAAGTGTAAATTTAACAAAGGAGTAAGGGAATGGGATATCCATACCCTCACCCTCAACACTAGCCAGTTTGGCGAAGTGATTGGCGAGCTCATTGCCCGGGATTCCGACGTGAGCCTTCACCCAGGCAAGCCCAACCAATCCCTCCGCCAAGCAAAATTTATTTTTTATGGAAATTACAAATTTAGATCTAGACCCGTAGCTCTTGAGGGCCTCGATGGAAGACCTACTATCAGTGTAAATGCTGATTTTCTTTTTATTTTCAATAGCCCAATCCACTGCCTCACCCAAAGCCGCAAGTTCGGCCTGGAAGACTGTGTTCTGGGGTTCCAATTTTTTACATATAATTTTATGTTGAATTTCTCCATGGAGAATGCACACAGAGAACCCAACACCACCATCGACTTTGGACCCATCTGTGTACACCTCGAAATGACTATCTTGGACTTTATCTGTTAATTCTAAAACTCTAGTATTTAATGGGATCTCTGATAGTTTTTCAAATTTGTCCAATTTAAATAAATCAATAACACCATCGAGTCCTCTCGAGAGACAGGTCCAAATTTGAAACCTTAAATACTCCATTTTAGCTGTTATGTGTAATGATGGAATACCGGACAGGACGTTAAGTGCCTGCGTGGCAGTAGTAGTCTGTATGGCCTAAGCAGTTTAATTGGAAAAACTCGTTGTATCGTATGAAGCCTTTTGATTTGTTCACAAGTTAAGGCTCCGCCCCAGACGCCAGCGCAGTATAGAAAAGCCTTCTCCATAACTGTTAGGTACCATATTTTAACCAGTTCTTTATCCAAATTCCAGTCTGTCTTTATTATTCTACTAAAATTATTTGTTAGGTTATAGACCTTTGCATGTAACGATAAAATATGAGAGGACCATGTCAACCTGCTATCCAGCAGAACACCGAGATATTCCAGTGATTCCCCTATTCTTATACTCTGGCCATTTATCTTGAAGATGGGTTTTCTTTCAAAGATGTTTTGACCCTTTCTCTTCTGATGACGTACAAGAGATCTAAATGCAAGTCCCTGACACTTTCCGACAGACAGTTCAAGTTTCAATTTTACCAATGTTAAGTGAATCAACTCTAATGCTTCATTAATATTAATTTCCAATTCTTTCCTGACGCTGCCGGCCGTAACAAGCGCAAGGTCGTCTGCAAATGCTTGTAAAAACACCCTTTCACTGTTTATCTCTAGGACTCTATTTACATAAATATTCCACAAATTAGGGACCACCACAGAGCCCTGTGGACAACCCTTGTGGCAGTCTCGTTCAATTTCTAAAGTTCCATCTTTAAAAACTACTTTCCTGTCCAGAAGGTAGTAGTATATAAAATTTCTATAAAAAAGGGGAATCTTATAGAAGTCAAAAATTTTAAAAAGGACCGACCAGTCCATATTGTCAAAGGCTGCCTTTATATCTAATGAAATCAGAGCACAATGTTGATTAGATCTTGTCTCTCTGATTTTGTTGACAATATTGTCTAGTGCCCTGTCGCAGAGAGTCCCCTCCCTAAAGCCTTTCTGATTCCTATGTATAATATTATTTAAAGATAAGTATTTATTAAATCTATTCTGGAAAACTCTTTCCAAAATGTTTCCTATGGTAGGGAGGATACAGACTGGTCGGTAAGCATCACAAGATTTGGGATCCTTTCCGGACTTCTGAAGAAAGAAGATCTTCGCCTTTCTTAAGCATTCTGGAAAGTAATTAAATTTAAAACACAAATTAAAAATCCTAGTTAAAAAATTCTTATTAAAACCATGTATGGCCGTCCATATTTTGTAATCCAATTGATCCAGACCAGGAGCCTTACCTTTTTTCAAATTGTATATTACCAAATAAATTTCCTTATAGTTCAGCTCCTCAACAGATTCCACAGAGGGTGTATAAATATCACCAATGTAGCTGTCATTGTTGGGAAAAAAGTGTTTCATTAAGATTTTTATTCTATCTTTAAAACTTAAATTTTGGTCATTGTCAGGATTAACTAAAATGTTGTTAACTTTGTTACTTTTATTGAAAACCATTCCAAAAATTCCACCGAATTTTTCAGTATAATTTCCACAATAATCTTCCCAAGATTTACGTTTGGTCGTCAAGAGGAGCCTTTTATACTGAGGTCTCGATTTACGGTATTCAGCCCCTGCCTCCTGGATCACATCCTCAGGGGAATTATTCCGCTTAAATCCTTGATATTTCTTATTGAGTACATTCGTTGAGTTTCTTAAATTCCTCAAGTCATCGCACCAGAATGTATAGCCACGTTTCTTGCCCTTTGGTTTTTCTTAAAAGAATTAAATGCAGCCCGCAGACAGACTCTAATAAATCCACAAAGTATTCTTCTAAACTAATTATATCATTTACATTATCTAAATTATTACATAACTTTTTAAATCTCTTTTTAAAATTCAATAGAAATTTATTAATACCATATCTAGTCTTTAAAAATATTCACCAGTTAGTGTTTGATTTAATTCCAAATTAAAATAAATATACTTATGATCACTAAGTGAAAGCCTGTCCAGGATGCCCCACTGTTTGATCCCATCCTGAAAGCTAGATGAGATCAAAGTCAAGTCTGGGTTGCCTTTTCCAAATGTTGTTGAAATGAAGGATGGCCCCAACTCCGGAATATTGCATATATGTAGATTGTTTAAAGAAATAAAATCAGTCATACTTCTCCCCCTACCATCTTCAATCTGGTAACCCCAAAGTCGAGAACGACAATTGAAGTCTCCAGTTACAAGATTAATTCCTCGATTAAAGTCATAATTCAAAAATTCATTAACTAAATTATCAATGTTGTCATGAGGGGGGAAGTAGACACTACTTATATTCAATATTTTATTACCAATATGTAATTCAACAATTATAATGTGTTCTGATTGGAATTTAATATAAGGTTTTATATTTTTGTTGCATATTATTACTATTGCTTTACCATTCTTCGAACTGTACACCTTATATCCAGGAACCGGTTCCATAGGTCGCCCAGCTATTATGTAGGAATCCTGGACAGTTATATCTAGTGTGGTGCGGAGGTTTGGAGAGGGAAGTGCCAACCCAGGTGGCGTCCTCGTCGTCTGACCATGGCTCAAAATTACGAGGTCCGTCCCAAAATAGCTCTCGTGTTGCTTCAAAAACGGGACGTTAATATAACTAACACTAAAACGAAACGAAGAAAAAAACAAGTACTGAGGATTCTGTTTACCAGAATGTGATCAAAACTCAAAGATTACAGAAATACATTACAAGCTTGGCAAAAACTCCTTTTTATTCCTTTTACAAGAATGTTTTCTATTACTAACACCATATTCTTGCTAAACAGTTTTTGTCTTATTAGTTTAACCCTATAAAATAGCACTAATTGAATAGGATCACATCTAGATCAAACAAAAAGTTCAAAACAAAAGTTTCCTATAATAAGGTGTTCAAACTAATTAGGGTAAATTGCAGCAGGATTGGACTGTAGCAAATTAAACGAAGAACTGTTGCGAAAACACTGTAAAGAAAAAATACAGCCTCTGTATTGGTCAAAACAAGATGTAAGAGTACCCACCTACGTACATTTTGTAGCCCTTTGTGACTTAGCAGATAACATTAATTACATCAAGAGATTTATTTAATAAATACATTAATCTGGACTCTTTAAGAATAAAGTTTATTACACAACAAATTGATAATTGCTAACGTATTAGTGAAGGCAAAAGAGCAAAAAGTCCTTGAAAAATATGTCTGCAACTATAATTTTGAAAATTAATAGAATTTTTCATGTAGAATGATTGAATTTCTTATTTCCTTAGTCAATTTAATGACTTAATCCAACAACTAATTGCTGAATGCATGGATTTGTTTCAATTTCAGTTATCTCACTAATTAATACTTGTACTTTTTAATTTTGCAATGATTAGTTTATCCTAGTTGTTTTAATTTTTATGCACAGATGCAAAACAAGTTTAGCTGCTAATGAATCATTCTGGCATATAATTGATTTAATCTTAAAATTAACTAAAAATAGAAATCAATATTTCAAAGAGACTAATATGGTATAGTGCATTTTTCTCCCTTTGTGAAGCAAACAGGATCATTTCTTGTCATCTCAACATTTATATTGTAACAGGGGACAGTACTAAATGAACCGTAATTTCTTTTAAATGTGACTTTGATAAATAAGACACAATTAACGGTTTCATTCTAAAACACTCGAAATGAAAGTGCAATATGCTCTAATACTTAAAGGGGTTTGGTATGATTCCGAATTTCCTACCTTTATAGTTCAGTAACTCATATTTAAAGAGCGTTTCAGAAAAACCATCAACCGAAAGTAATAAACGAGCTATCCTCGCCCTGCCTAAGCATCCGGGGTCATCTGAATGATAGCCGTCACGACATAAGTCGGAAACTCAGCGTGGAATTCTAATAGCTATCACGTTTACGGCCCAACCACTGCCGTAGGAGGCACGTTCCTTCATGGGAGTGGAGGTTCAAACCCACACCATTACTATGTCCACCACGAAAGCTAGAAAATACTTACTTATCCGGCGGCTTCTCATACACATAATCCCGATATCTCCCGGTGGGATAGAAAAGCGATTAAATATAATCTCTCTATTTCTTAATGTATATTCTTTGATACATTTTAAAAGCTTTAAAACAAGCCTTCCTGTGGAGCTGTCACCAAAATGCTTTTTTGCTTTCGGATTTTATGTAACTACATAATTTTTCTTGGAAAATTAGTTTTCCATATTTTGTGTTTTCATATCGTTTCTAAGTATACCCAATGTTGAATTATACATCCGCATCTAACAAAATTGTAATATGTGGGCCAATTTTTCCTAAAAATTCTCCAGGAGACCAACCTACCTCCCCCATATTAGAGTTATGTCAAAATTCCTCCTCAGATGCTCAACGAGCTATGTGGATGAAATTTGACATATTGTTTTATTACCAAAATTGTAGATCTGCATCTAATTCTGGATCAGGGCGATTATGAATGTTTGTTCTGTATCTGGAAATCAAGCCGCGGTGACCAAGTGGTCACGTCTCGTTTTCGGGATCGGAATGTTCCAGGGTCGAATCTCAAATCCACCGTGTATGCGGACCTTGTGCACGTTAAATCTGACATCAAAGATCAAACGTCATCCCGCTATTGTGGCGGGCGTGGAAGTAGTTTGAGGGCATTACTAGCTCAATCGTCGTCCTCGTCATCCGACCACTGTCTAAAATGACGAGTTTTGTTCCAAAACAACCCTTGTATATCTTTAAAACTGCTCCCTTGATCTTATGAAACTCCATCTCAAAATAACCCTCGCCTTGCTTCAAAATGGGACGTTAATATAACTACACGCCAAGCTACGACTGGAAATCATAAAATGTTTTTTAAATTAATCCGATGTGTACACAGCAAATTATTCCCGTTCTGTATCTGGTTGAGATTGGACTTTGACAACTATCTTAAAACAATTATATGAGAAAGAAATTGTATTACTTCATTTGTATCTTAACCCGAAATGATTAATTACGTTTTCAATACTGCTGCTTTAGAAAAATTTATTTTATAACGAAAACAGTGTACTTTTCTATAATAGTTATAGTTTTTGTTGGTTTAATGTAATTAACACACTAGGCCACTCGTGAACAAATAATTTCAACTTATAATAAGTCCGCGCTGTTATTAAACATTTTCCGGATATACTTTGACACTTGCCGCTTCTATAACATCAAAATAGCACCGCAAGCATGTTAAAAGTTAGCACCGAGATTAGATTCTGTTTCCAAAAATTTTAATTGAATTTCTTCCGAACAAAATCATTATTTTTCAGAAAACTATGCTTGCTAATTTTTAAACTCAAGGAATCAGGAAAAAGATATCTTCTTGAAATCATAATTAATTCTTAGATAAAACAAATAAAAAGAGTTCTGAATTACATTGTCGACATAAAAATTTATTAAGTTTCTTTAAAAAGAACATATAAAGTAGGATATAGCAAGTCGCCATTAAAATTCTGCGGATCAGACTTGGCGTTTAATTACAGGCAGGCTCTTGTAATTCTCAATTTTATGCTCTAGCCTAGAGCACAAATGATCGCTCCTAAATTACCTGAACCTGAAGAATGTTTCTATCTATACTCTTTTCAGAGATACTTTACGATAATTCTTGAAACGGAGTTCTCTTTGCTCATCTAAGCGTGTGTGTTTTCAGTGAAAAGTGGAGAACTAATTAGCTTGTTCTAGTTAAATTACTTTATCCAGTAAAAGAAGCCATCCTTGAAAGAAACTAAAACAGGTAGAGATAATTATTATTGCCTCCTCCTAGAATTTATATAAAATATAGTAATGGTTAAGAGAATAGTGGTGGGAAGAGAAATCTAGCTAGTAGTAGAATTCTATTATTCGGAGCAGTGAAAGTGTCGTTATTTTATATGAATCTTCTTTCAGATTCGTTATTGTGTAACTCTTCCCGATTTTCCTCCTGCAAAGGCATGAAGTTTTATTAACCATTAATTAAAAGTTATGATTTCTTAATCACTGAGTTGCATAAGAAAGTTTTTCAAAATTTTTATATAATTTAAAATGTCACTTTATGAATATTATACAACACATCACTCACTCCTCAAATGTGTAAAATGGAACATTTCGGAGCAGCGTGGACAAATTTGATCCTTGTCCCACTAAATCCAAATCAACCAATCATTAACCCTTTAACTGCGGGTTCGGTTTATAAACTACATATACAGGGTTTCCACTTATATCCGTTACATCCCCCTTAACTTCTAAATGGTGACAGATTAGGCCATAAAGTTGGTGACTATGTATAGTAAAAAGACTATGCGCTACTCGATGAGACAACTTACAACGCCATCTATCGACAAATTTTGGAATTAGCGGTTCTATCTCGTAAACGGTGAAAGTTACAAGAAAAAAGTCAAATAGAAAGTTGTAGAGGACTCTCGATTTAGTACGAAAAGATACCTTGCGTACATTAATACTCAAAGCAGAATGAAAAAAAAACATTTGTTTTATTGTGATTTTACACACTATGGCGTCGTGAAACGCGAGAGAAGCGAGAAAAGACCTTCTTATGGGGACACATAAAAGGGTAGGTGTATGCGACCCCTCCGCCAACATTGCAGGGTCTTCGACGACGCATTACTGATGCTTGTGCTTCCGTAACACCTGCCATGTAGCACCATGTGCAGCGAGAAACCCAGTCCAGAGTGCAAATGTGTATAGTGGCTAACGGAGAGCATTTTGAGCAATATAAATAAATGATCCAGAAGACAGGGACGTGTCTCAGTTTCTTTCTTCCACTCTTTATGACATGACAATTTTCGAAATCGTGACCAAACAAATGCTCATTTTTTGCATTCTGTTTTGAGTATTAATGTGCGCAAGGTATCTTTTCGTACTAAATCGAGAGTGCTCTACAAATTTTTAATTGACTTTTTTCTCGTAACTTTCACCGTTTACGAGATAGGACCGCTAATCCCAAAATGTGTCGATAGATGGCGTTGTAAGTTGTCTCATCGAGTAGCGCATAGCATCTTTACTATACCTAGACACTAACTTTATGGCCTAAGCTGCCACCGTTTAGAAGTTAAGGGGGATGTAACGAATTTAAGTGGGAACCCTGTATAAGAAAGCACCCGCAGTTAAAGGGTTAAAAGGTAGCAGTTTAACTTAGCATGTTATATCGCAATTATTTTCAGTATAAAAATAATAAAAAAATTTTTTAAGTAATTAAGAAGCTCTCTTTTATTAGCATACTAAAATTTAGAAAATATCTTTTATAAAAAATCGTAAAAGGGTGAGATACAAATATTCTATGTAAATTGGAATTTTAATAAAAATCATAATATATTTTAATTTTTTTAAATGTTCAAGAATTTTCTTTCTTTTGATATTCATTGTGGCTTAATTTTTTGGCATGTTTTTTTTTTTTATCTCTTTTTATTATTTTTGATTTGACCTCTAGAATTTTTATAAAAAACATTTTATGTGTTTTAGCTCGCTAATAAATGCGTGTCCCTTTCAAAACATTATTTTATTTTTAATTTCCACTTCTCAGTCTTTAATATATTTCATAATACATTATTATAATTATTAGGGAATCTCGTATTCATTTCTTTTTCCTAATGGCTACGAGATGGAGCCTCTCATATTGAATCAACACTACATATAATTAAGCAATTAAATGACATCTAAGTTCTGAAAACATTAAAATGCGCCATCACACAACTCAATGCTGTATCATACGAATCGGAAATACACAATTGTACAGGCTGTCACAATACTAGCACATCAAACAGGGAGTGAAGAATCGATTATAAAATTTTGTCTTCACAAACATGAAACAAGTGAAGATGAATATAGCTGTATAAAATAAAAAATAACAATTCGCTAAATTAAGGCTTTCAGGAAAAATCATATTGTATCTACTCTCTTTCATATAAAATGCATCAGTTAAACTTTTTTATACGGAGCCATTAAAGAAATGCAAAAAAATATGTAAATATTTTCCTATGAACCTGCGACATTTTATTTTACTTTTCCTTTTGTAATAACGTTGTAGAAGATCACGTATTGAAGATATTTGAAATGCTTTGCTACATTTTATCCTTCCATTGTCCACAACTGTGTGTTTTTATCGTTAGAATGTACTTAAAATAGAATCGATACAAAAGATAACAATATAAAGGATATTTCCAATGCTTTGCATAACGCAGTCTCCAGGCGATTTTTTCTAAGCGTTTTCTCATGTACAGACGTATTTAAATAAAAAATATTTTGTACGATTTTCCCATTTACAAAATATTAAAAATTCAACTGCATTTTATTCCCTGTGTTATATACCGACATACCAAGTAAGAACATCTTTGCCACTTTTTGGTTTATATAGATAGACCTAGCTAACATTCCTAAAACTTCATAATAAATATTCGATAATACCCTACGAGGCTCGAAAAAAAAGGTATAAAATACGTGTATTAGGAGTTCCTTACCTTAAAGACGTATCTGGTTTCTCCGTGATCCCACAGACGCTTCATAGATCAAGTAGATATATAAAAAACAGTCTAACTATATAAACAAAAGAATTTACATAGGTTTCGTGGGAACCGAGGAACGTTCCTTCAGCCGAATCAATAAAAGAAATACAAAAAGTCTTTTCGAGACATTCTTTATCTTTATCTGTAGAAGAATCTCTTGGGAGACCGTGATCAGTGCGTGAAAATCCATCCTCTTCAATCCGTCTTTCTAGTTGGTATATTTTCTTTTTTTGATAAAAGCAATATTATCCTCTACTTAAAGTGGGATTTTCTACCAGTAAGATAAGAAAAGATTCTACCATATTTCTTCTCGTTAAATAAAGTTAAACTATATGACAGTGCATCTTAAATAACTTGCATAATATATTCTTTTGAGCCATAAATAAGCTTAGGCTTCTTTTCTAAAATAATTTTTTTGCACTCAAGATTTCAAATATTCAGATTCCGATTTCAGACTATTCATAACCTTATTAAGATTTGCATGTCTGACAGAAGCTACTTATTTCGATGCTTCTATTTTATATATTAATATAAGTTTCTTACAGGAATTATTAATTAAGTGACTCTTTAAGTAACTAGATGTTTCCTTTAGAATTGCCAAACTTCTTATTGAGGCACTGCTTGTAAAGTAATAAGCAAGATGTCATAAAACAAGCAATGTCGTCTTTCCCTCCACTGTTTTGCATACTTTTACAATCAGACACGTTTTCTGTTTAGATTTGTAACATAGTGAAGAGAACTGTGTATGCATTTGGATCTCTTCCTTTTGTCCAATTGTGCCCAGAATTAAATATAGAGCTGCAATTTTGATGTCGACATCAGAGATAAAATATTATTTATCTGGATTTCTGGATTTCAAATATACACAGAGAATCAGACAAAAATACAGTGGACCTTCTGACGGATTTAGTCCCTAATTAGGCATGGATTCAGAATTCTGGTATAAAGATCTATTCGAAAATTCACTTATCCGCGTTGTTGCTCATTTGAGTTATTATGTACACATGCACACTGCTACATTTGTGGTTTTAACCAAGAACATTTTAGTTCACCTATTTTAGTATTGAATTGTGCGTATTTGTGTGCATTTCCTTTTTCTCTTTTGTATTTGTTCTCATACTCAGTGTTAACCAAGAAATTAACTTGTTTTCTTATTGTAATTAATGTTTATTTTGACGGATTGTACATTTAACTAATATCGATAACTTTTATTCACTCTTTCATGGAAGTATCATTGTATATGCGAACAAAAAATCGAAGCATAATTTTGTAAATGTAATCTTTATATACCGTAAATTCTAATTGGTCACAGTTCTATTCAACCCCAAGCACATAACACCCCTCAGGTTTTTGGTCAGCGAGAAAGCTAGGGAGCGTCTTCTGATGTCTCTTTCACTTCATGTCCGCTACACTGTTTAAGTAACCGAAAGGTTATATTTGCATGAAGTTATGCCTTATCTTGTCTTGCCTTGTCTTGATAAAGAGATCGAAGGATAATCAATCGCGTGATCAACAAGATGATGCTATTTGATCGATTTTATTATAGATGATCCCATGATCGACAAGAAAATACTATTTCTCTTGAACAGCATCTTCCTGTTAGTGAAAAAAGAGAGAACTTGAATCTCATAGGAACTGCAAAGAAAATCATGAAAATAGCTAACAAGTTTTTTTTCTTCTTTTATTTCCTTGTGTTTGCTGAACCATTTTTGGGACTTCGAGTCGAACTCTTTACAGTTTCTAGCATAGAGAATGTTCCAAAAATACACAATTCAGATTCTAGAAAAATCATATTAGTCTCATGACAAGAATTAAACAAATTTCTGCCGATGAAAAAGTAATTTCTAGAATGGTTTGTATGCATTAATGTAGCAAAAGTTTAACCTTTCCCGAAAATATTTGCAGAGTCATCTGAACAATTGTTTGTATAGAACAAAATAGTTGAAGAAACTTTATTTCAAAATCTTCATCTTCTCTGGTCATTAACCGCAGAGAAGCTCTGAAGATATAAAATGATATTCATTTCTTTTGAAACGGTATGAATTTACGATGACTCCCTTAAAAATTAAGAGATAAGACACAATAGAAAATCCGTTACAAGGCGAACTAATTGTAATTCTTAGACGGCTGAGAATCTCATTTCGTCATAATAATAATTTATTTCTTACGGTTATGGAGAAACATTGAATTAATGATGGTAGCGTTTTGTAGTTAGCCATAATTTTGCATGCTGATACGAAACATTCCTATACGAATGGCCAACTTATTTCAGTTTTGAGATAGATTAAATGAACAGATTGAAAATAATAGTATATCGAATTAATGCTCACATATCTGAAGAAATGTACTTTTTCGCGTAGACTAAAAGATTAGATTTCCATTAAAAGTAATGTTTAATCCATAAAAAAATTAGGAAGGAACTACTGAAAATCTGAAATCCAAAGTAGCAAGGTTCTCATCGTCTGTGGTAGCATCGATAAAAAAAGAAGTATAAAATTCATTTTAATAAGAATTTTTTAGATGGTACTTTTACAGCTCGAAGAATGAAGTTGTTATTTTTATTCTACCCTTTTATTTAGCTTCACTTTTTTCATTCTTCTAAAAATAGAACTTTGAAAACGATTTTTTACTTACTTCCTAATGTAATAAAGCTTTGAAATTTCTTTCACTTGTGTATTCTCCATGACAAATGACGATACGCTATTTAGTATATTCAGAGATTAATAACCATTAATTAAATTCAATTTTTATTCCGCACCAGTAGCGCCACTTTATACCGAGTTCGGTAAAAATTGATCTCAAAATCAAAAAGTGAAAAATAATAAAAGTTCTCCTTCACTTATGAAATCGCGTTTTCAACAACTGTTTTTAATTATATTTATTCCTCCCTAAACTATAAAGCAATTCTTGTATAAAATTTTTAAAAAGACATCAGGCAAAGTGATATTTAGCACTTTAAAAAAAGCAAAGATTTAAAAAATGTACATATTAATATTAGGCATTTTTCCCAGAGTATCACAAAATGTCATTCATTCTGAAAAGCTCCAGTATAATGCAATTCCTCAATATCAGAATACGGGCAATCAAGTTCCCACACCATTATATTCCATTTACTCCATCAGAAGAAAAAATTCTCCAACAAGACAAAATAATAGTATTTATAAATAGAAAACATATATTACCAAATGGCTCGAAATTCCTTTACAAAAATCTTCTAACAGGATAGCATTGGAAAAATTTTAAGACAAAAAATTTCAACTAGCTCTAAAGATATCTGAAGGAAAGCTACTTTTTGTATAATTATAAATCTTAAATGTAAAGGAAAACGCAGGTGCTAATGTAATGGACATTTTACAATACATGTAAAAACAAAAGACAACTTCTTTTACTTTCTTTTACTCAATTAATATTTTATAACAATACACATATAAAAAAAGGAATGATATTAAGCGCTTTCTTTTCGCATTGAAAACCAGATTGCTATAATTATTTAATGCATTCAAATTAGACTACGGATCATATAATAGATTCTCATTCTTTATTGATTTTTAAATCATCATAAATTATTTCTCCTCTATGTACACATATCTGAATTATAAATATAAAAATCACAAAAAATGCTTAAATAGTTCCAAAATTCAAGAAATTATGTTTCACATATCCCTAAAGGATGTGTACGAATGATGACATATAAACACCATTAGAATCAATATTAGTTACACAGAAATGTAGCTTTAATTAATTTCAAATGAAATGATAGCAAAAGCTTATAAGCAATTTAATGATTTTAGTAGTCTAGCAAATAATCTAGCGTCTTATTGATAATGTTATATTACAGTCTTGTATTATCTTTACATATCATATATGTAATTTTCTAAGTTAAATGTTGTTCTACAGAAATTTAACTTTATGAAATTTAAATTTAAATAATTATATTTTCTAGTATGATACTTCCTCATTTCCAGATAATATCAAAAATATTCTTAAGATATTAAGAGAAAAAAGAACAAAATGACGATTTATGAGTCTTATATAGTTATTTAGACGGTAAATTTCATAGCCTGATTTTTCAGCCTTGAAATTCTACTTTAAGTGCTCAATTTTTATGCTTTGATTTTAAAGCTGAAATTTCATTTAACTCATATAATTTAATTTTTATCATTTTTAACTTATAATTCTAATTAATTTTTATTTATTTTATCAAGATTTGTTATAGAGATTTTTTTATTACATAAAATAAAGTATCTCATTTCATTTGCTGTTTCAGCAAATCTAGTTGTGTTCAAATATTTGATGGGTCTTAAAATAAAAATGCCAAGTTAAATTCTGAGTGAGGTCTTTTAAAATTACTTCATAATGACATATTAATATACTTTCACCAAAAGAAGCATTCTGAAAACGATAAAAATGATACCTTTATACATTTTTATTTTGTCTTTTAATATAATTATTTTTGTTTGTTTTATGTTGGATATGTAAGTCTTAGTACATATCACATATACACTTAGTACATTAGATAGTTAGTCTATAAGACGAACTATCATATAAGATTTAACAATTTAAAAATAAAAGTTAGAATCTAGAAATAAAATTTTTAATTAAAAATCAAAGAATTTATTAAGAACTTGCAAGGTGAGGAAAATAATATTTAAAGAATTATATATAAGATGATTAAATAAATCATTATGTAGAGTATCACGTAGGACATAAGCATAGATAATAACAGATTATAAACCAGTAATCTAAATAGGGAAATCATTTTTCTTTTCCATTTACAAAATTATAATATTTCTCCGGTAAAATTATAATCATTCTCTGGTAGTAGGGAATTCCTTTGAAACAAATCCTGCATACTCCAAAAAAACGTCACAATACTGAATTAAAAATTCTATGTTTAGTAAAAATAATTGTCAACGTGAATAGAAACAATATCAAACATTTCCCAAATAAATTCCCTTTTATTTTCAAAGCTACTTCTGTTGCAGAAAAATTCTGTGCCTCAACAAGGATATGTTTAAAAAATGGTAAAGAAACACAAAAGTGTAATGCATGCTTTCAGCAAGCTACAACACTTTTCACACTATCGTTCTTTAATTAGATCTTGTTTGTCGTCAAAAAACAGTTTAAGTAAAAAGGAGTTTGAACAAATGTCCTGACAAATTTAATAAATCTGTAGTCGGTTGACTAGAATGAAGATGTAATCAAAATACCCTTCACATCATACAGTAACCAAACATTCTGCTCATTTTTCAACCATGTTCTCATCATAATTTACAACTCACTCAAAAATTAATGTGGTATAGAAAAAATATTCCTCTGCATACACAAAAGCAGTTTTCACTTAATAAACTGTGTCATAATTTATCAAAATTTTGTTTTAAGGTTAAGAGAATGAAACAAAAATTTGCTCGCAAAATGCAGAAGATGAATCTCTACGAAGCATCAGTTTAAATTGCAACATATTTTACGCATGGTGTCAGCTTCTTCGTTTAATTTTGAAGCAAGATTTTTCTGTCCAGCATAAACTAGCACTATTCATTTCTTTAAAAAAATGTTTCAGGGTTACATGACATAAACGAGATAAAAATCCACTTGTAGTAAGCGTGAATTTGAAGATTGTGATAACTGAGATGAAAAATGTATTCCAAATACGATTTAGAATTGTTATTTAATAATAGTAATACGAATATGGATTACTGTTTGCCTTTATGTACACATGTGAAGAAATTCCGTGATCCGAATTCTGAATTGGGATTTTCTTCTGAATACCAGTCTTTTTTCCAAACTATCAAAACTCTACGACCATTCATCTTAGTAGGTTGTTTGAAGTTAGCTGAGCTGCTTATTTGCTTGTAATTCAGATTCGTTCGTTTTTGGATTGAAAGTCCAACAATCAATTTTTTAGGAGGTTGATCCATCTTAAAAATCCGGAAACAACATCTGACAGTTGATTGCATTAAAATATTCAGCTTATTTTAGATTGTTTAATCTTGGAAATTATAGTGTTGGAAAAAATATATTCCTTCTTTTCGCCATTTTTTGTTATCTCCGGACGGAAGGCCTGCAGTGGTCCCCCTCCCACTCTGAGTTTTTCTGCGAATTTGCGGGAGGGTCTTTGACCCCTGTGCGCGTTCCGTTGGAGGCTCGGAGAAAATTCTCGAAGAGTAGTCCCGGCTGTGATTTTTGACCAATAGTGATTTGAGTTTGGGGGGCTTTGGAAAAGAAATTTGGTTTGCTAGGCAGATCGGAGAGAGGAAGTCATGAGGTGAGAAGTACGTATTTTTCGACCGGGGCCCCTCGGGCCCTCCCACGGCCAGCACGGTGAGAATGATTTCTCAAAGATGATCGGTAAATTGACAAACTGTCTGCACCTGTGTGGAAAGTTTTGATGTTGAACATCGGATGAGGATATGAGTGAATCCTAATGAAAGCCGGGTTCACATTTCGAGTTGGAAATCCGGCGCTTATTGTTTTTGGAAAGGAAAATTCATAGCTTTGACAGCGGAGGCCTGTGATCTCGAATTCATAGATTTGATGCATTGATTTGTGTCTGTGATGTTGAGAACTTCAATTTGTCAATCCGTCGAATTAATCCGCGACAATCAGTGGTTCACTCCTTATGTAAGACTAATTATCCTAAATATTTCGTTTTGAGACATATGTTAAGTTTAGCTAAAACTGGGTTCTTAATACGAGATTTTATTGCCGGGGAACAGAAGTTGTGTCTTGAGAATATATAGGCGGGAGATGTAACTCATGCCAAAATGATCTAGTGTTTTCCTTTGTGTTTTCTGTTCGTGTATATGTATTTGCTTGGTATGAAGTTATTATTCTAAGTATGATGGTGAAATGAAACTTTTCTTAATTGCATGTGTATGAAATTTATTCGCTATGTTTTATGACATGGAATAAGACATTGAATTTTGTTGAAACAACTATGTTACTTTAATCAAGTTAGATCACTAGTGAATGATATTGCTGTTATTATGATCATTTAATATCTATAGTAAAACGTCAATTTGGATTTTATTTTGTCTTATGACACGGACTGTGTTGTAAAAGGTTTAAGTGAAGTGATCATGTTATATGTAGTCAGGAAATAAACATTTTCTGTGAATGACATTTGCTTTAATTCTTTAAATTTCTTCCAAAATGCCTCAAGATAAAATTTAAAATTGGCTTCTCAAATAAAATCCTGGATTGTGTTTTTGTGTTTAAGATGGATCATTTCAATGTACTGTTGCTTATGTTTTAATGATTTTTAAAAAAAATAAATGTATGTTATTCAGATCTGCACAGGTTGATTAAATGTAGGAGGACAGACTCCTTAAAAGTCTTAAATTATTACTTCTCTTTTAAATTCATCTTGTTCTTATTCAAAATTTAACAGTTAATAATTGTTTTCCTTTGTTAAAAGATCTCTTGTAGACAGAGCTTCCTTAAGGCATGGCCTGTATGTAACTATGGGTTATTGCATAATAAAACACAACGCGTAAAATTTATTATTGTCATTTATTTGACTTCGGGATAAGTCTGAGAACTTTTTTTAGATCCAAAATTGTAAATAAATATAAAAATATTCAATACGACAAAATTCAGAAAAACCATCTGGGCAGTTGAGTAGATTATAATATTCTGTTTAAGTAGCTCATTAACTTTGGAACATGATGAAATGCACCATCATTGCAATTTATCTGGAAACACTTATATGGTTTTCAAAACTTGCCTTTATTAAGTGATACTCATTTTTGTGGATGTGAAATGGAAGTTTGTTGGCGGTGGAGGAATCCGCTAAATCTTCCTGAAGAAATGAAGCTGACATCTTCCTACTGACCAATAACTTTTGCGATTTTTCTACATTCATTCGCCTTTTAGGTATGGACTAGAATCCAGGTTTGAATTTAAGTCGAGAGATAATGAGGCCTGGTGACAGAATCATGATTTTGGGACCGGAGGGTCTAGAGGTTGAAACCTTTCCCCGAAAAACCTGTCGCATCTCTGCTCTGGCACATGTTAAATATTTAGAGATCAAATATCTTTCCACATGAGTGGTTTGAAAGTGTGGAGACTGGTATGATGATTCAGGCTTCGTAAATAGCCGTCTTATAGCTTCGATAATGGACATACATATAACCAAAAAATTATAAATAGCAGGAAAGTTGAAACTCGATTTTTTCTTTCTTCCCCTATTAAATGGAGGCACATGATGCAAATACACAGTATTGAAACTCCTTCATACAAAAAAACATTAAATTAAAACAATCAACCATGAGAAATTTTAATAATTATTTTTGGCCGAAATAATTGTCATGATTCGAAGAATAATTGTTATCCAGCTGTGTCAAGCTACTCCGACAAAATTTGAAACTCGTTCGTATTTGAATGAAATCATGTTTAGAACTACTTTACTTTTTATACTTTTCGTTGCCTTCTTCTATTTGACTTTTACAAAAGACACAGATGCTGACAATCAATGATACATAGATTCTATTTATGACTTAATACACTATAATACTTAAATTTCTTTCTTTCTTTAACTATTTTGTGTTATATTTAAACAATCTCTTCAAACTCAACAAATACTGAGGTATCCAAGTTCATATTTTTCTAATTCTATGACGACTCAAATTTTTATGACGATGTCAATGATCTGTTTTATCCAATGTGTAGATCGTTTTTTTTTTTCATTTATAGTACCCAAGTCCATTCTCGGACAGGTATTACGATATTAAATGCCCTTACCAATTCTTCTTCACATTTCTCTTCCATTATTGGAATGAAGCTCCTGCTAAGCTCTGTTCATGTGTCATAAAGATATTGCTCATACTTTTATGTTCTAAAATATTTTGACGAAGGCAGAAGCATCTAAAGCTAAGCGACACTTCTTCCTAAGATGAATTCTCCAGACGTGAAAAGAACTAATTCATATTCTATGAGACAATACGAAGTAGACGCGACAAGAGTAATATCGAGTTTTTAAAGGTTTTTCCGCAGTGTATTTGCATTAGCTCATATTAATGTTATAGATGTTATATTAATGAATTAAAGTTTATTATAATATCATTATTTATTAAAATTATTCCAATCAAATGCGCTGAAATCTTTCATGATAAACTAAATTACAATTATATATGTAATAATCTCTCTTAATTTTATTTCAGATTCTAATATTATATATTTTAAAGTCTTAATGTATTCCAAAACCACTTTTCTTAAACTCCAGTTTCGTTCTATTTCCCGCTCTGGAGGTATATTAAATCTCTCATCTTGGCATATTTATTACTAAAAGAATATTTTAATCGTTTCCACGCGCACACAACTCGCGAAATCAGCGACTTATTGTCGCCATGCATTTTCCCTAAAACACTTATGTAATTTAGTAAAAATATTTATTATTCCCTTCACTTTGATCACATGTCTATCTGTTAAATCCCTACCTGAGAAAAAGCAGGGATCTTCTGTTCACTTTTGGCTTAAAACTTAAACGACGATGTGCGTACATTTCGTCACTCTCTCCCATAATAAAATGAAAATTAAAATTTAACTCGGCCTGTTTAATCATTTAACGACTACAATAACGAATACATTTCATATATATATATATATATATACAGTGCTAAGTAAATGATTTAAATTCTTCAAATAAAGGGTGTTCAGGGGAAAAGCACTATTTTTAAAGAATCCCTACTCTATTACTTTTTTGTAGAAATAATATTTATTGCCATAGAAATAATTCATTGAGTATGGAATTTTCAAATTTTTATTGGTATTTAATGTATGTTAATAATTAATGTCTTTCAAATGATGACCATGTTCACGGACACTCATTTGGAGCCGTTCTCGAAACCTTGTCTCCGCTCTTCTCAACATTTCTTGAGTTCTGCTTATGTAGAGATCTTTAATTCTACCATTGTATAAGACTTACTTTCAGATGCATGCGATATCAATTGACCCTAAAGTTTTAAAAAAGGACGCATATGGAATGGTTTGGCGACCTCAAGAATTTTCTAAATTAGAGAAAGCAATCCGAACTTCATGGAAGTCCTTGACGAACTGCTGAAATTACACTTTCCTCTTATTGAATACTCATTTTTAAAGATCTAGCACCATCTTCTGCTTTAAAAAAAATTTTAAAAGGGTAAAAATTCCTCATTTGCCAATTTGAAACCATACTATTGTTCCTGAACTATGAAGTGGTTTCTGGTACTTTTCTAAGACTCAATACCTGCAATTTCGTTATTGACTAACCTATTAAAATGGAAATGAGCTTTATTGCTCTTGATGTTTTTCACCACTTGTAAGAAACGCATCATAAGAAAGCTCACGATGCTCTCTATTCGAAAGAGGAATGACGTATACAACATAGCATAGTACGGAAACATACATTTTACGTTGTATATACAGCGCTTCAGTTAACTAATAAGATTGAATTTTTGTTCAACGGTAAAATCCAAGAATTGGATATTTGACGTATAATATACCTTTGTATGATCAAGTTAGTTGTAGGAAGTATTAGCAGAAGTAAGTATTTTGTATAAATTTTAAAGGTGATTTCACAGATTTGAAAAAGACCTTTTCGGAGTAAGAAAAAAGTTACGGAATCTTAGTTTTCCTTGAACTAATTGATAGCAATTCCATTACTATTTAATATAAAATTTACTATTAACAGCTTATAAATAGTTATTCAGGTAAACACTAGTAGCAGCTTGTGAAAAACTCATTTTTTTGAAAAAAATGGCTACATTAATACACCCAAAAGTGCATATTTTTTTGCTTTCATACATATTTCAAATCTATTTTGCTACTATTCCGTAGCGGACAAATGTGCATAATAAATGAGTTCTTTCTAATGTTTTGTGAACATGCTATAAAAGCATTTTATGATAATGGAAATTCGTTCAGAAACCTTTAACATATGCAAAGTCTTAATGCTTTTTGAGACTAATGTATTTCAAATTTCCGATGTTACATTAAATTATCCTCCTACACATTGACTTTCTGGCATTAGTCAGGAATCTGTATTCTTCGAGACTGTTAATACACAAGAGTTCCACAATAACACGATAAAATTTAACAAAAATATTTTTGAAATCACCAAATGTTCAAAATATCAAGACTTGACTTAAAATATTTCTAGGAAATGACTTGCATTGTTCCCTCTGTATCCTTCATGCTATTAATTTAGAAATTATTTTTCGATGCATTCTCATTTTCCGTCTCTTGTATTGTTCATTTGACTAACTATTCCCCTTACCCAACAAAGTAATTACAGAATTTTTAAGCTTCGAAAATGCACGTCAGTTATTTAGAGAAATCGATTGAAAGCACAAGAAATGATGTGACATTCGTAGACATCTCAAGTGCCCAATACATTCTAATTTGGCTCTAAGCAGGGATGCATTCACGAATTAAAATGTCATCTAATGAGACGTCAAAAGGAACTTCTATCTAAAGGGGTGAATAAATCAGTATTGTATAACACCAAACAGCTTCTTTACCCATTTAGTTTTCTGGTGATAAAAGTAAACTTCCGCTTTTGAGATTACTTTCCTTTTCGTCTAATTTAATGATTATGAATTAATTCAAGACTTATAAATCTCTTTCGTCTCTGTATGCTACTGAAAAGTATTTCATACTACTTCACACATGAGAGAGTTTCGATTTAAACCTTTCTTTCCGTTTAATTTATAGACCGCTGTTAAGGTTTCTTGACTCCGGGACTGGAGGGTAACCGTAACTGTAAATCGTGTTACCCCTGTCTTTCCAAGGCATCCAGGGATCTGTGTATGACAGTCGCTGCAATAGCTCGAGTACTGAGGCCGGAGTCCTAGTAGCCGTCACCGGACACGGCCCGATCTCTCCCAAAGGGGGTATGTACAAGCAATGGAGGTAGTATGTAGGTACTATTACTGGAGGTGGTAACATAACCCCACCATTATTGTACCTCCCAAGGGAAGCGATAACCCGCTTACTTATCCTGCAGCTTCTCATCTACGTACTCGCTTTGCCCCCCGGGGGAGTGGACTGGAAGGTAGTTCAAGACCTGGTTCTATCAAAGAGTTGCCATTTGTATAAGCCTGGCCCACTTTAAATCTCTTTGGTAAATCAAATGTCCTCCCACAAAATGGTGAGGAAGCTTGGAAGAGAAGGCCAACTAAGGTGTCGTTCTCATCATCTGACCACGATTTAAAATTACTATGTCCATCCCGAAATCGACCTCGTATAGTTTCAAAAACGGGCATCAATCTAACTATGACTATGTAAATCGCATAACAATCTCTCTCCACAACTTACTAAAAGCCCTTTGACTAGTGTTCCTTAAACATCGATAGACTATCGATACTATCGAAGCCAAGTCGATAGTATCGAGTTTTCGAAACTATCGATGGTATCGATAGTTTCCTCTCGGGCAATACTATCGATAGGCGCATTTTCAGTCGATAGTTTCAAAACTATCGACTGGAACTATCGATAGTTTCAGTCGATAGTTTTAAAGCTATCGACTCAAACTATTGACTGTCCATAGTATCGCTTCTATCTAGTGGCGGGTCGTGTATTGTGTCAATGGGGGTGCTGTATTATATTATACCTATCATTAAGGCATTTTTGTATAATTTAAATATTGGCCTTTTTGGTCAATTTTGGATATTTTAATAAATTGCTTTTTGACTTGATGTAAGCAATTTTTTATATGTATGGTATTGAATTTTAATTTATCTTGCAGTTCTAGTCGTTAGTTTTGAAACTATCGATTGTTTTGTCTCAAGCAACAAGTCTATGTATTGTTATAGGGGGTACTTTAAGGAATTATACCACTTTGATTATTGATGCATTTTTGCATTATTCAAATTTTACCTTTAATTTCTCATGTATTTACTCTAGATTGTTTTCGAACTATCGATAGTTTTTTTCAAGTAATAAATAGATCAAGGAATTGATCTTGGATTACTGAGAAATTTTTGTACTTCGTATCTGTATCTATGTATGGAAGTAACGTATGTAGTACATAGGTATTTAAAGTACTAAGTACATACGCATGTAATGTGATAAGTATGTAGGTGAGTATTTTAGGTACTATAAGTACACATATAAGGCACAACGTCGTTATGTATATATGTTAAGTACTAAGTTTGTAAGTAAAAATTTACGGATATACGTACGTATAAATGTACGTTCGTATGTGTGTAACGTCCGTCCGTCTATATGAATGTAACTTACGTATATATGTATGTAACGTACGTTCTGTGCAAGGAACGCTACATTTGATTGCACGTATGTATTTACGAATCATGATTACGTATGTAACGTACTTACGTATGTTTGAAACATACATAAACTTAGTACGTTATATGCTTACGTACGTATGTTACATACCTATGCAAGTATGTTACTTAGATTAGTTCGTACGTTACATACATATACACATTTCATACGTAAGTAAGTTGCATACACAAATACTTACGTTATAAACGTACGTACGCTTCCGAACGTTGCATACGTGCATATGAAACGTTCCTAGGTAAGTAACGTACGCGTGTATATACGAATATATCTATATAACGCACTTGCATATATAATGTACGAAAGTATACAGGTTACGTATGCACGTATGTATGCCACATACGTACGTTCATAGTACATTTATATACTCAGTTTTTTACATACGTGCGTATGTACGTTGCATACGTAATTATGTTTCATATATACTTACGTTACATACGTACTCGTGTTTCATATATACTTACGTTACATACGTACTCACGTATCATATATACTTATGTTACATACGTACTCACGTTTCGTATATACTTACGTTACATACGTACTCACGTTTCATATATACTTACGTTACATACGTACGCACGTTTCATATATACGTTTGACGTACGTTACATACGAAAGCGTAATTCATGTTTACGTATGAACGTACGTCACATACGTACGCATGTATCATATATACGTATGAACGTACGCATGTTTCATATATACGATGACGTAAATTACATATGTACGTTTCAGACGTACGTTACATACGTACTCACGTTTCATATACACTCACGTTCCATACATACTTACGTTACATACGTATGAACGTACGTCACATACGTACGCATGCTTCATATATACGTATGACGTAAATTACATACGTACGTTTCAGATGTACGTTACATATGTACTCACGTTTCATATATACTTACGTTACATACGTACGCACGTTTCATATATACGTATGACGTAAGTTACATATGTACGTTTCAGACGTACGTTACATATGTACTTACGATTCATGTATATTTACGTTGCATACGTACTCACGTTTCATGTATACTTACGTTACATACGTACTCATGTCTCATTTATACCTACTATCGATAGTTTCAAAACTATCGACTGAAAGAGCACCTATTGATAGTATCGCCAGAAATAAAACTATCGATACTATCGATAGTTTCAGTCGATGGTTGGGAAAACTATCGACTGGACTATCTATAGCTGAACTATCGATGTTTAAAGAACACTACCTTTGAGCTTTTCTACCTTACACTATTTGCACAAGTATATGAAGGAAAAATAATAAAAACATTCAAGTAAAAAGGAAATTTCAGCATATTTCAATATAATCAAAAATTCAACCATACCTTTTCTAAATCCAGTATGAGCAACGAATGTAATATTCAGAGCCCGAACACATTAAATGCAAGTGTTTTTTGATATTTAATTTCTTTAATTATAGAAGTATCGTAGGTCAAACTTAAAAACCGTTCGTTTTCCGACAGCATAACTACATTTATTAGTAGATGAAACATAGATCTGATTTTTAAAACTTTTCATTCGGGTAAAATGATGAAGGTAAGCATTTTCTTATGAATGACAATGGGTGATTTTTTAAATTGATACCCTATAAGCGGTTGCAGTAAAGGACATGCTAAGTCGAACAAACAAATGCATTAACATTTTTGCATATATAAAGGGAGAGAAAGGTGTGTTAGAAAACTACACTAATTTTTAATCCAACCACTTAATCCCAAAACTGTTTGAAAAAGAAAGTTAGAAAACAACTCTGAAACATTAAAAAAGTAAAGTTACTACTTTTTCCCGACTTTTGTCCGCGTTCTTTCTTAAAATAAAAAATAGATATTTGTTAACTTACACCAAAGGAATTAAATTTAATTTACATGCATGTTAATGGAATATCTTTAGCAGAAAATTTTTATTCATATTACAGAGCTAATAAAATTCTTCTGTAAATAAATAATTTTCCCTGATGCTTTTATTTTCTACTAAACTTAATTAAAATATATTTTTAATTTAACACTCAGAAAAGAAATTTTCAAGAGAACAGTTTGCATCCTTAATAACAAAAACTTTCGTGGAGAACTTAAATCGTAGAATAAGTCTTCCATTTAGAATATTGACATTCTCTTCGGAGAATGAATTAATGCTTTTCAATAAGAATTTATTGATTTCAATTCTGTATAAATTGTTCTAGAAGATAAGAACAGTTAAAATTTTGTCGTCTAGAATTTTCAAATTCAAAACCATCAAGGAATTCAATGTTGTTAAAATAAAACTGAGAAACTTGTAACAATTTTAATCAAAGTAATAGTTGAAAATAGCTATATTAATACTCTATACGCTTTTGTTTAATGTCTTTCAAGTTCCTAAAGACGGATTAAGATTGGATAAAGATTGTAATTGATTTCACACTCACTTCTTAATGTACTAGAATTCAAGAATTTTGTACAGCCGTGCGTTCCCGATTACAATACACACATACATACAATAATTTAATATTTTTAGAAACATAATTGTTATTTAATCGGTCAGCATTTTTATAATATTTTGATCCCGCATTAGAGGTTGAATGTAGTTATATTAAAGTCCCGTTTTGAGGTAACACGACGGCTATTTTGAGTCGGACCTCGTTATTTTGAACCTCGGTCAGATGACGAGGGCGACACCTGAAACGGGACCTCCCTCTCCAAACTTCCATACTACGCCAGAAGGGGAACATTTGACCAAAGCTCTTAGAGTTAGCGTGTACTAGGTCCGCAAGCGCGCCGGTTCTTCAGTGGAAGCGAGTTTTGAACCTGGAACCCTTCTGCTCCGAAGGTCACCGCGACCCACTGAATATGCATGGAGCCGTCTGGTAGTGAATTTGAGAAAAGTTACTTACAGCATTCCAAACTATTTTATGATAATCAATTCTAAAATATATTGAACACTCAATTTAGAAAATAATACAAGTAAAATCTTTTAAAAACACTCTTTTATTATTGCACTAAACACAAATTTTTATCAAGAATCTGGATATCAAAACAAAATCGGAAAAGTATGTAAATAATATAATAAAGAAAGTAAGCAACAATTAATATCATAATAAAGAATATTTTCCCAAGCGTTCATTAAAAATTATAAATAAATTATAAATGTGATTAATATTCTAAAAGTTCTGAGAGAATTTCAACCAAGACTATACGATTATATTTGAACCTCTAAATTTTTTCATGAAATAATTTTGTCTATATTTTAGCACACTAAAAAAGCGTGTGTTTTTTAAAAGTTATCTTAATTATTTCAATTTCGATCTTAATATTTGTCACAATTATAGATATAAGCATAATTTCGGGACATAATTTACATCACAGAATAAAAAAATATTTCTCAACTCTCAAAACTCAGGCCATTTCTAAATTTTACTTAAAATTAATCTATTTTCATTCCCTATTTTTAGGCAAAACTTTCAAATAAGTTCAAATAATTTTACAACAAATGCATATCTAGCGAATTTGTATGGAGTAATTGAGACTCGATAATAATGCTCCCCGAAGTATGGTTCGTGATCTTAGGTTATGATCAAAATAGCGTCATTGATTGAACTATTGTAATGCGCACTTTAATAATATTCACTTTTAGAAACTGTTTGTTTATGTTTTGAAGTTTTAATTATAGTGAAACTGAGTTAATAATTTTACACTATTATTAAATTTATTTTTACCATTATTACAATTAATAATGATAATTATGATTTGAAATGTGGTAGGAATGTTGATAGCAACAATATATTTGAAATTTTGCACTAAGCCAACAGTTTGTATTTAATCCTCTTTAGATTTAAAATAGTTAGATAATAGTTATAGATAGTTAGTTCTTAATAACATAGGAAAGCATCGGAGCCAAATTTTTAAACAGTTCTTCACCATCATTCTGTGAAATTGGATATCGAAGCATTACCGCGTCAAAATTTAAAAATGGAAATTTTTGCATGAATGCATTCAACAATGGAAAACAATTAGAATAGTTGGAAGTTGAGTTAGGAAATAATTCGAACTCCTTTGATTGGGATGCAAAAGAATCGGAAGAAAATCGCCGTTCTTTCTACTTCTTTTTTGAAGTATTCTTTAATTTTAGCGTCGGTAATGATTTTTCAATCTTTAAAAAGAAAGAACCTTTTGTTGGTGTTAAGGAAGAAACCATCATTAACCCTTATTATTCAAAGAGGATTTTTCTTCACTTTTTCGGTTAGGTACTTTTTCTTAGAATTTTAGAAACCAGATTGTGTTTTAAAATGTTATTAAGTTTCTCTGTAACTTGGAAAATATTCATTGCTCGTAAGCTGCAAGGAATGTAATGTCCGATAATATGTGTTCAAAATGTTCATATTTATATTTTAAAACAATCATTCAAAAATATCTGTAGTCAAAATATTCAAACTGAAGATAAGTTCCTAAAGAAGCTTGACTTATTTTTTCATCTACATAACCCTAGCTTGTTATGCCCATGATTTGACATGATTAGTTTTCATTCTTAACTTTATGTTTGAATGAATATATACAGATGAAATGCAACATCTTTGTCGTAGGAACAGACATTGAATATCAAAAATTAACTATTAAAATTGTCATTCGATTTTTGTTTGATTAAATCAGTGCTGTGGTTGTATTGTGCTGCGACTTCCAGGCATCTTTACACATAAGTTCCACCGTACATGCGAGCCTGGTGGACATCAAATTCGTAGGGATCAAAAGTTTTTACGTTGGTGTTGTGTGAAAAGTTGGAGAAAAGAGTACCTACTCAGATATCTTCCTCATCAATTGACCACAGTTCAAAATCACGAGGTCCGTCTCATAAATATCCCTTGTGCAGCTTCAAAATGTGAAGTAAATTTAAACTAAATTAACTGATTTCAGCTATTATTATACATAAACTTTCTGTTCTGGTAGGAGTAACTGTTTCATAGAGGATGGGTAATTAACTGATAGTGCTATCATCTGAAATTTAGCATTGCATGACTATGAAACATAATTTAGTGAAGTTCCTGTGTCTTGTTGTTTCAAAATTTCTAATTAAAATACATTTTGTATATCATCCGCACATTAATAAGAAGTTTCTGATGATTCCTTTTCTCTTTTGTCATAAATGTTATCTAAGCTATCGTATACAGTTTAGCGTAACATGCATGGTCTACCACCTTTACATCAGAGAGATTGGAATTAGACAAGAAATCGTATCATTTCTGAATATCACTGTGCTTTCGGTGTTTTGTAGACATTACTACATTATTGCATTCCGATTGATCGGACATTTCTGCCTAGGTTTCATTCAGTCAGCCAATATTCTATTCGCTACCACAAGTATGCAAGTAGGAAAATAGAAAAGGTTTATTAATGATAAACAAAGGGAAGTTTATCTCAATTCAATTTTTTCTCAATTTTATAAATTTTTATTATTTTTCTGAATAATCTGCTGTTTAATTTGTTTCAAATTGAAAAGTTATGCAGTTAGTTTTACTTCGAAATACTGATGGCTTTAAAAATTCATGGAGTTGGATCTATAGTTTAAGAAATCCTGATTGAAGCTATATACATATACAGTATGTGTATATATATATAATCTAAAAATTTAAATTGTATATGACATTTTAACAAAATTTAAAACCTTTATTAATTTTCAAGATTATGAATATATTTTATGCGGACTATGCATTGAATCTTTAAGAGTGGCTTATAGAGGATGGATTTGTTGATGGCGGTAAAATGAATTTTTCTCACTTTCATTCACTAATTCTTTGTTAATATATTTATATCATAGATGTAGAGTAAAGTTAGTGCAATTTAGAATAATGTGCAATATTTTATGTTTGTTAATAATTTTTAGATATCTTTCTGATAGTATGTAATTTAGGGTTAAGACTCTTTTTCCTCTTTCTTCTACATATTTATGGTAATTTATGCTTTGTGTTTTCAACAACTAATCTCATTGATGGCTTTGCGCAAATAAAATCAAGATTTTGAAATGACAATCTCGTCCAAAGTCGAGCTGATCACTTAAGGTATGTGCCTACCTTCGGAGCACTTTTTTTGAGAAAAAGGAAATTTTTATTCAACACTTATGTTTTAAGTTATAATGGTGTATAAAATTGTTAATTCAAATGACAATTTAATAAACAAACTTTTTATTTTCCAAATTTTGACCATTTTTGGTCAAAATTTAGTAAAAATTGACGTTTACGCCAAACTTCCTATAACAAATTCTAATGCATGTATTTCCCTTTTTCTTTCAATAATATATTTGGTATACATTTACCTGTGTTATGAAGCAGAATATTTAGAGTACCTCTTAAAGTTACTGAGATATACCAAAGTTTGTGTACGCAACAGCTTTTTACAAAAAAAAACTATCACTTTTTCAAATAAAAACAGCTCTAAAATAAATAATTATGCACTTTAAGCTATATTTGAGGTTCATAACATACCTAGAGATGTATAGAACACTGTGATTAAATTTTATTGGAATATCTTAAAAACTTTTTAAGAAATGAGATTTTTCGTAATCCAAAAAAATGAAAATGGCTATTTTCCAGAAAACGCAAATGAAGATTTTAAAGTCGCACAAAAAATTATATACATATTTTAACAACATAAAATTCACAGTATTTGTAAGTTAAGCCTTCTTTGACTTAAATTTAAGTCAAAATTAATTAAAAATTAACTTTATATTTTTTTTCTTGATAATTTTGTTTTTGATTCGACTTGTCGCTTCGATTTCTTAATTCTCTCAATATCAATTTCTATGTAGTTTTTTTTAATAATTTCTTGTTCAAGTTTGACATTAAGAGTGTTAAATATAGTCATCAGCCTTATATCGCCTAAATTGAATAATTAAGCTACTATTTTACTACCTAATAACAGTTTTTGGAGTGAGCGAAATTTTCTTTAGGTAAAATATCCCGTAACTAGAGAAACAGTTGTCAGATACGCCTAGAACAATAATAAAAAATAAATAAAACTTAATTATATATTTAAAAAGTAAATTGTACATTCACATTATCTAAGAGTAAAGAAATAGCTGTTTAGATGCGTTTTTTGGATTTCTATGGTTTAGTTTCGGTTTCGAAAATTTCACTTCTGGTTCATAATTTAGGCAATAACTTTGCTTCTAACTATCGAAAAAACTAAACTAAACCATTTTTGGAATCCTAAATGTATGGGCTTTAATACAAAGTAATAAAAAAAATTTCGAAAATTTTCATAAAAACGTCGATTTTAGGGTAGGCACATACCTTAAATCCATATTTGGATTGTCTTTATCAATTATTAATTTAGTCTTAACATTAACAGAATTAATATAAGTTCAAAAACTTTCTTTAGGTGCTTTTAGCATTAATTTAATAGCTTTGATTATTGGATAATTTAAATTTAGATATGTAATCAGTTAAATTCTTAAAATGGGTGTTTGATGTGTTTGTTGTTTTGCATATGAATAAATGTGTTATTATTATTACACACACACACACACACATATATATATATACTGTCAAAACTTTATATGCAAAGATAATCATAAATTTTAGAATCATTACTTCTTATGCTTCTTATATGTTTTTTTGTACTTTGTACTCAAGATGAATTTCTGAAGAATTTTTCAAGGAAACATGCAGCTCTCTCCACAGATAATTTAGACACACTGAAACATTTTACTACTGTTCTAATAATTTAATCAAATCTTCTATGTTTCTTCACAAATTCTTTTTAAGAGAAGTAATTGAATTACTTATATAAGTAGAGCATGAAACGAAAGCATCTGCTGATAAAACGATCGCATGCCTTTACCCGAGACGATACTAAAAGATTTTATAGCAATGTTATCCTTGATTATTTGGATAAAAATGTTCTACCCGAAATTTTCGAACAAAGTAAGTAAGTAAATTTTCCGTTATATTTGCTGTACCAATATAATTTTTTGTGCTCTTCAAAATCACATCTATGCAGGGTTATTTTCATAAAAGTGTAAAAGTTTAGGAAAATGCTGATAATAATTATAAAGAAAGCAGTTGATATTGATCAGTTAGGTTTCAAATAATGTGTGAAGGAAATAATACAAATTTTTAAGATAGTGATATTCAAAATATTTAATACAAATTCAGTGCACAAAATTCTAATCTAAAACATTGGTAATTTATAATATAAACACAATTGCATTGGTAGTATACTGTATTTCTTGTTCAACCAGAAAAGTAAATTTAATTTTTGTCTATATAAGAATAAGATAAATGATTTCTCATCCGATACTCGCATGTTTCCATCAATTAGCTATTGGTGTTAAAATATGGTTAACATATTTTCGTAATATTCTCTAAATTATGTTAACCAACTCGATTTGAGTATTATAAATGGTTTAATGCCTATGTTGGTTATGCTGGTCAGTTGATGATTATAACGATTTTTTCTAAACTTGTTTTGATATACTAAGTTGCTCTGTACTTTATTTCCCTACAATTAATAATAACTTTTATTGTATCTATAAACGACTCGATTCGTACACACAGAGTGCATAAATAAGTGTAAACCACACCTTATACTACAAGTTGGAACCACTGGTATAAAAAAAACTAAGATGCTGGCACAAAAATAATTATAATTAAGATTCATATTATTATTAGAATCAAGATTAGAATTTTTTATACATTTTTATGAACTAGTTATTTTGGAGATTAGTTTAGTTATATTCACTTCCCTATTTTGGATCTGACCTCTAAATTTTGCAATCGTGGTTAGATGACGATAACGACACCAGAACCTCCTTTTTAAAACTCCAAGCTACACAATCGGAAAGAGATTTGGTTCTCGAACGATTAAATGTGCACCAGGCTGTTTACATGACGGACCTCCTATCGAATCAGGTCTCGAATCCATGACCTGTAGTCACTAAATCGAAACCCTGCTACAAGTCCACCTGGACATTTTCTCTAAGAAGAAAGAAAATTCTAATAATTCTTATATAGATCAGTCAATGATTAGTACGTTTGTATCTGAACTTGCTTTCATGCATTTAGTTGCTCTGTACGTTGCTTATTTTTCTGCGATTGATGATCGCTTTAAAAATATGTCTAAACGACACGATGCGTGTTCATAGACTACGTAGGTAAGTTAAAACTATATCTCGCACTACAAATATGAAACCACTGGTACAAAAACGAACAAAGGTGTTGGTATAAAAATAAAAATAATGATAAAGTTTAGTTATATTATTTCTCCAACACGAGATCTAATTTGAGACGTGAGAGGTGGAGAGGAAGTCTCATGAGTTGGTACCCTCTCCTCAAATTTCAATGCTACGCTAATCTCAGGACATTTGACCCTCGATGTTAGAACTCTACAAACTGAACATCCTTTTAATACCTGTTTGCTTGTCATGCATTTAGCGGCCATAATGGCTGATATTCCGCTCAAGGGTTTGACGTGCACTAGGCCGGCATAAAAGGCAGAGCTATAGTTTGATGGAGTTGGGAGTTCGAATCTGTCTTGGAGCCGAGAAATTACCTTCTAGCCACCGTGGTCTATAAATATGCTTAAATTTTAGATTAATGTATTAAAATCAAGACTAGAATTTTTAATACCTATTTATGAATTATTTATATTGAAAAAATAGATACTAATTGAAGAAAAAACTAACTCGTTAATAAAACGTCAAATAAAATTAAGGGTAGTCGTATTGACATCTATAAATCTAATAAAATATTCCACCATCCCATATATAGTTCTCTTCTTTAATATGAGAAAAGGACGATACATCTCCTTCTCCAAACACGTCAGGATTATCACGTCTAATTGAGTTAGCAGGGACAGAAATGAAACTGACCTTACTATTAGATACGTGCTTTAACACGCGAAGAGGCCTCTTAGGTATCCCTTTAATTAATGCTTACCGAAGTGCAAATCCAGGGTGAGACTTATGAGGACATTAAATGCTCTCCGCAGCTGGTAACTGTACGCTACGCTGAATAAATCTAGGGCTATATTGTAGGTCAGGGTATATTGATCAAGGAAGAGGAAAATAGTTTTTTCCGCGGTCTTTCTTGTACATAAAATGGAGTGACCTAATTATTATCTTCCTGTTCAAAACAGGAGTAAATAATGCGGAAGAAAGTCAGTGCAGTATAGATTAAGTGACAAAGAAATATGGGAGATATTCGTTTAGGAGCTTCATTAAAGGAAGAGCGCTTCATTTCCGCTCGTGAAGTTTATTTCCAGAATTGCTGTCAAGAATTTTTAATTTTGTTGTGTCGTAATTTTAAAATGAAAGTCGGTTTCACCTCGAATGTGCAGTTTTGTTCATTTTGCTTGTGGATTCGTTATGAGTTTTACGCATATTTCTGAAATGGTAGAAAAATTTCATGATTTGTTTGATAAATATCGAAATTTTAAATAAATCTTTCCTATTGAAAATGAACCTCTGAGATTTACAAGGGTTAGAAATTTAAAAGGGGGAATCATATAATTACAGCTGATACAACATAGATACTAACATGAACCATCTATAATCCTTCGGTGATATCACCAGCGTTGTGTTCATCTTGTTTCCAGACGATCCTTGCTGACTCTAAACCCTTTGGGTGAGTCGGTTGGCGTGGGTTATGTATGTATGTATCTTGTTTCCAGCAATGAGGAAGTCGTAGAATATCTGTAGCAGTACATTTCTGTTGATGGTTTGGATGGAGTGGTCTATCAATTAAAGAATTTCTAGAATTCTCTGGATTCGAAGTTTTTTCATCTTTGGAACCAAATCATAATGATTAGGCCCCAGTGAGCAAACAAATCGGTCACAGCTTCTCAAATATTTCCAGGGATTCTTAAGGTGATAGACAGCTCATTCCGAACTGTTTACATACCTGGCACTGCTTCAGATATTCTACTACTTGCATATTGCTGCAAACCAGTTGTACAGGGAGTTTGTGACTACATCAAAGGACTACAAAGATTTCAAGTTAGTGCTTATATGTAGCCTCTGCTGTAATTATAATAGTTTTCACTGTTTAATGTCCAAAACTTGTAAAATCATGGCTAGATGACGCAGACAACACATAAGACTTAACCCCAAACACAGATATCGAACACCTTACCGTTGTGAAAACATTTCACACGTGAAAAACTTAATGAATTTTAATGCCCATTTGCATGGCGGATTTTTTGCAAAACCGGGCTCCTATCTCGTGATCCTCTAGCGATTTTGAATGTAAGATTCTGCCATTAGACCAGGGTAGTGGTGAACTGGTGGCAGTCACGGGTTCTTGGCCCAATTCTACCAAATATCCTCCGTTTACGTAGGACTGGTGCACGTTAAATCCGTCGTGCCAAACGTCACCCTACAGCCATGGAGTGAAAGTTGGGAGAAGGAGTTCAATATGAAGTTTCATCCTATTAATTAACTACTGGTGAAAACTGTTAGGTTCATCCTATAAGAGCACTCGTATAGCTTCAAAATGAAATGTTGATGTTACTTAACTAAAATAAACTTTCTCCAGGTAAAATAAGTACGCTCAATAGTATATACAAGCTAGACAATCATAACACACATTACTGCTAAACTTTTGAAACCGATATAAATTTAATAAGTTTGAGAAACTAGTCTCATCAATACTGGCAAAATGCTTCTTTTGTAGAGTATACTGTAACGAAGGACTAGCTTGGATATTAAATCCATATTTAATATCCAAGATAAATTTATATTTGGACTCTTCACTGTGAGTTTTTTTTTATTAAAACAGACAAACAAATGTGGAATTGTCTGTACAATTGTATATTAGCCTACTTTACTCAAACATCGAATTCAGTGGAGTTTACTTTAAAATATCGCTAGGAAAACACACTTTAAATTTATTATTGAAATAAATCAATCAAGGTTCGAGGTAAGCGTTTCTTGTACCATGAACATCAGTCATTTAGTTACAAGTGTGTAGAATATTTATATGAATGTTATTCGACACATCCCACTGAAGTAGGATCAAAACAATTAACGCATGAAGTTGGCTTGATATTGTTGAACCCATTTCGTTCCGCTGTTTATAATACTAATTTTTAAGCAACACGAGCCCATTTTAAAGCAACACGAGGGATAATTTAGGTCAGACTTTGGAATTTAAACCAAGGTCAGATGACAAAAAGAACGTTTTGCAACCAAACTTTCACGCTTCAACAGAGGGAGACTGTTTTCCTATCTTCATCAGATTCAATTGCCACCTGAACCACATTAACGATGGTTCTGAGGTGGCATCGGAGGTAACCCTCCAGTCCAAAAGCCGTTTACCAGCTGACCTCTGCGGTCCTGAGTAATATGGTAGAAAGATTTTTTAAGTTTTGGTAGTCACAAAAAGGATATATACAGGGTGTTGCCGCATTCGACCGACAAATTCAGATGGGTAATAGTAAGCATCAAGAGGATGAAAAATTACCATAGAGCATAGGGTCGCAAACGACGTTACGTTGAAAATCGGTGAATTAATTTTAAAAAACTAATAATGTTTCAACTACGATTTTTTTCAAATGAAAGCGCATTTTTAAACATTTTTTCAGATAGGTAACACTCCGTTTTGGTGGTCCAGAGGGTCGTAAATTACTTGAAATCAAAAATTAGTTTAGAGCCATTCTCTGCAAAAATATTAAAACTGGAAGAAAAATAAAAGCATGAAATTGTAGGGACTTTTACGCTCTTCAATTTGTTAGTTCACATGTAGTGTGAAAACTGAAGAGTTTTCGAGATATTCAAGAAAAACTAAAAAAAGGCACCAGAAAACACAGATTGGCTTCTACTGATCTGTAGCATGCCGATCAGCAGAAGCGTTCCTGATTCAATCTTCTTTTATTTCATCGTAGAAAATAGTATAGATTACTTCGCAGTAGTTTTAAGGAATTATATTATTAGCGTATCCATTACCAGAATTAAAAAGTTAACGCACGAAGCGCCGCTGTTGATGTCAGCTTACATGTTGAAATCGTTCCCCGGGGTGGGCACCGCGAAAACACGGATGAGTTGCTGCCGGATAAATAAGCAGGAACTCGCTTCCCCTGGGGGTATAGAAATGGTGGGGCTTTTGGTTCCTCCACCAATGATAGTACGTACCTCCTTCGGGGGGGGGTCGGACTGTGGCTGTGTTGGTCACTAGGACTCTGGCCTCAGTACTCGAAGCTATTGCGACGGCTGTCATTCAGTCTTCCCGTATTCTAAGGCAGGGCGGGGTGACCATATCTTCTGGTTACATGTTGAAATCAAAAAGGGCAGTTAACAATGCGTTGAGATGTTATATATGGCAAAAAGGGGATTTTCCCGGAAGACTCGTGACTTAAAATGAAAGACGTAGTGCGCTTATTACGATGTAAGTAGAAGTAATTAAAAATGAGGTGTCGTTAAAAATGCTTTGAGAAAGTTAAAAACTTAAAATATCACAATTATATATATATATATATATACAAGGTGTCCTAAAAAGGTTATTTCCTTAAATATTGGTTTTAGACATATACTTCCAATTACAAAGTTTCATCAAATAAGGTAAGAATTTATACTGCCCATAGAGCAAAAATGTCAATCAGTAAAATGCTTCTTTTACATTCATATATTTACATACAAAGTTGCACGCTTCTATCTGAAAACTTACATATATATATATATATATATATATATATATATATATATATATATATATATATATATATATATATATATATATATATATATATATATATATATATAAGAGGACAAATTTGTTGACTTAGACCACTTTTCCATACAGCTCACTGCTGTATGATCCAGTCTTTCAACGTACATTTTAAGGATAATAATATACATATTTCAAAAAATTATTTAAAGGGCTGAATCAGGAAATAACAATATATTTGTTAACTCTTGCTAAATCTAAAAACTAGTCAAATAATACATTAATTGAAGTATTTACGAAAATAGTTCATTTTGTGAACTTTCAAAAAATATTCACGGTTAGCCCATTGCAATTAGACCGAAAAATGGCAAATAGGGGAAAAAATTTATATAGTTTTGAAACTTTGGTCAAATACTTCTTTGACCTCAAGTATATCAGAACCGAAAAGTTTCCAGCTCTCTGGGGGGAGCTTCCGCCCTTAGGGGAGAAAAACTGAAGTGAAGTGGAGTGTTAGCTTAGTTTTTCCTAGATTTCTTCAACCCTACACATTCAATGTTAGAAATGGTATGGATGAAAGTCGTAAAGCATAAAATTCTGCGTCCAATGAGTACCAACACTATATATTTTGTTGCAGTAGTACGATTAGAAATTCTTATCAAAGTTGCAATGATTTTTCAATTTGAAAAAAAAAATCATTATTCTTACAAAAGACGACGCATACAATCAAATAATCTATCAAAATAAAGTTTGTGTGTATAAGTATTCACTTTTGTAAGCACATGCATATGTCAGAGCACCAATACCAGAGCGCTAGTGTGGTGTGGAAGTTAGGAGAGAGAGTACAACTAGTCCATTGCAATGAGACCGAAAAACGACAAATAGGAGAAAATTTTATAAAGTTTTGAAACTTTGCTCAGATACTCTTCAGACATCAAGGAAACGTAAACCGTAAAATTTCCATCCCTGAGGGGGGGACTCCCCCCCCCCGAACTTGCAATACCATCAAAGTACAAAATGATCGTACACAGCTTAAAAAACAATAATTAACATAGGAAAGTGAAAACTACAAGCTGTACAATTCTTCAACCTCAGTAAATACCTGCAAGATATCCCTGAGATCTTTAATAACACTAAATCAACTTACACTGAGATTGAAAGAGCAGGATAGAGGTTCATTATCGCACTGTACAGCAACACAGAAGAAAGAGAAAAGTAGCCTGAATAAGATGAGCAATTGCTTTGCTTGTAATTTTCCCTTTCTATAGAACCCTGAAGTTGTGTCACAACCACTAATCGCATGAACGAAGGGAATGGATTTTTTTGTGTGTTGTGTTGTGTGTGTGTGTGTGTTGCATTCGATCACAAGATTAGAATTCTGCAGATCTTTAGAGCTAAAGAACATATCTTTGACGTTACCCTTACCCTCTTTCAACATGAGAATATCTACATGGTCTGGAGTAAGAGCAGTAAGTAAAACAAGAATATCAACATCTTGGCCAATTACAATTTGTTTCTTAATCTTCTCATATGTCTCTATAGTAGTCTTCACAATATATACATCAGCATCATCTGTTGCTACAAACGTGCATATGCCTACGTTCTCAAAGTGGCTAGCGAGTTTGCGAAATGAAAACTCCTTATTTGCAAGATTGCTTAGAAATTGTCTCTGAGGGTCAAGGAGAAATGTGCTTTCATTAAAAATTATTTCTCTTGAGGTATGCTTCATCCTTCTCCTTTGGCGTTCAATAACACTGGACAACAACCATTTTGTTGCCCGTATGATTTTAGCTAATTCTTATGTACTTTCACGCTCTGAATTCGAAAAACCAATCAGAATTTGTCTATCACCCTCCAATTTTATGCAACATGAACTCTCACTAAAACCTTTGTCTACTCCTTTGTTGTATTTGATTCAATGTCGTAGCCAGGATATTTTTTGTTGCCTTTGAGATTTTTACTGATAATGGTGTTTTTATGGTCACTGAACCCGAATATAATCTCGAAAAACCTTTATAATACACTGTTTTTCAGCAACACTACTCGTAATTGCTTTCAAGAACATAGAAAATGTCATTGAAACATGTCGGATCTTGTGTCAAAAATACTTTCTGAAAAAATTAATTGCCGGCCAAAAAGATAATGTTTGGGTTTCAAATGCTCTTACAAATATAATTTTCATAAAGAAAAGGCTGTATGTCAAAAATTATAACAGGCGTTTTTGGATCGAGAGTCCTGCAACGCAAATACGATTCAATGCATGAGCCACTTTGCAAGAACAGATGTTTCTGTTTGGCAGCACGTGGAAGCGTTTGCCAAGATGGTGATGTGATATTTTGTAATGATGTTGACTCGTCGTTTAAGGCTCTAGAACTACAACATAACCTTCAAGAATGGTGTTTGTTTATATACTCTTCAAAGATCAGCTTAAAAGCAGTTCTGTTACACAATGGTAACCATCACCCTTCAATTCCTGTAGAATGTACCCTTTCGTATGAAAGAAACATACGAAACCTTGAAGCATATGTTGTCCAGTATTGAGTACAGAAAGCATTCATGGCATATAAGCGCCGACTTGAAAGTGATTGCCGTCTTATTTGGATTGCAGGCAGGCTATATCAAGTTTTTTTGCTTTCTGTGCCAGTGGGACAGTAGGGACAGAAAAAAAGCACTACATCAAGAAAATGTGGCCCAAGCGACAATTCCTCATACCGGGTGTGAAGAATGAAAAGAACGAACCATTATCTGCCTCGGAAAAAATTCTCTTGCCTCCATTGCACATCAAATTAGGTTTGATGAAGAATTTTGTTAAAGCGATGGACTGTGGAGGAAGTGGATTTCAGTACTTGCGTCTGAAGTTTCCAAAAGTGAGTGAAACAAAAATTAAGGAAGACATATTTGTTGGGCCTCAGTTTAGACAACTAATGAAATCCGGTGTTTGAGAGTAAGCTGACTAAGAATGAAGCCCCAGCATGGACATCGTTTCAGGAGTTAGAAAAAAATTCTTCGGAAATCACAAAGCGGAAAACTAAGGCAAATCGTCAATCACTTGCTTAAAGGTCTACAAAACCATGGGATGCAACATGTCGTTGATAATCCATTTCTTGCACTCTCACTTAGAATTCTACCCTGAAAACCTTGGATCAGTAAGCGACAAGCATGGTGAACAGTTCCATCAGGCTATCTCGAATATGGGAGCTCGTTACCAAGGAAAATGGAATCCCAAAATGTTAGCCGACTATTTTTGGACATTTAAAATGGATATTCCTCAAGCCAAGCACAGTCGATAGGCCAAATACACAAGAAAGTGAAGGTTTGTAAAATTTTAATATGCTTGTGTAAATATTGCAAGCTGAATATGATTTCCTAATGTATATAATAAGAGTTACTACGTTGCTCAAAAACTATGGGTGATTGAAAAAAACGGTTAACAGATTCGATATAAGGGCACAAAAATACATAGGTATAACCCTTTCTTTCTCAAGCAACACGAAAGAATTTTTTTTTGTTGTCCAGTGTAACCTTTGTATTAACACTGCTTTCGGTATATCCGTCAGAAACAACTGTTACTTCATCGCCGTAATGCCTCTTGATATAAGACATATATATGGTGTAAACATCACTGAAAGTCTCTTGCTTTGGCCATACTACACGATGAATAAGAGAGCCTCCATCAAGAGCGAAGTAAAGGTTGTCAGTGTTACCAACTGGTCGCTCTGGAACTGTATCAAAGATATTATAAAACATGGCCAGCAAGAGGCTACATATAATTAGAATATTTATGAATATAATTTATTGCAGTTAAAAAAATAAGCAATGTTAATTATTGTTTTATAAGCTGGGTACGATCCCCCCCAGGGATGGAAACTTTACGGTTTCCGTATCTTTGATGTCAGAAGAGTATTTGACCAAAGTTTCAAAACTTTATAAAATTTTCTCCTAATTGTCGTCGTTCCGTCTCATTGCAATGGACTAGTTGTACTCTCTCTCCTAACTTCCACATCACACTAGAGCTCTGGTATTGGTGCTCTGACATATGCATGTGCTTACAAAAGTGAATACTTATACACACAAACTTTATTTAGATATAATATTTGATTGTATGCGTCGTCTTTTGTAAGAATAATGATTTTTTTTGAAAATTGAAAAATCATTGCAACATTGATAAGAGTTTGTAATCGTACTACTGCAACAATATATATTGTGTTGGTACTCATTCGACGCAGAATTTTATGCTCTACGACTTTCATCTACACCATTTCTAACATTGAATGTATAGGATTGCAGAAATCTAGAAAAACTAACCTAACACTCCACTTCACTTCAGTTCCCCCCCTAGGGGTGGAAGCTCTCCCCGGAGAGGTGGAAACTTTTCGGTTCCGATATCCTTGAGGTCAAAGAAGTATTTGACCAAAGTTTCAAAACTATATAAATTTTTTCCCCTATTTTACCTAATTGTGATGGGCTAGGTGATATATCAGCAGTGACAGCTCATCTGCGCAGAAACAATGGTTATAAAAAACCTTTACCTTCAAATAGTTCAAACTTGTAGTTTTAATCATCTAAATTGTACCTTAGGGCCACGGTAGCCTAGTGGTAGGGTCGCAGCTTTGGGGCGGAGGGTTCCATGGTTCGAGACCCGATTTCGATGAAGATCCACCGTGTATGGGGCCTGTTGCACGCTAAATCATACGTAATGGTCAAACGTCCTCCCGATGGTGTCGAAGGAAGTTTGGAGAGGGAATGCCAGCTCAGGCTTTTATCCTCGTCATCTGAGAGAGGTTCAAAATTACGAGGTCCGTCCCAAACTAGCCCTCATATCGCTTCTAAACGGGACGTTCATATGACTTAACTAAACTGAATTGTATTTTAGATAACTACAATCCTTTTTTTTCTGTGAGTTCCCTTTTTAATAAGAGAAATCGAGTATGTAGGAACCAGCCAAGTTCCGTTTGAGGCAACATGAAAGGGAATCCGAAACCTAAAATCAGCCAATGAAAAAAAATCCAAAGCTCGAAGGCAAACCATGGGTGAGATTGAAAGGGGGGGAAATGAACATTAGTTGGTTTTTAGTTCCAAACAGGAGCATCATCCGGAAATCCAGTTCTAGCTAATTTAAAAGACAAAAAGAATAGCTATTCGCCTTCGTCTATTATGTCACTTAATTGTACGCGATGAGCGAATTTTAGTGCTTTCCAAAACTATTTTGTGTGCAGCCCATCCTGTGTCTGTCTTACTTTTTCATTCATTGTCTGTCTTCATTTTTCGTTAATAATTGAACTCTCAGAGTGGAGAAGTAAGCAAAAAAGAATAATAACAAAAAAATACGAATTTTGAAAATTATTTTAGTGAGTTCTGCAACTCTGCAGACCTAAAGGACGAGTCGCCACTGTTTTTAGGTAAAGCTTATTAATACGCACAACGCTAAGAGCAAATAATTCAGTATTAGGCTATTTTCCCTGTTATACCTGAAATTTTTATTTTCTCTAGTTGTCTTTCCATTCATTATCTAGACGATAGTTGCAACTATCTGCCAATTAAACTGAGTAACAGTATACGTCATTGGCAATATTTTTTTCCATTCATGTGATTGGGTGATGTACTATTAGACAAATATTTGCATTTCGCAGTGTTAATATGTTGTTTAAACTTGCATTTCTGCAGTAAATATCTCCATATAAATTTGAGAGCAGCCACTTGAAATATAAAAATTTAAAGCATCTCTGTAAGATTTGCAGATAGAATAGTGAAACTTGGTTTGTACATTGATGATTGCAAGGGGAACGTTTCACTCACTGACGTATAAATTTTTTTTTTAACTTTTTATATTCAACTTCCGCAGAAGTCAAAGTGTTTTCACAAAAATTCCAACATTATTTGATGAAACTTTGTAATTGTAAGTATATGTCTAAGTGCAATATTTAAGGATATATATATATATATATATATATATATGTATGTATGTATGTATAGGGTGTCCCAGAAAAGTGGATATAATATATCTAAAATGATATATAGATGGCGGTAAAATGCATTTCTCCTACTTTCATTTACTAATTCATCGTTATTATATTTATATCTTAGAGATAGAATTAATTGATTTAGTGCAATTTAGAATAATGTGCAATATCTTATGTTTGTCAATAAATGTTAGATATCTTTCTGATAGTATGTAATTTAGGGTTAAGACTCTTTTCACTCTTTCATCTGCATTTTTAGGATAATTCATCCTTTATGTTATAAACAACTGATCTCATTGATGGTTTTGCGCAAATAAAATCAAGATTTTAAAATGACAAGCTCGTTCAAAGTCGAACTGATCACTTAAATTGTTAAAAACTCCATATTTGGATTGTCTTTTTAAATTATTAATTTAGTCTTGTGAGTAAAAGAATTAATATGATATGTACATAAACTTTCTATAGGTACTTTTGGCATTAATTCAATAATTTTGATTATTGGATAGTTTGAATTTAGATATGTAATCAGTTAAAATTCTTAAAATGGATGTTTGATGTGCTTGTTGTTTTACTTATGAATGAATTTGTTATTATATATATATATATAAAACCAAAATTCGCTATTTCTTTCTTTTCAAAGTACAATTTAATACCCATGGTTAATGCCAAATTTATCGAAAATGTTACAAAATCCCTTGCCTTAGGGAACGTTGAAATTGCGTCTTCATTTTTTCATATAGTTTGGCGGCCGACGCTATTGTAGTGCTTATTTGGACTTGTGTAAAACTATGCGTTTAATTAGGAACTAAAAATAACAGAAATTATATATAAAAAGCAAAAACAATGCATATCTGGACTCTAAATTGCTAAGTACACAACTGTAGTATTAGTATCAAATGTTCTTACATTCATAAAAAATCTCAGTACATGCACACCGTATAAGATTTATAGATTCATGTTTTTCTAGGCTAAATTATTATCTTAAATTTTAAGTACCTCAGCTATTAAATGAAATGAAAACAAAACGAGATTTACCCAAGTTTGAAATAAAATTAAGTTACATAACTTATGACAAATGCCTATAACATTACCCCGTCTAGTAAAAGGAAGGATAATTCTTTGAAGACATTTGAGAAATATTTATTTCAAATATCTTGAATATCACTCTTACGTTCCACATAGAGTTTTTGATTTTATTACAGTATGGCAATTGCATATTTTGTTTACTTTCTTAAGACAAAGGAAATGTATATCCATATTTATTTATTATATATATAAGAAAATATATAACTCAGGATAAACTTTAGTGTTTGTCAAATATAATTTAAAAACATGTCTAGAAATTCAGAATAGTTTTAGAATCAAAATCTTTTAGACTGTTATCATGTTATCATTGAGAAGACATATATTGCTCTTTTCCAACCATACATAAGGATTAGAATACTTTTTGTAATATTTTTATGAATTGCTTTGGATTTAAAAATATTCTTATCTCATTCGAAGCATGAATAGAAAATATATAAGAAAATTTTTGAATGTTCTCGAAAAATCATCCATATCCATTACGTTCTTTTACATACAACCATTCGATAATTCTATTAAGTATATTTTAATGTTTGTGATGGAAATATATCTATTAAAAGCGAAGAATTTTAGACTTAAAGAAATTTAAAAGGAATTTCCTTTTGTACATTTTTTTTATAAATACTATTAGGAAAAGATTTTCTGTGCATTTCATTACAGTACAATTTTTATTAACATGGGTGGGCCTATTAAGAATTTTTTTAAATGAAAAACACAGATTGTTATTAACTAACTCGTTCAACAAGCTCACGGATTCTATATTTTATGCAATAATAAAAATGCTCATTGCCGAAAAAAATCGGAAAAGGGGGATTATGGGTGTCATTCTCTGGATGTGCTCTTAAACAACACTATTCAAAAAGGTATTGAGGTTTTCCTCGTTTTTCTCCAAACGAAACGCAACTGTGAACCAGTTTCTCTGAAAGTCTTCCAGGAAGGCATCCTACTCCCTACTTAACCCATTTAGTGTAGTTATATTAGCTCCCCGTTTGGAAGCAACAAGAGAACCATTTTGGGACAGACTTCGTAATATTAAAGACAAGGATGACACCTAAGCTGACACACACCTCCAAACTTCTCCACCATACAAGCGGGAAACTTAATCAGAATTCTACTTCTGGTGCTACTTAGATGCTCCAAGCTCGTTTTGGACAAAAAAACTACACGTCTTTTTTATAATTTGTCTTTCACTCATAAGCTTAGGAAAGCTAGATGAAGTGGGATTATAAACACCAGCAAAAAAGTTAAATAAATTCATGTTTTAAATTATATGAATCTGAACTTTATAACAACTTAATACTTCCTTTATTAATGCTCTGAGATTAAGGGTCTTAGCAAAGGTATTCTAAAAGAATTAAGGAAACATCTTTTATGATACACCATCGTAATGTCGATTTTAGAAAAATTTGAAACCAGTGTGGAGAACTAAGCCACTTATCTGTGAAGAAACTAAAAGGCTTAAGAAATACTTATAACCTAAACTTCGGTTTAGGAACAGAAAATGACACTTAAATCCCTCAAATATTAAAGTTTCTTTAAATATAGAGCTTTTCCGAAACTTAAAGTATTTTTTGTTTCTTTCTTACCCAATATTATTCTTGCCTTTCTAACATATGCTTAAGGCTTTTCAATTCTTCACTCTTAAATTACTGAACTTAACTCCAGAATTCGAACTTCGAAAGTTTTTGACTTCATATTAAATATTTTCTACCTTTTCGTAACATAAAATTTCATTTGAGAATTTTTAGTGTTATTGGAATTTAAAATATCCTTAGAATTTAAACTGATATCTGTTAGAATTTTATGTAAATAAACGAGAGGTAACACACTTTTGCAAACGAGTGCTAAGATACTTTTTGATACCATATATTTCAAAACGCTTGTGAAGTATAAAATTGCAAGTCAGCGCATTAATCTAGATATATTTACATGAAGAATTACTTTAAGGAAATATTTATTCCTATAACTTATTGACTATTTTTTACTGCAAACATATTCGATGAAACATAGCTGTCTACTTTTTTCCCACGTTCGAATTAGGCGACATTTCAAAAGAAATTCGATTTTTTTCCTTAACTGAAAACGTTTTCTGAGTTAATGCTTTACTTATTAGTTACTTTTAATGACAGACGTTAATAATTTCCGACACAAGTTTTAATGGAAGGTTTTTTAAACATTATAATAAAAATTTTGCTTTATTGTATCTTGATATTTTAATTATCATTATCAGAGTGCGGCCTATTCACAGTACTAAGTAACATAACTTTTACTTGCTAGGTTAATTATTAGTCGTAAAATAATTTAAAATGCCGCGAAAATATCTAGAATAACTATAACAAGGTAGTTCGTGGATTCTCTTTCAAAAATGAATCATGTATTCGTGAGATTAGTTACATCAACGTCTCATTTTAAAGCAACACGAGGGCTATTTTGGAACGGACCTCGTCATTTTGAACCGCGGTCAGACGACGATAACGGCATCTGAGATAGCAGTCCCCTCTCGAATCTTCCACACCAGCGGGAGGAAGTTTGGCCACTACGTATGATTTAGCGTGCAACGGGCTAAATACACGGTGGATCTTCAGTGGATTCGGGTTTCGAACCTGGAGCCCACTGGCCCCGAGGCCGATACATTACAACTATGCCGCCAAGGGCTCTTGCATTTATGAATAGAGGCGTCATGAACCAGAAAGGACCAAAACACAATTCTCGTTAAACTAAGCTAGGCATCATATTAAAAGAGAAATCATGTTTTCTTTCAAAACCAGAGCAGATCAAAACAGTTTTACTATCCAATACTAGATAGCAACAATCTTCGAATGCTCCACTTAGCCTAGTTCAGCTAAAAAAAATTTTGGTTGACCCATTTTGATTCTGAACATTTCTATTAAGTTACATTTTAATAATGCAATGTTAAATGCAAAACTACTTCATTCCCCGATTCTTTAACCATGCTGAATTAAAACCCCGCTTTAGGGTCAATCTAAGAATCATTATTCTGAATTGATTCAATGATTTTTGAATAACCAGACATCAAATACGTTGCATGAGGACCGTGATATAATTCCGATTTCACCCAAGATTTGCTATGAATATAGCTCTGATGCGCGTTAAATCTGTCATGAGTCAATCGCCCAGCGACAATGAGGATTGTCAGTGTCTTATGTATGCCTTTTGTCATCTTAACATGATTCGGAATCACGAGTTCCATCACCAACAAGCTTCGCAGAGCTTAAAGATATGGTGTTATTCGAATAATTCAGACAGTGAGATGGTCATTTACAAATGAAGATTTGTATGCTTATCGCCAGTGATATTCAATCAATCTCAAAAAGATTGATTTTCTATGTCAATAAAAGTGAAAATTCATAAATAATTTGTATTTTATAGAAATCCAAACTACCTGACTAATATTACTCAAATTTGGCTCAGAAACACAGTGAAGCATCAGGAATGTTTCATTCAAGGTTCCGAGACAATTAATTAAATAATTAATTCTCATTAATAAAAGACATAAAATATTTTCATCCCGGGTATATAGGAGGAATGCGGGGACATTGATACACTTCTTTTGGGAAGCTAAAAAATGATTTTACCAACGGAAATAATTATAAATAATAGACTATATTTATACATTTTTTAATCTAATATCGGATTTCAGTCGAATTTTGGTGACTGTAATGAAACTGGAAAAATGAAACAATAATGCCTCACAAAATAATTTATTTTTACAAATAATAAAGGAGAATGTGTGTGTGTGTGTAAAAATACTTTGGAGGGAGGTAATGTGTACCTCGAAGCCGTTTTAGGAAATTTTAATTAATTAAAATTAAAGGAAATTTTCGCGTTCTTCGTTGATAATTTGCGAAAATAATATAGCACAAAATAAATTTTATCCCATCTGAAAATGAAAAAAATGATCTTTTTGATGATATTCATTAAGTTTTCTGTACAATTTTTTTCTCCAATTTTAATAAACTCGTAAAAATATTTTAAACTTAATTTACAACAAAACTTTTCAATTTTGCAATGAAATTCAAACCGTTTTCATTGTTTAAACAAATACTTAATTACGTGTTTTTCTTAGATTGTTCATTTTTTCGTTTTTTTTACATTTCTAAAGACCAATTTGGAAAGTAGTTGCTGTTAAGTTATATTTATACACACAGAAGACGCGTATCAATATGCCCCAGAGTCAATTGTATCGATCTGCCCCAAGAGCTTTGTTACTTAAAACAAACGGTCAAGCAAAAACAATGCTAAATAACCTCAAACATTATTATATTTCAGAAAATTAAATGTTTTTTCCTGCCTTTGGAGTAGATTCCCTGACAGGAAAGAGCAAATAGTTAAAGAAATCACACAACACATACTTGGATTAAAATTTACTTAGACGAGAAGATTAGCGGTTTGATTCATTAGTAAATTAACTTTTGACTTAACATGACAGAAAAATATACCGTGTTCTAAGGGTTATAGTGGCATATATATGAGAGGATGTGTTCATCTTGAGCCATTCCAAACATAAATATTTACGGACTATATCAATGTTCCCGCGTATCAATCTACCCCAACTCCCCCTAACCTAGCAATTAATAAAAAGTTGTAGCGTCATGAAGAAATTTATATTTGGAGAATTAAATGTAAGTATCTGGGACTTACATGAAAATATGAATACAATGCTTGATATCGTCAATAGAATTACATAACAGGAAATAGTCAATAAACTCTCACAAACTTCAGCATTCCCAGAAGTATCTGATAAATTATTGACTAGTTCTGTTTCAATAGACGGAGTAAAGTAAATAAAGGTATAGCTAACTGAGAATCAAACGTCATAGTTGAGTTTCTAAGCCATCTGGATAGCTTGAATTATCTCTAGTCTTCTCATATGTAACTGTCTTAGCAGAGTATTCAGAAAGAATTTAGGAATTATCATCTTAGATAAAATATTTCTTTAATATGATAATTTAAAGATATTAGATGTAAACTGGATTTTTGTAGGAAATGCAATTTAATTTCATGAAGCAAGCATATGCAAGTATATGCAACAACACATGGATTTATAAATTAATTGAATATATTTATGTTTTTAACTTAAGAAGCTAATAAATTAAAAAGAAGGTTTAAAGATTTTGTAAGAATTTTTAAATTTAGATATTTGTACAGTACCAAAAAAATGTGAGAAATATTTGATTTAGTCAGTAAATTGGGACCTGTCAAGACCATACTATTTCTTTAATCACTTTCTTTGCATTGTAGTCACTTATTTAAAGGTTATGAAAACCTGTTACATATAAAATCTGATATAAAAAAGCATCAGAATTTTTCGCTTAATTTTTCTCCTTAAAATGAAGCATTTGCTAATTTTTAAGACATTTGAAAAATACGTTTTTCCCCATCAAAGTTTTTCACATAAACATATCGAAGGGATAAAGTTTAATTTATACAATGAGAACATCAGTTTCATATCTCAATCAATAAATATACAAAACGTTTTCTTATGAGATATTAATTAAAAATAATTTCTATTACAAGCAAAAAATTTTTTACCATTAAGTTTCCAAAAAAATACTAATGAGTAATTACTTTGCAGTCCCTCGAGTTGTGTATCAATTAGTCCAACGAATTTACTCAGTAAGAGTCAAAATGAAAAAAAGAAAGAAAGCCTCTAAAAATTCATTGCTTAACTTCAATGAAAGTCCATGTGTTCTGTAAATCATAATGGAAAGGCTTTTCAAATATCTCTTTGATTTCTAATCCCATTAATGTCTTATGATTAAGTTTTCCATGAAAACCAATCAGTCACTAAGAAGATTATAATATACGATACATAACATTCTTTAACATTGAGATCATGAAAAGCAAATATGTTTCTTGGGCAAATGAAAGCGAAATTCCTAGCGAGTAACATAAAGTAGATTTGTTTAGAGTTTAGAAAAAATATACCTCTCAAAATTTTTTTAGGGGAAGGTATTAACACTATCACCTAAAAACACAAAAGAAAACATATTATTATACTTTTTCAAATGCATACCAGAAAAAGTACTGAACGAACAACAAACGCACACTAAAGAACTTTTCTTTGCATATTTTTCTTATGCAAAGTTAACAAACAGAAAATATTATAGTCGTCGAAAAAATTCGACCTCAAATAAATCTCCATGATTTAGACCTCCTTCAGATCAAAATAGCTATTTAATGGAATTCTATTCCCTCTGTTTGTCTTTATGTGTACACGATACTTAAAATGGAACGAGCTATACAAATGAAATTTTGTATGTAATCTTAACACCAAAATTGTAGATTCATATCAAGTCATGCTCGAAATCCGTTTAAAGAATATCTGTGTGTCCTTCGGTGGTCACGTGAAAACAGTAGGTCAAATAAGCAATAAATTGACTTGGCATCCGAGTAAAACTAAATGACCGGCCGCCGCGACATCAGACACAGACACTATGGCCGAACGTAAAATAGCCCCCATAATGAGGAGCTCATGCGACGAGTGGGGAGGGGGGTACGACCTGTCATCGAAGATTGGCCTACGAGCCACAACACCATTATTGTACCCACGTCCAGGGAGGAGAACCCGCTTACTTATTTCTCATCCACGTAGTCGAGGTGGAACCAATGAGGTAGATAAATGAACTTTGCTATTGGATTTTATTACCAGAATTGTAGATATGTATCAAATTTCAAACCATATCCGACAACAGGTTGACTCTCTGTCAATCTGTCTATTCGTATATATGTGAAAGAGTTAAATCAAAACCATAACAAGGCAGAGGGGTGAATTTCAATATGTTATCTTTACATCAAAATTTCATATCTTGATTAAATTTGGAAAACAGTCGGTCAAAGTGAAGAGCTACAAATGAATACTCAATTCTTTTCACTATACTAAGAAGTTCCATATTACCAACAAAATGTTCCATATATGCTTAAAATACCCTACATCTTAGAAAACATTTTAACTTATAAAGATGTGATATTTGAAAAATAAAAGGCAATAAGCCAATTTATCCAAATAAAAATCTTCTGGTTTCTTGCTATATTATATTTCTTCTACAAAGAGATACTTTTTAGTTTATGTAGAATCTTTGTTAAGCCTTCGACCCAACTTTCAGTAAATTTCATTAAAAAGATGAAATAAACAAAAATCAATAAATTTCATTAAAAAGATGAAATAAGAAACAAAAATTCTTGATACATAATCATTTTCTCCATCAAATGATCGGAATTTTAATCTAAAATACATCGTCAAAACCTCTTTTATCACAAATTCCTGCAGTTCTTTCATCGTATTTGTTTCAAAGAAAAAAATATTTTAATTTAATATTGAAATTAGCTGTAGATTTGTCGCTGAATATTTTAGAAAACCTTTATAAAAATACAACATTTATTCAACCATGTTGCTATTTTGTAATGTTTTAAGCTACATGGCTTCGAAATATATATAGATTAATGAACACAGTTGAGTGGAAAGAAAGCAGCTATTTCGTTTCTAATACTTCCTCGAAAATCTTAAAATGCATGCACATACCACTTTGTAACATAGTGTCCTTCATTGAATATTTCATATGCTAATAAAAGCCTTATTTTCACCTTGTTATGACAAAAATAATTCAAGAGCCTCGGAGCACGTTTTCTAAACTACTCGGAAGTGGAAATGAAAGAGCTACTGATGGATAGGTGAATGAAAATTCTATTTCTTAGAATGAATATTTTCTTTCTAAGCGCGGCAATTTTTAAATAAAGCGAAGAAAATATATTCAAATATAAAATAGAGTTCAGTAAAAATTTACAAAGATTCCAGCTTTTTCCTATCGTGCATAATCAAAAATTCTTTTTTATTCATAAGTATAGGAATAAAGTGGTATCTACGAAAAATGTTTCGAAGGATTTGGGTCGTTCTTTTATACATAGAAGGAATCTTCATAAGTTTTTCCTTTTCCAAGAATCGGAATAAATTCAATATTTTTTTAGTGAAGTAAATAGACCCAAGAAGCTTTTGACATTTGGTTTACTAAAATTTCTACTTAGGAAAATACTTTACTTTTGAACAAATACAAAACACTAAGATGAACGATGAAATAACACTCGTTTACAAAAGACCTTTTCCTTCAACTTCTTTTCCAGTTCTTTTCTACTTTTTCAATATACTGATCTTTATTGATCAGTACAGAATATGTGAAAAGATTTGTAGGTGCATGTATTTTCATATGGAGTGGAAAATGACGCACACCAGAAAGCATTATCTTGAAGTACAAAACTAAATGTGTTGAAGCATATATTTTTCGTGATTCTATGAGATGAGCTGTATTTGTAGGCCATAGATTTTCTTAATACTTTTTAAATAGTTAATTGTTATCCCATCTCATCCAAGGTGAAACATAAAGAAAACTACATCGGAGAAGTGTGTCCCAGTTTGAAGTAAAATGATATATACACAACATGGGAATACATTAGATTAAAGTTAACAGAGGCGCTCACACATTTGTATCATTCTGAAATAATGAAGGTAAAAGTGAAATGATTTCCTCCCTCAACCAATTTTTGCGTCAGACCAGCTTGATGACTAGTGAATCAATATTAGAATCACCCCTCCTACCAGCTCTACATAATACAATGGAAACAAAAATAGCGGCAACTACACATCCAAAATAACAGATACGAAATACGAAAAACATTTAAAATGCTGATATCTAAAAAATCGATGTACTGATAGTAGCCATACAAATATAGTAGAAATTCTAACTGAATAAAAAAAATTGATAAATAGTTTTCTAAAATTTGAAAAACAGTTATTAGATGAGTGTAAATTTTCTTACTGACAATGAACGTCTTCATCAATTCTTTTATTTATACACGCATCATAACCAAAAACGGTTCTTGCCCCACAAAACAAACCAAAACTTTTATTTAAAATGCTGATATCTATTTAAAAATCATTAATCACACTTCTATGCTTTTGAGATGGTAACTTCTTATTTTCTATTATTGCTAAGTAAGCAATTATTATACTAACCTGAAGGTCTGCAACCCTTTGTTATTGTACTTTAAATGCTGATTATCAGTCGAAATTTGTTTTCCCATCGCCCACACATGCCTTACCAATATTTACTGTTTTAGAAGCAATGTGATGGTGCATTTAGTATCCGGTTGTGCCCAAAACAGATTCAAACTCCTTCCTTATTCATTATAAATAAATTCATTAATCTTCTTCACACTAATTTATTTCAAAAATTAGCTATATGAAATAATTTTTTTCATTTTTTTTTCTTGGGCGAAAATACACTGGAAGACAATTATTTGTGACTTTGTTCTGAGTTCACGTGAATAACTATTTTTACGTAAGAAATTTATGATCATCCTTTCCCTTACAAAATTAAATATCTATAGAAATAATGCTTTTTCGAAGTTGAAAATAGTACAAATGACCTTCAAATGAAGCCCAGAAAGACATTTGCAAATTTCATATTCATTCGTTTCGGAGAAGTTCTTTTGACAGACAGATTTATATATTTATTTTTAATTTTATATCATCGATTTTGTTTGAGAAATCATCATTCTGAAAAATGTCTTAATAAAATAACAAATAGTTGGAAATCGAATTACTGGCATCCAATTACTTCCTTTGTATTTCTCATCTAAAAGGAGTTCTTAGGCGTTTAAAGCTCAAAATAATTTTTATCCATCTTATAAAAATCAATCCAATTATTTTATAAAAACAATTAATATGCTAAAAATGGCAATTTATTGAATTTAAATCATAGAAGCGATGAAAGAATTCTCCAGAGCTCAATAACTTGTTATTTTGTTGCATCCCCAAGAATTCCTCTGACACATTAATATCTTAAACTATCTGCAGTCTGAAATTTGTATTTATTTTACTTCGATAACTTGTAACGCCTTTTAAAACGGATGGTGAAACTTTAAGCAAAAATAATTAAAATGTTTGGCAGAAAAATTGCTTAGTTTGGAAAAAAATCGGAAGTTTTCAACCTAAATCACGGAAGCTAACTGTAAAGCGTTAGATAACGGCGGGACTAAACGGCAAACTTGCATCGGACCGAGGCTCGTTGTAGTTATTTCCTGCTATAGTTAATCAATCACAATTTGTGTTTAAAAGTATTTTCTGATGAGTTAACATTCAGATGAAAATTTCTCTTTGAAGAAACATTTTTCACTTTTAAATAAAAGTTAAATTAATGGTTAGTTAGTGAAGAGTCTTATAAGTGAAAATTTTAATTCTTATTTGGTAGTCATGCATTTTCAGTTACATACAAAATGAATAATAAAAACCATTATTTTAAAGTATTTTAACATCAAGAATAAAGAGTTTCCATAGTTTGTTTTTAAAAATATTATATTCGAAGGAAATATAACATTTGTATGTTAAACGATTTTAAAGAGACAAGGAGGAAAAAACTATGGCCTTCTTTCAAAATAAATATTATTAATGTTCAGTATGCTAACAAAGATAGACGTAGAATGTTAAATATTTAATGGCAAGAATAAACTTTCAGCTAGTACCTTCAACTTCTAACGCACGAGCAATAGGATGGAAAACAAAATAATACTCACCCCAATTTCAGATGCAAAAATATTTTCTTTTCACTGTCTTGCATCGGACAGCATAGGACCCTCTCACTTTTTCCATTTAGTTTTGCTGTCGACGCTAATATAACGTTGCACGAAAAAACAATTCACTTCTTTGTAAAAGTATTTGGATTAATTTGCAGGCGTTGCATACTATGATGCAAAACTGCTAGGGATTTTATACAATAAAATAAAAAACTTCCTTTGCTTTGAGGTTTATCACAAAAATAAATCTTATCTATATTCACAGATATTAGGGAACTCGAAAATACATCAGGATAATGTGTCACGTATCATTTTTAAAAGGAAAACTCTCTGTAGTCTACCATAATTTTGAAGGGTCATTTTCATTCAACAGCAAACACAACCTTAGCTGTTATTTTTTTTTCAATATTTTGAACACATTAAGTCGTTCTTAATTTGAAATAGAGTAGTTTATTAGATTGTTGAATTCTTCAGATATTTTTCTCACGCTATCTCGTCATTAGGTAAAGATTAGGGCGACAGTTCCGAGGTTTTTGTTCCGATTTCTTCGAAAATTTGAATTATTCTTTCGGTATTAAGTATAGGAACTGTACATGCTTGAAATGAGCTAATGATCTTTTCATATTTTTTCATCGAATGCTCATGATTTCCTATATTCCATGAGTTGGATTTTAGTATTTTCTTCCTAATGGAATTTCATCTTTTGTTTCCTGATAAAATTTTCAGAATAATACATATTTTTTGTGTAGAAAGCATACTTGCATTTCCATTATCTTAAATATGAAAATTTATTGTTTTAAATATGAAAAATGAAAAGTCTCCGATATTCCGAGGATATTAAGCTGATATAAGTGAATAAAAGTATTTCGTAAACATACAGATTCTAATTTTTGATTATCTGAAAGTCACCTCAGAAAAAAAAATTGTTCCATCATATTTTATGCATCTACTGATATCACATTTTGACTATTACAGAAAACCGCCATTGCTTAGAATGTATTTTATTTAACTTAGAAATGGCACAAATATAAAGGATAATGGGTAAGAATAAAAATGAAAAGAAAAAGTATTTTCAAGAAAATTTAACAGAACAAAAAATGGATGAGATCCTGATTTATGAATGGAGAAACAAGGTGTCATGTTCCTATGCTGATCGAATTGACATGTGATGAATTTTAACAAAAGATGATATTTTCTTTTTCTTCAAAAGCAGCAAAAACAAAGCCATTGATTTTGATTATACGTAACTGATGTTAAGAAAGATTTTACCTATCACATTTTCAGTGATTAATAAAGATCCTTGTGACATTTTTTATTTTCTTGTAAGGAAGCAGGCACAAAAATGCTTAAATGACCTACTAATCAGGGAATCATCTTTTTTTCTTTTTCCTTCTTCAAAGTGAAGAAAACAGAAAAAAGCGTCCCAAGATTTAAAAATATTTGACTGGTATTTTGGGTAAACAGAATTGGGGCGACGCATTCTGTTCTTAGTATCTTGGGTAGCCAGTGAAATCGACATAATCGTTTGTAGAATAAGATTACCTTAAGGTTATATAGATCAAAAGTATAAATAGAGTTCGAAATATTTTAACGACTAAGTTGTGCCGTCTGCGAGTACCTGTCATAATTTAAAAACAATTGTTTTATGTTGGTAGGTATTAGTGCAAATTACTTTGTTTTAATCGCGTCTCATTGAAGTTTTTCAAATGAAATCGTTCTAGAAGAAGTTCGAATTAGGAATTCTCTCTGACGAATTCTTAAATCTACCATAAATCATTTTAATATATCCGATTCTTTATTCCAAAACGCTTTCTTTACAAATGCATGGCCTATATCTATTTTGCCTTAAAATAACCCTGTTTGCAATAGGTTCATAATGTGCCAAAACGTATGAAGTACAAAGTGTGAATTTTGAAAGCTTGATGTATTAAGTAAAGCAGAAATAATCGAATTTCTCTGATGTATAAATTCCATTAAATAAGAAACCCAAAGAAGCCAAATTTCGATATTATAAATTACAATGCTATTTATAGTAAAATTCCAACACCGTATGAAGTGCAAAAGAATAGGAGAATGTGAAATTGTAAGAGTGGTCTTTAATAACAGTTAGAACTTCGCAAAATGCTAGTGAGATAATAAAGCTGGAAAAGAGGCTTAGACATTATTATCTTATTTTTGAATTGGTCATTAATTAAATGCTAGTGAGAAAATGAAGTTGAAAAAACAAGTTTAGGCATAATCTCTTATTTTGTGTATTGGTCATTAATTAAATGCTAGTGAGAAAGTAAAGCTGGATAATAAAGTTTAGACATGATCGTTTTATTTTGCGTATCGTGTGTATTTAATGTATTTCCCGTAGTTTCCCTTTCTCCTGGACTAACTCATGTGGGACACATTCTTTATCAAACAGAAGATACAAAAAAACAAATCGTAGCCATGAACAAAGTATCCCTTTCATCTTGCAAAACGATCTCAATATGTTAGGAATTCCACAGCTTTCTCGCAACAGTACCTTATTCCTCAAAAAGTCCTCCACAACTCATTTCATGAGTTTCACAATATGTTTGGAGCATCAGAGCCAAATCTGACTCTTGTGGTGTTGAGCCAAAGGCAAGCAACTACCGGCAGTTCATGAGCCCTTTTTGCTATTAGAAAATCCTGTAATTAAATGTTCAACAATTAATTCAGTTAATACTACACTGTTCACAGAAATTAAGGGATACTTTTGATATTCTTGCTTAATCAAAAAAAAGGCTTCCTTCTTTATCGCTTCATATTCCTTTTGAAAGATCCCCTAATTTTTGTGAATGGTGAACTTCAATAATTTAATAATGTATTTGCAGCATAGTTTCTTTAGGTTTTCTTTGTGTATCAGATATAACATTATTTGTTAGGAAATTTTGTTACATAATAGTTAGTTGGACAATCATTATCAGGAGATGGTACATTAAAAATTGACGTGAAGCGCGTGTTCCTTAGAGGTTAATCGTAAAAAAAAGTATTCAATTTCAGAACTATCATAAAATTAGCCGACACAAAGAATTTCTTAGTCATTTATCAGAGTGATAAAAATTAATTTATTATGTGTGATCTATGTAATCTGATTATAAGAGATCGGCGAGTTTAAAGGAATGTCGTATTTGTTTTCACTCCTCACTCACGTAGGACAAAGAAAAAAAATCTCATTCTTTAAATTAATTCTGTCTTAACAACACCAGTGGTTTGTTCCAGGCAGTTCATAAAAAAGGAATATTTTAAAATATTGTAGAATTGTTTCTCCTATCGAGAACAAAAGATAATTTTTTCGCATTTTTATTTTTTCATTTTAACAAAGCATTCCTAAAGTAGTTCTTCTTAATTAACTTCTACTCAGAAGGCAGATTTTGTATTTCAACGTAATTAGCGTTTGTATTTTTATTTTTTTACCAGGTGACTGAAATCCGCAGGTGACATAAAATTATGTGACAGTGATAAGGATTTTTTTCTGGCCAATAGGAAAGAAATATAGATTTTTCCTTTCACTGTAGCTAAAAATTATTAACTTAGACAGATTTTCTTTCAAAACATTTCATCAATCTCACCACGGCTTCTTATATATTTATTATATAATCACATCCGTGTCTTGGAACTGTTCTGCACGTTCCGCAGTAGCCTCGTGGCAAAGTCTCAGATTCAATGTCGGAAGATCGTGAGTTCGAGACATTAACGCCGCTGACACACTTTGACGTCGGTTGACTGACACACTTGGTTCACGTTACATCAGACAAGGTCAAAAATCCTTCTGTTGAAGTGGCGTGGAAGTTTGAAGTAATCAAATGACAGCGCAGATGTCGTTCTCGTCATCTAACCACTGTTCAGAATGACGAGGGCCGTTCCAAAGCAGTTGTTTCTTAGCTTCAAAAATTCCTCGCTAATTTTACCAAACTATACATTCTTCTCAGTGGCGGCGAGTAAGAGGGTTAAGGGGGGGCGGTCGCCCCCTACTTTTCTGGGAAAAATTAGATTTTTATTTCTTTTTAGCTGTATAAAATTAGGAATCATAAAGAAGCAATAATATTCGGAAAAGATAGGTAATTTTGTAACAAAATTTTTAAATTTTGTTGTTTACTCTCTATACTTCCGGGTACTTTTAGATATCAGTAATTTTTCCCCCTTTTCCCCTTACTTTTTTCACCCAATCGCCGCCACTGATTCTTCTCCATAACTTGCTAAAGTTTTTTATCGCTGTGGCCCTCCTTTTGTATGTGAGAAACGTTCACCGTCCCAAGTGCTGACAAAAGGCAAACACATTAGGAATATGGTAACCGCAAATTAACACTTTTAATTCAAAGGAATTATCTGTAAAATTTTAGAACCTTTAATCAAATCAAAAATGTTATCTATTAATTATGCTTCATTTCACCGAGAAAATTTTAGAAGCTAAATTACCATGTTTTAGCTACCTGTATGTTTCGCTATTTGTATTGTTATTGAGCTTGAACGTTAAATATATTGGTTCAGCTTTTAATAGTAAATTTGAATCCTCCTTTTACATATCGATTCATGTTTCATGAAACTAAAAGCAATTTGAAACTTCTAGATTTTAACTATTAGCATAAAAACAATTTTTTACTTTTTAAATTCAATCCTAACTTTCCTAGTCTGGATTATTCTAGTGTTTACTTCCTTTCAGACTGAATGATTGAAATTTCTTATTTTTTCACGTTTCATTCAAATGCTTCTTTATAACTTTAGAACGCATAACTGAAAATATCTAAGAAAATTCCCGAATATATTCTTTATGAACATGAAATATTTCTTTCACAAACAATGTGAAAGCTTTTCTTAAACAACTTCCGAGATTCATTATTTGCTGGCCAATATGAACTATCTCTTTGTGTTTGTCTACCTTTTACGGGAATATTTTCTCCCCGTATCCAAAAAGTAATAAATTTCTTTGAAAAAGATGCGCGCAGTTTCCATCTTATGATTTCTATGACGGCGAAATGAACTTTTCGTTCAATAAATATGTTGTTTATCTCACAGATTCTACGAACACTGATAAAAAATGAAAATCATTTTTTTTAAAGTACTTTCGCTTCATACATTAAAAAGATTGAAATTTCCAGTTCTATCTAGTTCCTTTTTTCCTGAAAAGATTTTTACTTCACTTTCTTAATTTAGCTGCGCAAAAATATTCAACTTTTTATTCGATTTGTACATTTAAGAAATGATGAGATCTCATTTTTTAAACACAATCAAGAAAAGTACTTAAAAGTTGATTTTTTAGAATGATTTTAAGAAATATGTATGGTTAATCTTCTTCAGTTTCAAACAATGTTTCTCTTATCCTATTATAGATGTTTTTCACTTAATGGATGTTTTGCAGAGCAATTTAGACAGTGATTTTAAAATTAATAAGTCTAAAAGATTATTAATTTTTATAAAATTTAAATAATCATTACGTTTTTGAAATTATCATTTTTAGAATGTAAATTTACTTTTTGAAATAAGATAATTGGGAATATAGAAAGAGCTAAAGCCTGATTGCTATGAGACAATGTTGTATATTGGAATTATTCTGAAAAGTGATTTCAATTTGAAATCTAACCTTTTCAGGGGAAATGTAAAATGTAAGCTGAACCAACGGTGCTGCGTGTTTGGCGTGTATCATGACAGCATGGATGGCGACTTTTCGCATACGAATACCAAAATACGGCATAACTAATGTGTAAATGTATATATCTATACATATTAAAGTGATCTAAATTGTCGGCAAAGCTATTACAGCAAAGAACAAATGAATACAATTATATGCAAAAAAATAATTTATATTAGAACGGTAGAAAAAAGACAGCAGTAATCCCAAAATGAAGCACAAGAAGATATTTTATATTTATAGCAAAAAAGTTTCATAAAACAAGCTAGCTTATAATAAACAATAAATATTTTAGCTTTGAACAATAGCCTTTTACAGAGATTTTATAAAAGAATTGATAAAATGATTTTGTTCAAGTATAAGAAATGCACAACGCAAACCCAAGAGCATATATATAAATTGAATTGCATTCTAATATATGCTATTCCTAATAACGTTTAATATTGTATAATGTCTTTTTCTGCTTGAGACTATGACAAATATAAGCGATTTGCAAAAGTTACTAACGTTCGCCAATATTAACGACTACTCAAGAAAGTATTTGTTTGGACCTTTCTAATGAAATATTTTTTAATATTTTCATATGTTTGTAGCCTAATATTTTCAAGTGTTTGTAGCGGTCTAGTAGCAAAGTCTGAGTTTTGCTATCGGAAAATCGCAAGATTGAACTACTATACTACCAAGATTCAAAATGTATGCGAAACTTGTGGGATAATTAATTGGTGGCTTATGGGTTAATATTGGCATACAATAAAGCATACAAATACATTGGTGTGGCAGGAAATCTTTAATTACGGGATGGAACCTCAAGTGTCATCCCAGGCTGCTGATTAAGGTTAAAAAATAAAGTCTAGCTCCAATGGGCCGTCTCGTATTTTCAAATCGTGACATTTATTTAATACATCAAATCAAATTATATGAATTTCTAAATATTCAGTTTAGATATTATATTAATATCTATCAGTGTATTAAATCAGATATAGTCAGTACCGCGATAATGAGGTTTATTAACACTTCCTTTGATAAAGATTGTGTGCACAAATCCAACTTTGTTGACTCATATGTCTCGATAATTTATTTGCAGTACTAGTGTTCTCTTAGGCTGTTTGAACTTTTTTCACTTTCCTCAACTTCATTTGGTGCATGTCTTCCGAAGTTCCTCATATTTAATGGCGAAATAAATGCTGTTTACTTCGATTACTCCCTGATCTTGTATTTAAATATTTTTGCTTTCTTCCTGATTATTTCAAATGCTTCATTAAAGGGAAATAATTAGGTAATTTAATTATCACATCATTATTTACAGTGTATTTTATCAAATCTTAGACATTTCCGTGATATGCGAATATTTTGCATAGTTAGTTGCCTTAATGAATGTGCAGTGGTTTAAACATTCAATAACAAGAAGCAAAGTTCTTCAAATTCCGTGTTCATTATTTTCAGGTTGTGAAATCGTTTTCTTTGAACTTAAAATTCCATATTATTTTTTAAAAATATTCCTGGATTTCTCCTTTATAAAATTCAAATTTAGATCCTTTTACATCTCCAGTTTCCAGCTACAGATAGTTACTGAACTTCTTTTCTAGTGAGTATCAAAATTCTGCAAATGAAAAAGAAAGATCACTGGCTACATCTACAATATATATAAACAATAAGTTTACATACTGTTCAGCTTCTTAAGATACCTTTTATTGATTAATTTCATGAAATACTGCATCTTTAATATCTTCATAAAAAGCAAAATGAACCATTAAGAATTCATTTTGCAGCTAGTAATTATAATAATATATCTATAAATAGCGAGAGTCAAACAGCAATCTGGCATTTCCAATAGAATGATTGAAAAAACACGTGGTCAAACTGTAAGGGTAGGTCAAGCATATGATAAGCATCCAGAATCGCATAGAACATGGGTGCGCAAACGCTATCTGGATGCAGCAGATGACATTTAAAATAAAACAGCGCTAGACAAAATGCCGATATCTTTCTTAATCTTACCGTTATTGAACTGAAATTTTTATATAAGTTGCGCTATATATATGGCTCTGAAGATTGGAAAGAAAAATTACGTTGTCGCTCGCGCATGCGCGGTAAAAAATTATTTACTACAAATGCTAATATCTCCTTTATTATTCGACCTATTTACATGAACGTTTGGAAGAATACTCTTCTAATATATTGTCATGTGCTCAGCAAGTTTCATGCAGCTCCAAGGAAAACTCTGCAAGTAATAAGCAAAACACCTGCTGAAAAATTTGGAATTTAAAAAAAACCTTAATATCTTCCCAAATATTCTTGCTATTTTTACAAAAATGCATGTAAAAAATGCTCACATCACACAAAAGATTTGATGAAAATTTCAAACCATTATCAGCCTTCTGTGAAGCGGGATGAGCCAAAATCCCTATTAGACTTCATCAATTTCTGGTCGGTCTCCTGAATGCCCTCGTGACCGAATCTTTGAAGTAAATTGTGAGCTAAAACCTATTCTTTATATGATCGAAGTTCGAGGCAAATTCATCCAGCCTTCCGAGAGATATTCTAAAAAATACGAAATATTCTTCTGTATGCCCGCCCCCCCCCCCCCGACCTAGCCTTAAAGTTTGGTCAGGCACAAGTCAATGCATCCAGCTGTATCACAGTAAGCTGATAATTTGTTTTGCTTATAACTTGCAAAGTTTTTCTTGGAATTGCATGAAACTTGCTGAGCATATGACAATATATTAGATAAGCATTTTGTCAAAACTCCATGTAAATATGTTGATTAGTAAAGGAGATATTAGCATTTGTAGTAAATAATTTTTACTGCTCATGCGCGAAAAGTAGTGTTATTTTTCTTTCACATCTTCAGACCCATATACATACCGCAACTTATATAAAAATTCCAGTTTAATAACGTTAAGATTCAGAAAGAACTCGGCATTTTGTCCAGCGCTGTTTTATTTTAAATGCCATCTGCTTCCTCCAGATGGCGTTTGCTCACCCTTGTTCCTATGCGATTCTGGATCCTCATTGTGTGCCTGACCTACCTTTAAAGTTTGGTCACATTGTTTTTAATCACCCTGTATATATTTTAGTAAAATCAAATAGGTCAGGCAAATTAGGTAAAACCTTTTGTTATAGAATAACAAATTATTCAAAACAGAATATGACTTAATGAGAGAAAGGTATGTCAAATAGCAGTTATATCAGAAAAGAAAGAAATATTACATTGTGTCTCTAAACGCTGGAGATTAGTGACGTGGCACTGTAAAAAATATTCTCTTTAATAAATAATGAAGCTCTTAGGAAAAGGAAACCTCTATTTGAGGAATGTTTTTCTTAAAGACATTACTATATCCCTAAACAGTGGCGGATTTTGACACTGTGAGACCAAGATAGCAATGTTGTTGTGAGGTCCCTCTCCTCCCCACTGTTGTTAATTCCTGGTCGGCTTAGCACTGAAAATGAACGTGGAGTAGATTTTAAGGCCCCATATGTTCTCGATGTACGAGGCGAGCGCCTCTAGAGCCTGTGTGAAAAACTGCCAATGTCCCTAAATACTCTCGTCGAGAGACCCAGAGTATTCTTTTTCTCGTAAGGCACTATTGGAATGTGTTGCGATTTCAGGTATTATAATTCTGAAATTTTTAGAATGTTAAACTGAAGATAATTTAGAGTTTTCTCCGGAAATGTTAGACATTTTCACAAAGTAAGAAATCTGCGAAAGGAATGTGCTATATTCAAAGTAAGAGGTTTAAATCATGGGCATTAAATAGTGGGCTTTATGAAAGCTGTAAAGTCTTTCGTTACTTACTCATATTCTGACTTAACTTACTAAAGATTTACAGTGATCTTCATTCACGACACATTTGATTCTATTTGTTGCATTAGCTTTCGTTTCGAAATCTCTCGGCAACGGATATAGCAATTTTGCTGCAGGATGATTTGACGAAGGATGACGAGAATGGAGTCTTATCTGAGTTGTACTCTCCATTTGTGACCATTAAGTCTATAAAAGGATGCTGGACCCTATTTGGATCACATCAACTACGGTGACGGCTTTAGGGTGGATCGCTCTTCTATGGAGAAAAAAAAATTATTATTAATCAAAACCTACTTATGCGAAAAGATGTTCTATGGTATGGAGATTAAGAGAAAAATAATAAAACAATTTAAATTCTAAATTTAATACTACCGAAAGGGGGTTGAATTTTCAAAAAAAAAATGGAAAAATACTTAATTTTGATTATTGATTATACGATTTTAGATTCGAAATAATTGGTTTCTTTGCAATATAAATAACCAAAAGTGATGATTAATTAGTAGTGAGTAGTATAATGTACATTGCAACATTTTATGACTCAGCTCCCCCTCCCCACAGCGTCAAATCAGTCCGGTTAAACAACTAGAGCAGTAGGCAATGACTTTGCGTGCTTTCAGAATTCTTCGAAGGGCTAATTCCCTCATGTGATCTCTGTCGTCAGCCTAGCATTGATATCAGGACATTTTCTGGATGGCCAAAAAATCAGTTTCTTTTAATAGCAGGGTCTATGACATCCTTCAAATCATTCAAGAAATAACGCGAAGAACGATTGATTGATGCAAATGCTGTGCCTCATAAATTATGGTTTCGTTTTGATCTTGAACCAAATAGACACATAGACTTTTGTAATGAATGTCGTTAATGTCAATAAAGCCTCGGATGAATTTTCGTGAGCTACATTGAACCTGAGAATTTTGTTCGCGATTCTAAGCCACCTTGAGTGTCAAACTTTTCCAGGATTTATCTTCGACAGACTTTCTCTGCAATGTCAGCAATTTATGACTTCACAAATTTCCATTACGTACAGTTGATCAGTACTTAAGTCTTTCTTGTTAGTCACTTCACAAAGCGGGATTTCTATATTCGTGGATGAAACTACAGATAGCTTCTCGCATCCGACCAACGATTTTCTTATTTCGCCAGTCAGGCTTCTGGGCCCAGTTGTGGTTTTATCCACGTGCGCGAAAAGATGACGTAGTGGAACCTCGTTGGCGTGTAACTGGCACACAAACCATTGTAGTGGACGATTCAGGATCAGTTCCATGTTACGTATAATACCTCCTTTGACATCTGTGTTGACAGATGTTCCGTCGCAACCAACTTTGTTACATCTATGTCATTGTCAACGCATGACAAAAAACTATATATGTTATTTCCAATAATTTGCGCTCTCCCGAAATTTACAGACACGTGGCCGATGTACTCAGAACCAGGTTCTTTTACCAAGCTTATGTGTTCTTCTATTATGACTTTTCTTCTGTTATCTTCCATTGATAGAGTCCTGTCTTTTCGCCCATCGAAGTATAAACCAAACTGGTCATGGTCATAATCTTTTATGACCTGAGACAATAGAGTGGTTCTTGCCTTTGTTCTCCCACGCCGAATTTTATTTCTGTCAACAACGTTCAAAACATGCTTTCTGAGATAATGCCCAGATCTTGAAGAGCAGCTGACACGATGGCAGCGCCTGCTCGGTCGGAAATACCAAATCGGTCCGATGTTCTAACTTCAGCTAAAACTTTTGTCACTACAGGTAGTCCTGTGTCCACCCAACCGTCACAGTTGCTGTCATGGCATCAGGCGCGGGGACACGGGACGGCATTCTGTCACTACAGGTGTGACTGTAGGGAAGATTCCATGAAGTACCACTTCCGACTTATGGAGGTGTGGGAGGATAAAGCAGGAGACAGGAAAAAGATGGGATTGCCTACTGCTCTAGTTGTTTAGCCGGACTGATTTGACGGTGTGAGGAGGGAGAGCTGAGTCATAAAATATTGCAATGTACATTATACTACTCACTACTCATTAATCATCACTTTTGGTCATTTATATTGCAAAAAAAATTATTTCGAATATAAAATCGTATAATCAATAATCAAAATTAAGTATTTTTCCATTTTTTTTGAAAATTCAATCCCCTTTCGGTAGTATTAAATTTTAAATTTAATTTTTTTTTATTATTTTTCTCTTAATCTCCAGACCACAGAACATCTTTTCCGCATAGGTAGGATTTAATTAATAATAATTTTTTTAAAAAAATCGTATAATCAAAATTAGGTATTTTCCATTTTTTTCAAAAATTCAACCCCCTTTCGGCGGTTCTTAACCTAAAATTTAATTTTTTTATGTTATTTTTACATTTATCTATATACCATAGAACATCTTTTCTGTATAAGTAGGATTTAAAATTCTGAAAAAAATTTTTTCGATCCACCCTACTGCCTCTAGCCATTCCTCAACGATGGGACAGATATTCACCATTAGGCCAGTATGTCTTCAAATTAACCAATTAGAATGTGAAAATTGAAATAGCCTTTAGCATTCTGTAATTAAAGAGTAGTTTAAGATGTCATTAGTAAATATAAAAATAATTTTAAGAGGTTATAAGATCAAAATCTTTCAAATAGTACACGAAAATATTTTCGGAACTATAGCAGGCAAAATTACAGATACATTAAAAAGTAGTAAAGATTTATGCGTATTTCTAAATTAGTACTTCAACACGATACCAGAATTACCTTAAATAGGCGTTTAATCGTCTTTATACACTCATAACAATTACTCTAAAAATAAATTTAAACAGGAAAATTCAAATCACTGCACACCAGAAGAGTAATTACTCAGTATAACTAGAGAGAATATAATATATCCATTTTAATAACCATTTCTAAATAAGAAATAATTTTGTCCTAAATAACCTGATATCTCATTTAGATTTAAAAGCAGCAAATTTCTCCCAGAGTACCATTCCGAAGATTAATTTATTCAGAGCAGTCACAAATTTTCTCATAAAAGTGCTGAAATAGCCCATTAAATGTCGCGTGTTACAAGTTTAAACTATGGTGCATAAATCTTTTGTAGACGCAAATTGATTCGAAAGAAGTGAATACGGCTGTCTCGAGAAAGTCTTCTGCATAAAATATAACAACAGAAAGATTTCACATTTTTATAGTTGTTTAAGACAGTCATCCGGTTTCTTGAAACCTTACCTTGCCCCGAAATGAAGGATGAATTAGAAACTAAATAAGGCAAGCTGTGCTCATTTTAAAATATGATTAAAATGCAGTTAAAAGTTGTCTTACTCCATTGAGTAATATTTATACTAAATATAAACTAATGAGAAAAAGAAAGTAAATAGACAACGAACTAGACAGAATTAGTTCGTGGCGAGGTTAAATGGGTTTATGGAACAAATATAAATCTGAACCACAGTTCGAATGTTTTTTCTTCGAAGTATCGGGTGTCTGATACAAAGTTTTGATTCAATATTTATTTTCGGTACTTCAACAGACTATCATTCTGACAGCACAAATTTCAATAATATTCAAGATAGATATTTTATTCGAATTTCATCAATACGATGAATGAGTTGGCCTTTTGGCCCAGTCTCGGTCCAACGGGCCGAGACCCAATTGCATGGAAGAACAATTTTGAAAACGGGCCTGGTTCACATTATATTCGTCATAATACGAAATATGAAAAAATATCAAAAAGAAATTAAAATAAACTCGAGTAATAACAACACAAAAAAGACCAAGAAATTAACAAAAATTAACATAATCATTGTATTAGTAACGCGCGAATGCAGCAGCAATCAAAATAACAATGGAAGAAGAAAGAATAAAAAAAATTGAAAATGGAGTAACTCGGCTATGTACTTTCTCAAGAATCACACACAGCAAAAGTTCAAAAAGATGTCAGGACTTTTTTCTGTAAGGGGCAAAATAAAAGTTTTAAAAATTAGCTCCCCGTGGCCCGAAAAATCCCGAAAGGAAAGAGTAAAGAAAAACCAAACTCCAGAAAAACAAGGAAACATAAAAACAAACAAAAATAACAATAAAAAATACTTAGATCCCAAGAATATAACGTAACTTCCTGCCATCATTTTAAAACAACAATTTACTGAACGGCTTAGATGCCGTTGTAGTCAATCTCTATCCCTAATAATTCCCTTGTTCAGCAAGTCGTTTTCCTAGTTTTCTGGTTTTTCCTTACTCTTTCATTTCGGGATTTTTCGGGCCACGGGGTGCTAATTTTTGACACTTTTATTTAGCCCTTTACAGAAAAATGTCCTGACTTTCTTTTGAACTCTTGCTGCGTCTGGTTCTTGAGAAAGTGCATAGCCTAGTTCAGGGGTGGCGAACCTTTATGTATCAACGTGCCATTTTTTCTAAAAAAATGTTTAATGAGGTCATAAACGTGCCGTCAAATTGTACTGTCAATACTTCATAGTGAACTTTGTGATCTGTGGCGTGCCCAAAATATTGTGTCGCGTGCCATCAATGGCACGCGTGCCATTGGTTCGCCATCCCTGGCCTAGTTCCTCCATTTTGAAATTTTTTATTCTTTCTTCTTTTTAAATCAATCATATTTTATAATTAATATTAATTCTTTTCGTTACATAATCAATATTTATTTCAACGTTAACCTTTTTATTTCCTCCTTGGTAACACATTATTAAGAAATCCACAAATTCGAAAAGACGTTAACAAAAACATCTTTGATAAACAGGATGGCCACTCAAGTCGTTGTCCAATAGTTTATTCCTAAACAGTTTGAGACAGGCATATAGTTCCAACTGAAAAAAAAATGCTTTAAATGATGTAAAGAGCAATTTTCTCTACTGAATGAGTCAGTAATTATATTAAAGAAAAAATGCAAAATCTAAATTCTTATGCGGTCCCTCAGCCCTATTTGTTATATTCAGTAAAACAATCATGATGCCCAAATATACACAGTAGAAAAAGTGCCGCTGTTTTACGATTCTGTCTCTGTCCAAGTAATAGTTGCTTAAAGAAAATCGGAGTCATATACAAATCTATTTCTGGAAGCAATTGTCAGCTTTTTAAAAGTAAAATGTTTAGACCACATTAAAAATGCCATTGCAACTTTTTTATTCGTTTAAAAATTTAACAAAAAAGCGTAAAACAGATATGCGGCTCTACTCAAAACAACTGAAAAATAACACAGCCAGTGAGGTAATCAACATGACGAAAGGAACAACCTCATTTCATTACAGAGTGAATATTATTTAAAATGTGGCTATCATCAACAATCTAGAGAGTTTGAATTAAAACTCATTTTACCGTAATATTTGCTTAAACTGGGTTCCTTCGGCCGAAATACTGAAATGCATCCGCGAAACCAATTCTTCCGGCACATTATAAAATGTTATTGGCGTAACAGATTCACATGCCATGAGAATACGATTTACCAAATATGCTCCACTAGTGGATTCTCTTTCGTAGACTTTCCTTTTTAAGAAGTCACAAAGAAATTTATCTAAAGGACTGAAATCTGCCTGTCACGGGGACACTCACATGGGCTTTGGTATCCAATGTTATTTCCAGATGTATTGCTTAGGAAAGTACGCGACTGAAGAGATTTTAGGGCTGGAACACCGTCGTGCTGAAATCACATTCTTGACAAATCCCATTGCGAAATGGATTCCTCCAAATAATCAGATATTAGCCCGCATAAAATAACTTAATATTCAGTAGAAGTTAATTAGAATTGGTCGAAGAAGAAAGTCCCAAATACTCTTCCATATTCCGCACAAAAAATTCATCTACCAACGCATTTGCCGTCTAATTGATCGTATATTATGTGGATTTTCTAGTGACCATAAGTGACTATGGTATTATCGCATCCTTGGCTTGTAAACTGACACCCATAGTTCAGAACATATCATTCAAGGTTGTTCGAAGATCTGATTCGTTTTAATTCAAATTGCAAAATTCAAAATGTCTCTCCTTGTCTCCCTACAATAGCCCTTATTCCAGTATTGGACTGTATGGGTACGCCCCATATATTTTTTAAATTGTTGGCTTTGTTGATTTTTCGTTACTTTCTGCGTGAGCGCGGTATAACTTAGAACATCTTCAACAGGTGTGTGTCGAGTTAACTCAGCGGAACGTCTCAATTTACAACAGTTTTTACACTACCAATTTCTCTAAAGTTCTTAATATAACTGGATGTCTTTTACTAAGGGGTTTTAAGGGATATTCATTTGCAGATTCTAGCTTATTCCGATTACACTATTTGTAAATTAATACCATTTCGCCGACCTGTATTTAAAACATATTTACGTACAACAAACCAACAAATAAATAAAACCCTTCTAAGCAAATAAGTAGGCATCAAAAGCCTTTTTGAAGCGCTCTTATATCTCTTCATGCCACGTAATCAAAAGAAATCTAAACCCTAATAAAACATTTATGCATTATTTCACTTTTATACCACCCCTTTAGAGCTATCTCGAGGCGGCGGTTAAAACAAACTAAAATAATGTAATTCAAAGATTCATAACTCGTTCACTTTTAGACGCTAAAGAGTAAAACCTTTTTTGTTTAATGTGCATAAAAGTGTATGAAGATTGCATTAATATAGATAACTAAAAGAACTGGTAGGCTATATAAAAATGTATAATTCGTAAATTTTTCAGTCATACATTTACTGACTCAAACAGCACAAAAAATAATTCTTTAGTTCCTTAAAAGCATTTTTCTAATTGGAAGTATATGCCAATCTCTAATGACTTAGATATTTCCTGTTGTTTAACGATTAGTGTGGAACCCTAAAAATAAATTTGTATAGCATCTATATATTTACCTTGATTTAGAGGGAAAGAAAGTTTCTCTGTTTTTCTCATCTTCTTCTAGTTTCTTCTTTACATGTTACAATTGCAGTGTGGGGATCACTAAGCATTTTGGATAACTAAGAAAACTATTCACAAACTTGAAAAATTCTAACTTCTATCTCCCATCTGCTCCTTAACTATTCACCCTTCACTATTTATGCAATGTTTTTTTCTTTCCAACAATTTTTCTAAACGTACTATTCCATACTTCTTTGAGTATTATCTGAAACTATTCCTGAAATACTCATGTAGATCCACTAGCAGTGTTTAAGAAGATCCCTCGAGCTATAAGAAACTGCAAAATGTTACAAAATCTAAAATGTTAGTAAGGCAAGTTGCAGAAAGGTTTGAAAGGAGATTTTTCGCTGTAAACGTCTGATTTCTTAGGAAAGCAAATAAAATACTGGAATAAAAGAAATATAAACTTCTATACTTTAAGCTGCGATGTTGCTTTCCAAGTCCTCTAAAAATATTATAATTTTTTAGAAAAGGTATAAACATTGTTTTTTAACTAGTTTTGATAACAGCACATTAATTTTTCAAATTATTGAACTGATAAAATTATGATTATCAATATAATTCTGAAACTGTTTCCTCTCAAAAACAGGTCTAAATACCAAGGTCTTTTATATTGCAGAATTCTAAGTTTTGGTTGAGTTTTAATTCTATGAATAATAATATCACTTTTCCAAATTTACTGGTAAATAAATGGTAACCCGAACAACTTCTTTCTTAATGACTGTCGATTTAAGACATTCAAATTTATCTTTATCCTTCAGCAATTTTATTCCTGGACATTAAAAAATAATAAATAAATGAAGCAGAATCTCTCAATTCCCATTGAAATAATAATTTTTATCAATTATTTCTATAAGGGTGAATATATAGAATTATGAGTAATCATGATGTGAATCTCATTTCTGCTTGAAACCCTTTCTTATGATCGAAGATAACTGGATAGAAAAGCGAAGCATCTTTCAACAGCTACACAGTGGTCTTAAAATGCATTCGCTTTCGGGTATATTTGGGAAGTATAAAATCAAAAATGTATTTTTTAATAAATGTAATTCGTAAAACTTTAAGTGAAATACAAAATTTTAATATATTGCTTTATTGGAAATGGAAGAAATACAATTCGGGCAAGCTTTATCTTTAAAATTAATGGAATCAAATTGATACCGATATATTATTTTTGTGTCTTAAAAGATTTATAAATATTTTTTTTACAATGAAAGATAGCTAGGCAGAAAATCTAAGAATCTTATAAAACGACTATACAGTGATCTTAAAACGCATTATGTTTTGGGCATATTTGTGAAGTTTTATTCTAAAAATGCACCTTTTAATAAATATAATTCCTAACTCTCTAAGTATAATACGAGTTTTTCATCGATTCCTTATTTGAAAATGGAAGAAATACTATACAGGCAAGCTTTGTCTTGAAAATTAAAGGAGCGAAATTGTATTCCACCGAGATATTGTTTTTTCCCGGTCTCAAAAGATTTATAAATAAATTTTACTTTTCTTCCCTTCTGTTACTTTATTTGTCAGATGACAACTTTGTTTCAGTTTCTTAGCATTCTCGTCACGAAAGACAAGATAGAAAAGAGAGTAATAAAAGAACATGCTGTTTTAAAATTTTTTTAAGAGAAAAAAGTGTCTTACTTCACTCTTCTTACTTTCATAGTGATATGCCACTGCACAAAGATAGGTTTCGTATCTACGACAACAGAAAACACCTCGAGCGAATCGAAGGCCTTCTCGATTTTATTTGTAAAAAAGCTTGATTTTCTTCTACTGTCTCGATAGACAGAAACTAGAAGAAAACATCCGATGAACTGAAATAAGATTCGGGCACTTTATTCTTGGACGAGAATCTGATGCACTCTAGGAAGATAAATGATAAGAAAACAAGTTCCAGGTGAGACCTTCAAAGTGAAAGCTAGAATCAGAATTGCAAAAAATAGCATCGAAATAAAACATCGAGACTCTAGTAATCATTTTGGACATTTTCTGGTAAAAAATAGATTCAGTACTTTAAAAGTAGAACATGCTTTTCTGAAAGAAAAAGCGTTATAAAAATGGTTGACAACTGTAATATCACCATCGGGTTGTCTGATATTGGTTCTGTTTGTAGCCACTACAAGGAAAAAAGATGTTCCGTTTGTAACTCAAGTAAAAATTTTCGAACTTCGAATTTTTATTATTAAAATGCTAAATCCATTGTTGGAGATATTTTCTTAAACATTTGCTCTAATGAAAAAGAAAAATTTGAAGAAGTTGTTGAAAGAATTTTCAGACTGCTTTTTCCTAGTAAATTTAAGTTAAGTATAAGCTGCTAGATGTTGAAATATATAACTATAATCAGTGAATCATTTAAACATATCAGTAATATATACAAAATTTTGAGTAAAAAAAGAATATTCTATTTTTTTAAAAAAATTATGCGGTATTAAGGAACTATATTTCTTTTTAATCTCTGTTAAAGTGAGAATATAGATAGGTTTATAGAAACCATTCTATAACTCATAAGAACAGAACTATTTGCTTAAACAATCGTCGATTCACGTAGGCTTCCAGGACAGACTTTTCAGGTCTAAAGAACCCCAAAACAAGTCTCAAGTAAATTGCTACAATATGGACATTTCAAGTGTTTTAGATAGTTAATATTACATTTATCTACAGAATAAATAAAATTTCACGCTACAGAAAGAATCTCTGCATTTTGAATCCTTACAAGACACTTTGTGAAAACTATTGTTATGACATAACAATCGCTTCTTTTTAATTATATATATATATAATGATTTAACTTTTTAACCTTCTTTAAATTAATTATGTTTAACGATGCTTTAATTGCTTCTACTTCAACTGTAAAAACCACACTTCTACTTTTAACTCCCTGTCACGAGTCTTTTTCGTGGTGTTCCCTTCGTCCTGTATATAACTGTCTGCGCATTGTTAACTGCTCTTCTTTCTCTGATTTTTACTGCAGCGATGACGCACGGCAGGCGCCGTTCGCAAATATGATCATGGATTGGACGTTTAAATATCATCTAAGATGTTAAAATAATCTGATAACTTCACATTAAATAATGTTCCTGAAATAAAGCAGAATTTCATTTAATCATCTGTGGATTCTTTAAAAAATGCCTCTACAAGCCCTACAAATTTGATGTCATTTCATATACATATGCTTAAATTTTCTTTGCAAAAAGTTAATTCTATTCATTTGTATTTGCTATTCTGTTCTTAAAAGGTTTTCACGAATCAGCAACGAATTATCCTATTTCAAAATATTTTGATTCCAAATTTTTTTGTTCCGTATAAAAACATTATAAACAGGTACCCTTTTACCCCGTTTCCAAAGCTGATTAGAAGCAACTGGATACTGATACACCCTATGACAAAACTCAATAAATTCCATACAAATAAGAGTTTTGTTAAAAGATTTGTTAGACGTTTCACACCCAAAACTCTACCAGAAAGGGAAGTACACAAAATAATTGAAAAAAGTATATGAGATTAAATAACTTCCTCTATGCAAGTCAATTGGGAGTATCAGAGATTCTTCCAATCTACTGTTCAGACAGACATCAGTATCTCTCTCACATACAACTACAATATAAAAAAGGTTTTTTTTTTAATTTTTAATCATGAAGCCAGTAGTTAAATATTGATAAAAAAAATAAGAACATTCCATATACTAAAACAATAGTAATGTAAAGTAATGGAAATTAAGATTTCTTCATATATTAAAAGTTAATTTAATAAATATTTAATGAAAATTCTTCTATGTGAATAATATACATCTTAGGCACTCAATGATGAGTTTCTATTCATTCTGAGCCGCCTTTTTTCATCATTTTCTCTTAGTGTGAGTTAGAAAATAATGATCTAGTTATTCATCGATTAAGATATCAACAGATAACTTCTTTAGAACAAAAAAGACATATTAATTTGACGGGTGAGATAGGAACGGTCAGATTAACAGTGACAGTTATTTAATTTAGTAAGAGTTATTATGAAACTATAACTGATTTACGAAAGAGTAAATTTAGTTAAGATAAATGCACGGAAGTTGAATGTCTATGGGTGATATTTTGAAACATGCATAGTTAAAGTGGGAAAATTAAGTTCAAATGGCAATTCATGTTTATTGTGAAGCTGCCAGAAAATATCTGAATATTCATGCCATTTTCATTGTTATGTTAACTACAGATATTTCGATTCTAAAAAAATGAACTTGATTTCAATTAGAAGAATAGTAGCAATACTGGAAAATAAGATAATTTCAGAATAGTTTTCTGTAGTAATGCTTGCCATATTATTATTATATTTCCGAATTATCTTCGTTTGAAGCACATATAGTTGGAATAAAATAAATTAATTTCTTGTTGTCTGTTTCATGAAACTCACATTTGGATTTCTTCATAAATTTTGTTTAATTTTTCTGGGTGTTGGCTGCTGGGATGTTAATTAAAAAACGTTAATGCAAGATTGGTGCCCAAAGTTAAAATTTAGATTAATATATATAAATTATAAAATCAATACTGGGTGCTGAAATATAAAACACAATATACTATATTGCAGTACTTAAATGAGCAAGCACCTATCTTTGAGCTCACCAAAAAAAAACCAATTACTTGGCCGAAGATGCAAGCATATCTGAAAAAATTTAATACATTGCTTTGAACAAAATAATTTAAATATTAAAGAAAAACAAAGTTTTTAAATCTAAATATTTTTATTTAACAATTTTTTATATTGAATTTATTACTGCCACAAAATTAGACATATATAACATTGATGCACAGGACTGAATATATATTAACCAAAATAAAAATTGTAGCTACACATAGATATATAAGCACTGCAGGCCTAAAAATTGCAACTTAGGACACTAAGTGAAAAACAACCTGAATTCGAAAAACACATATTGATGACTATTCTTGCCACATAACAAAACGTCTTGAATTAATGAACACACTTTTTTAAATGAATCTGACTTGTATTCAACCTAGAATTATACTTGAAGCTTTTTCATGTACACTTTCATTTTTGCATCAGCAATTTTAGACGTGTACCACTCATTCAAAAAAAATTGGAAATGCTGAAGATGGAAAAAACACACACAGCAGAACTTGTAGCGTAAAACAGGAAATTGAAGCACTAATTTATATCAGCTTGCAGCACAAAATATTACGATGTGCGAGAGAATATGCTGATGGTAAAACACTAACTGCAGGCTTTGAAAGAGGTGATACGCACTCATTAATCAGGATCACTGATGAGAAAAAGTGTTAATGCCACCAAGTAGCAGAGTTTTTTTTTAAAATAAGGAAGCAATCACTGCTTTCTTTTATGAACAGCATCTTAATTCACAGATTGTTCTGGAATTGCACTGTAGAATACACCTTCATTACATGTTAAACTTTCCATCACAGTTGTTTCGCATACTGTTTCCTTAAAGGAATACCAACGAAAAAAGATTTTAGCTTCAGATCCAAAAGATTCAATGCAAAAATTAACGGAAAAAATAATTCCGGGGCAAGCCCCGAGAGGCCTAACGGCCCTCGTGCCTGCAGCTGCAAAAAACTACCAACCTCTCGTTTAGTCAAGCACAAAAAGAATTCAAATCACACAAAGGAAAACGCTTCCAGCCAGAAACGCCAAAGCCAAATAACGCAAAAATTCATCCGCGAAACAAGATGGCGAGTAAATAGTCCCGTTGAAAAAATTTGATTTATAATTTAATAAAGTTGAAACATTAATGGAAAAGACATCAAAAGTTAAGACAATTAATATTTAAGTCGAATACAAAGTAAATAATCAAGAAAAATTTAGATTTTTAATAAAACTGCTAAAAATTACCGTTTAAATTTCAAAAGTTACCAAAGATGCCACACGATACGAAATAAACTTTGGTGGCGAAGATATACAAAAATACTGATTTAACCGAAAAATGATGTAGATGCAATTTTTGCAATCTAACACTGGGGATTGAGAATTTCTTAGACAAACAGACTGGCTAAAATGAATGAGAAACTGTACAGTGTCCCGAAAGTATCTGGTCAAATTATAAAGGGTGGTAGAGCGAAAAATTAACATTAATAAAATTTTGCCGTGGAACTCTTCATCTGAAAATGCTACGTATAGGTATTAGAGGAATCAGGATTAGATGCTGAAAACATTAGATTGGTTGAAGTTGACATGTACCTTGTTCCATTTCATCACCGAATTCCCACCATGTATGAACCCTCATTGATTCCAAACAATTCTCATCACCAGATTCTATTGCAAAAAGTGTGGCAGTGCTGCCCTGGTGATAAGGTCTTAGCTATAGAGTCGGAGGGTTCCATGTTCGAAACCCAATACCCCCCCCGAAGATCCGTCGTGTATGTTTGCTTGGTACACGTTAAATCTGAGTTCGAGTGTCACAGCATCATCTCATCTGGGGATTAGTTTTCGAGATCAAAATTTTAAAAGCCACCAGGAACTCCACATTCATAAGCCAGAAAATGAAATAAAAAGGAAACAAAAAATACACTTCAGAGTGACATTGAGATCTCAGAAAACAAAATGTTAGATTTAAGAAGTTCATTTTCAATACTGAAATTTTCAAACTTTACACCTAAGGTAAACTAGAATTCAAATAAAAAACCTATATATATTTACTTTGTATCCTTTGTATCTTAAAAGTAATAAGAAACAAAAAGATCTTTAAATTTCATAGTCATTTGAGTATTTTTATTTAATTCAAACATCTGACAAAACATAATACAGGGTCTTCGAGAATTGTTGGATAAATTGCAAATATTAATTTAAAAACCTAATAATGTTACAACTACGGTTTATTTTAAATGAGAGCTCATTTTAAAAAGTTTTTTTCAGATAGGTAAAGCGTCGGTACTGTGGTCTAGGTTGTCGTAAATTATTGGACATCTAGAATATTTGAGAGTCATTATTTGCAGAAATATTATAACTATAAGAAAAATAAAAGCTTTTATTTGTAGGGACTTTTACACTCTTTAATTTGTTAAATCAATTGTATTTCGAAAACTGAATAGTTTTCGAGATATTCAAGAAAAACTAGAAAAAGAAACCAGAAAACGCGTATCGGCTTCTACTGATCGGTATCCATTGCGTATGGAAATCTCTAGCTACGGCAAATTTAGAACGCCGTAATGGTACGTCACATGTCTGAAAAAACACCTTTTTTTCCAAACCCAGAGGGGTTCAGGGGAAAATGATAGCGGTATCGTCTGTATGGACCCCACAAGTGGAGCCGACAAAAACGGCCAGTTAAGAATTGACCACTTCCAATGATAGCCTGGAAGGAAGGCGCTCGATTGCGGTTGGATGGTTTGTTCAGCTGGTTGACAATCACTGAAAATTAATTCTTCGGCCACTCTCCTGGGCTCTGAAGGTGGGGGTTTAAGAAGGGAAGACGATCGGAGAAGAGAGGGAGAGCGATAGCTGGGAAGTAAACACACGGGGTGCTACTCCGTGGTGTTGGTTTGCGGAATCTGAACTTTGATGAAACGGGCGTTTTATTGACCCCGTTTCTGTAGCCAAATGCTTGGCTGGACTAGCTCCTTTGGAGAGCTGTCGAATTGAATAGTAGAATCCCTTTGGTGGATCGCTGGAATTTAGCGAGTGTTTGCATAACCTCGCTGTCAAATACCAACCCCGGTATCTCTTACTCATCTTGAGTAACCCTTTAGCCAGAACCTGGCTATAATAATCCCTGTGGTGGATTACTGCAATTGATTGAGCGTTCGGTAAACCTCAATTTTATATACCAATCGTCGGTGTCTACATAACTCGCCCTGCGTTGTTACAATTTGCTGAACTCTCATAGTTCCTGCTATCAGTTGCATCACGAATAAACTCAGCTTGGTAACTTCGACTAAGTCAAGTTACGTTCATTATTGACTCTCGCGATACATATCCGCGACTTGTTACTCTTATTCTTGAATGTACAAATCATTTGTAATTTTGAATTGTAAATATTAATCAAGAAGTTATATTAAATTTTGATGTGCTGTAATTCTGTGTCTGTTGATCTCTGATCAGACCCCGGTATCACTGGGCTAAGACCTTACAATATCCAATAGCTCTTTATCCAACAGCTCTTAGTTATGTATAATTTTCACTTTCGCCAGAATAAATTTGCATCACAAAGCTTTAAAATTTTAATAATGCATAATTATTTATATAGGTTTTTTTGCATGACTGTAGGTAATCGAAGGAAAGAGAATATTCGTTGCTTTAATCAAATGTTAGTACGAGTATTAAAATTAATAACTTGTTGAGATTTATTCTAAATTTCACTGTTTTCTACTTATTTTTTGGGTTTTCTTTGTAAGTTGATGGGGTATTGGTATGATCTAATTCTTCGTATATGAATAATTTTAGTAAAGTAGTATAGCACTTTAATTTATAAAATTTTAAATTAAATATAAAATTATTAAGTGCTCATATATTTAAATTTTATAAATTAAAGTGGTGTAATGATTATATTGACGCATGAAAGCGTTTTCGAAATAGATGATGCCCCTTAAGTGCATAGTTTTACAGTGAAAATAGAAAATTTAATGTAACTTTAAAACTATTATTAATAATAAGCTGAAATTTTGCGTCGGCTTATAAATTAGACTTCTGCATCGATTACTGTTAAAAATTTTAAGTGTTAATATTCAAAACTCTTTTTGCCTCGACTTTGATAAAATATTCCATGCACTCAAAATTATTTTAAAATCGAAATTATAAGTGTAGAAAATATAGAATACTTCATACTATTACAACAAAAAAATTCTACCTCAATAACTATCCTATTTCTCAAGATATCAATAAAAATTCAAAATTTTACTTTAACATTAGAAACTGAAAATTTCATTTGCTTATAATTTCGAAACAAATACGGATAGAATGATCAAATTTGGTATCCTGCCATAAATTTTCATGGAGTTTTGCAATCTATCAACAAAAATGAATGTTGCCTTTGGAAATTCGAAAGTTAGTGCAATTATAAATATGCAGACGACCCCTTATAAAATATTTAGTCATGAAATCTTTTGCTAGATGTTATTTCCTGAGAATACGTAACTTTTTTTAATAGGCGATGAATGTCGGCGAAATAATGCTGGGTGACTTTTTTTTCCGGAACTGAAGATTATGTATTGCTTGTGTTAATATGTCTTTATTTTTTCACTGCATTTTATGATTTTATTTTTAAATCTAAGCTTACCCTTCTACCTATTTTCTAGAAGTAGTTTCCTTTGTAGGGGAAGAAACCGTTTATACCAAATATTTTGAAAGCAGCTCTCAGACATATCCCATTCCTATGTTACACCAGACGCTAAAACTTTCTTTTCCATTAGACGAATTACTTTATCTTTGTTGTTTAAGATAAATGTGGAAGGAGCTGTTTTTCTGATGGAATTCTCTAGCTTCCATATACAATCCATGTGAATTGTGTCGTAAATGCAATTCTGTCTTTTGAAAGTCCAGGAAGTTACTTCTTGGTTGTCTATGCAGGTATGAACGACACGCTTTTTGTAACAGAAGATCTTTGGTACAAGCTAATACATATTAATGTCCAGCATGAATTACCAAACTATTACAAGAGTATTTCATGTATTGACTGGGTCTGAAACAGCTTTTTTCTCTTTTTGAATTTATTTGTGTGCTGCCTTTTCTGTGCTCTTTTCCCTTAAATATTTCAGATGATGGGTTTGATAGCAAGCAAGGCTTTCCATATCGCTAGCAAAAGAATGTTAGCAATAAAATTGCACATGAATTTTTTATAATAATTTTTTTCTCGAATGACCTCAAAAATGAACTTATAAGAAAGACATGAAAATGCCGAATGCTGTAGACACTTGCATATTAGGAAATACGACCCAAGTATCTCAAAATCGGATCTTGAAAATTTCCGTAAAATATTTTTGGGTCCAAACGTGTCCAAGAATTTTCGATCCAAACAGCATTTGGGGAAAAAGAAAATATAGATTTATCTTTTACGGAAAATTTTTGCTTGTTTGGCTTCTTTTATATAAAAGTAAAGCGAGTCAAAGAGGTTTAAAAAGAAAGAACAGTGAAAGTTGTATTTCACAAAAAAAATTGAAAGTTTTTAGGATGCATATAAGTTTGATAACAAACCGGAGCATTCTGTCATTGACTTTCTCGTTTAATCAGAATACGATGCATTTTTTTCCTTTTTTGTTAGTGAAGAGAAAGGAATATATATTTTAAAACAATTCACGCTGACCAATATTATTCACAATTTTGCATTGATCTATAATTTAAGGTGTACAAATCACTTACTGCACTTTATGCATCTAGCTGATTAAGTTTCTGAGTTATCGTTTTCATATACACACGAATAGAAAAACCGACAAATAATAAACCCCATGGTAGATATGGTCAGAAATTCAACATTCATCTACAATTCGGGTGATAAAACCTTATGCCAGATTTTATCCGTCTAGCTTGTTAGCGTTTTTGAGTTATATGTTCACATGCACACTGATGAACAGACACTGAAGGACCCTTAGATGGATTTCGTCTGAAATTCGATAGAAATCTGCAATTTTTGTGCACATACCAAATTCTACACTCTAACTTGTTTCTGTGAACAGGACTGCATTATAGTTGGACTGAATGTTCACAAGAATGTTATAGTTGGACCGAAAGTGCACAGACTAATGTTCTAGTTGGACTTGCGTTAGAGCAGGTTTCTGTTAAGAAGAGCATGAATGGCAACAGGTGGAACACACGTGCTTCTCGGGGTTCGTTCGGCGAGATGTGATGGAGAGGTGAAGAATGGGTTTGGAGTGATGTCGCCTTCATTTTTTTTTTATTCCTGCTTTTACGAGTTGCTACTTAGTGTACGATCCATGTTTTCGTAAGATCGATTGAAGCCATTTGCCATGTGCTTTTAAGGACATATTGTCCCAAAGAATTCTTCATCACAGGTGTTTATACTAAAGTGTAGCATTATGGAGATCTCGGTTTGAGTGAATAGTTTTTCAAGCTTCGTTTCCTCATCTTGAT